>VZSV01000073.1:2394547-2433362 GCA_013398735.1 Nothocercus julius
ACTCAGCCCTGCTGAGGCCACACCTGGACTACTGTGTCCAGTTCTGGACTCCCCAGTACAAGAGGGATGTGGAGCTGCTGGAGAGAGTCCAGCGCAGGGCTACGAGGATGATCAGGGGCCTGGAACATCTGCCCTGTGAGGAAAGGCTGAGAGAGCTGGGCCTGTTCAGCCTGGAGAAGAGAAGGCTGAGAGGAGACCTCATTAGTGTCTATGAGTACCTCAAGGGACGCAGTGAGGAGGATGGGGCCGGCCTCTTTTCATTGGTGGCCACCGACAAAACTAGAGGAAACGGTGAAAAACTGAAGCACCAAGAGTTCCACAGCAACTTTAGGAAAAAATTCTTGACCGTGAGGGTGACAGAGCCCTGGAACAGGCTGCCCAGAGAGGTTGTGGAGTCTCCTTCTCTGGAGATCTTCAGAACCCGCTTGGACGCAGTCCTGAGCCACATGCTGTAGGTGACCCTGCGTGTGCAGAGGGGTTGGACTAGATGATCTCTAGAGGTCCCTTCCAACCTTAAGCATTCTATGATTCTATGATTCTATGATTCTATGATTCCCTTACCAATACTTTGTGCCCTTCCTCATCCTTTTACCAGCTGAAGGCTCAGCTTCAGAGTCTTTCAAAAAAGAAGCCTTTTCCCTTCTCACATATAAGCATTCTTGGCAAATGTCACTTCAGTACGTTCTGAAGAGGGAGGGCTTCATTGCTGGCCAAATGATGTCATGTCCCTGGTCTTGACTGTGTGATTTTAGCTAGGACTGATTCCAGCACTCCAATGAAATTACCTATATCTAAAATGAAACTATACACCTTTCACTCTCCCAGTCTAAAGAATGTTTTGAACCAATGTATTTCTTAATACATCAAAACAAGCATGAAATATTTCTTCATGGAATAAGTAATTTTAGGAAAAATGAGCCTGTTGTTCTAATACAACCATTACAGTTTCTTCTAGTTTCTCTATAATTACAAAATAGTGTTCAGCAATCACCTTGAAAATGCTTTCTTGCTTGAGTACTTATGTCCATAAATTAAGTTTATGAAGAGAATTCTATGATAAATCCTCTGCTAAAACAAGGCCCTGGTCTTGAAAACACTGGGACATCCTCGCAAGCTTTGTTTCCTGACACTGAGCTGTCCTCTCCCTGACTTTTCATCTTCCATATGATGTGAAGTTTCAGCAAATCACTGGAATAACCAACCCACTGCTCTTCTTTATTACCTGAAGAATATTCAGTTTAATATCCTGGGGTTTCTCTAACAGCTTTCAAAATCTTTCATAATAATCAGTATTATAAGTCCAGAGAGAGTTTCACAGCGGGAGGAGATGTTTCTACTACATGGTTACCTCTAAAAGCTGTAGGTTTTTGATCATGATCGGTTAGCTTCCTTGTTCCATCAATCCAGCAAAGTGCTGCCTGTCATTACCCGACCTTCCACCTGCTCCCTGCGCTGGAAATCTCTGCATGCTGCACTAGCAAACAAATGGCACAGCCCCAAGATGAATGGGTGTCACAATAGATTCTAACAGAAATCGTTCTCTTCCTATGCCTATAAGCTGACACAAAATCTGAAAATTCAAAATGAAGCCCAGTCATTTGTTTTCCATTAACCCTCCGCATGTCACTTAGCTGGCCACTTGCCCTGACAGACTGCCTTAGCTATGCCGTGCTATCAATATGAGATATATCACAATAAGGCAAGTGTGGCAGGCATTGAGTCCTTAGTGCCTGCGACTACACACAGTTCTGGAAAACAGTATCAACACAGTTTGCACGATGAATATTTGCTATCATCGTGCACATTGTGGGGTATGTCCCTGGAAAAGAAATCATAAATGAAGTCTGATCAGTTCCTCGCTTGAATGGCACTTCCAGTCTTTCAAGTACATCTGTTGAAAGTTCATATACGCAGCTAATCTCCTCAGGGCTCCAAGGGTTTTCTTCAATGATATCTCCATAATACCACTCAGAGGGATAATCAGTGTTCTCACAGGCATCAGAAATTCCTATTTTGAAGTCAATATTTGACCATCTTTTCTGCTTTTGTAGAGATATGTCTGGACTGTAAACATATTTAAAATACAGCTCAACACTAATCATTTGAGCATTTTCAGTCATCCAGCTGAACTTGAATATATTGAACACTTGCAGGTAAATGATGCAGAAGCTACAGCTGTGGTAACTCTGACACGCTATTATTCAATGTGTTTTTAACCTGTTCCGAGGCAAAACTGACCATGTGTGTCCTTTCAGGCTCCAGCAAATACAACATAATTAGTCTAGCTGTTTTTTTGTACTTACAAGTACATGTGTAGGTTATGCATGTTTCCTTGAAAAACATATTTTAATTTGCATATCTCCATGACTCATGTATATACTCTTACAGTCTCCACCTTTAATAATCCACCTTTAATAATCTCTTGAATAATCTTGCTTGTTCTAAATGTGCACAAAAATCATGGGTTCATAATATGCTCATATAAGATGCCTTAGTAGTATGACATTTTAATGAAACATCCTTGTATTAAGAAAAATCTGGGTCCATTCTGAGGCCTTATCAACCATCTCTTCTGTGCTGGCTCTGAGAAAATACATCTAGACTTTGGACCAAAAATCTTTGGGAATGGTCTTGGTAACTGTAGTTCTTTTGAAATAAACGATGACAAAACTTTGTAATACCAAAGATGCATCAGAAGATAGCCAATCTTTCTCGAATGTGCATGCCTCCTGGAAGTTGTATAAAGTTTTAAGAATAAGATAATGACATTTTGCTTTAAAAATAATCCAAATATTCTTTTCTTATACCTTCAAACACTGAAAAAAAAAAAAAAAAAGCTTCAAAACTATAAATGAAATGATAGGAACTGAGACAGCTTAAGCTTAAGAATGTGCTGGGCTTAATAAATATGGTGAAATACTTTGATTAAAGACTTTAAAGAGAGGCTACAGCAGTTATTTGGCAAGCTTATTCTCAAAAGCTATACATGCTGCATTAATACAGAGAAATGTCAGAATGGTTTCTCTGTCTCTATCCTTATCATGCAGTCTACACTAATTTTAAGCCAGTAAGAGATGCCCTATAATTTTAGGACAAAAGTATACACACACAAGAAAAAAAAAAACAGATCTGTTTTCAGAGAGGTTAAATATCTGTTTAATGTGAGAGAGAATGAGATATCAAGTAGTGATTTAATTCATATAATTTTTATTAAATTAATTTCTCCTTTTTGATCAAATAATATAAATTGAGAAATGAGCAAGCACAAATAATTGTATTGGGTATTTTACATTTTCAGATGCCAGTGTAAGATCAATTAAGGAACTTAATTTTCTAAAAATCGAGTTATTTGATATCAGCAGTCACTTATGAAATTTAGAGCAAAAGAATCTCATTTTTAATAGAGGCAACCTACAATTTATTCCTATATAATCAACAGACATTCTCCAAGAATTTACCTCACTGTGGACTAGTACAGATTCTACCCAATAACTGAACCAAACTTTTAAGTGTAAATTGATTATTGTAGGTAAGTTTTCATGAAAATAGTTTAATACACACTTACTAAACACGTCAAAAGAAAAGACCCTCAAAATAAAGGATTTTTCAATACTGCCAGGCCTACACCATAGAACATATGCAAATCTGCTACTGTGACATCAAAGTGGGGAAGAAACATATAGAGTGACAGACGTTAACAGGAGTCAGAAATAAAGGAAGGAAAACAGTGAAGGCAAATTAAGAAGCATTGTCTACCTACCACAGCCACGGCAGACAAACTGGTACAGTTTAGAAAATAAAGTATGCTCCTAAGGCATGTGTCATATAGTTTAACATGACTTAACTAAATAAGTAAATAAGTGCTCTTAATATGTTTTAAAAAAACAAGCATTAGGAAGAAAATAAATACGCAGAAATGTAGCTTTATCTGTAGGTTCCATTTTAGCTATAAGGACAGTGAATTATATTACTGTTAGGATGTTATCTCACCTTCATCAAAAATATCCACATGATAATAGTCAGAGTAAACAAAAGATGGTAATGTACTAACATCAAGGACAGACGCAGAAATTTGTCAAGTGTAATTCGTTATGGAAGAGCAGCCAAATGTATTAATTACAACTGGTAGATAATTAAAAACTGAATGCACTACGTAAAGCAGCAAAGACATTCTGCAAAACAATATAATGTAAATGAAGTCAGATTTTAAAGGACGTTTAGATATCTAAAATCACATATATGTTCACTGCAACTTTCAAATAACACCAGTCCACAATGAAGTAAATGTAGACACAAGTAAAAGTTACTTTGAAGAGCTCAACCTACTTAGCTTACCTACAAGATCGAGAGGTGACTTAGTGCTTCAAAGAGTGGAATTACTAGGTATGAAAAGGCTTTTTAGTTTGTTGAAAGAAAATATGCTCCCACTCCTGAATATAAAAAAGATTAAGCCAGACTACTACAGTTGAGAAGTCAGCACACATTTTTTAACAGTGATGGTATTAACTACAGAAAAGAACAGTCAGGAGACTGTTTATCTTCTTGTTGGTATTTTCCTATCAAGATAGGATTCCTTTCCTGACAGTACACTTTAATAAAACACAAGTTATTGTCTTGGTACAATTTCATGGCAAGTAATACTCAGCATCACTTTAGAGCTATAAGAAAATGGTCTCCCTTAGCTTTTTGACTTTATTACTTGCTTCTCCTAATTTTCTTTTCTAAATTTACATATAAATGATGATAGTCATTGAAATGCCTGATTAAAAGTACTATGTGCGCATCTACTAAGGAGATACCATAAATTCTTCTTAATTCAAAAAACAGTTCTAATGGTTTAAATAATGTGTAGGAAAAAGAGAGAGAGAGAAAGACATACGTGCCTCATATGCAGGCTTGCTGAATTATAAAAAATTGTTTGAAAAGATCTATGTTACCTAGCAGTTTATTATACATTATTTCACTCATGGTTTTCCATTAGTGGAGATTTATTACAGCAGCCTCTATTATATTCATTGTTTGACTTCAAGATTATCTGTTTGTTAAATCTTGAATTATCCAAGGTAATCAAACAGAGCAGAAAGATAACTTCTGGTGCATAATGATCAAAATGTCTAATCCCTCCTTGAACCTTTCTGGTAACTTGCCAAACCAGCATACTTAATTAGAAACACTCTACCACAGAGATCAAAATTTTGCAATGGAAAGTGAAATATACCCATTAAGCAGTTTTTGCTTTGGAAACATTTTATTTTATTTTATTTTATTTTATTTTATTTTATTTTATTTTATTTTATTTTATTTTATTTTATTTTATTTTATTTTATTCCTAGGCATGTTTAAATAAATACCTAATTTAATTAGCATAGTTTTTGATAATACAGAATTTTTTTTTTTTTTCTCTTAAAACCTAAGTATATAGATATACACCTACACTTGGTGTAAATGTGCAGAACCATGGGACTCACTCCCAAACCTATTAAGTCATTCTGTTTCATATTGATAACCTGTGTTGCTAGGAAGTGTACATCTGGAAAAACAATGTATTATCTAAAACAAATCATCTTGTTTTGCATTATAAGGAGACTGTTAGCAATAGTAGACCTTTGTTTGGTTTTTGTTTTTTTGTTTTGTTTTGTTTAATGCATTTCTGAAGTGTTAGTCAACCACATGCTTTGTAACACCTTCTGAAGTTACAGGATCTGCCCATCAGCATAGATGAGGGCAGAGGAGTGAGAAGAAAGAGAAGAAAGAGTCAGAGTCCACCTGAGTGGATGCAACATTTTTTTTCATTTATGAGAGCACTCTCACAGAGGAAGGCAGACCATGAGTGGAGTCTAGCTACACCAGCACTGCAGATGCTGACTGCCATGAGACCAGAATTTCACCTAAATAGGTTGCTGGTATGATGCAGGCATGGAAAAGCAGGACTCAACTTGTGTGGGATTTCTGCTTGGTGGTGGTCAGCCTAGACAAGATCATTTAAACCAGTTCTGCTTCTGACCAGATACTCTGAAAGTACCTGGTATCACAAAATAAATAAAGGTATTACGAAAATATCACCAGTCTACTAGGAAATTGATGTATAGCCTTTTTATTTCTAAAATCAACATCAAAGGATAACAATGAAAAAAAAAAAAAAAAGGCAGGAGAAGAAGAAAAACAATCTTCTCTGTATCTGTTCATTTTTCAAAGGTCTTTTAACCTTTTGGTCTGGCCTGAGCAAAGTGCGACAGTAAAGATTCCAGTTCAAGGACCCGTCAGCCAGTTATACCTTTTATACTACATGCTTTTTTTTAGATATTCCTCTTGCCAAGAATTTAAAGACTATATTTAGTTAATGTATTCAAGCATATATTTCTAATGCATTACTTTAATTATTCTTTTCAACTCAAATCAACTTTCATCACATTTATTATCTTGTTATTTTGGCCACATTATTGCTGCAACTCAGCCTTTCCCAATCAACCAAAGCTAATTCTAGCAAACAACACAAAATATTCATTTTCTTTCCTTTTTTTGCTTTTTGAACTGACAAACAGAATTATCACAATTTATTTTATTAAAATATTGGAAGTACCAATTAGATACAAAACCATGCATAATGAACTTGCTTGTCCAGACAATTTTGCTAACTGTAGGAAAACATCAGAAATCTAAATGTCCTTTGGAAAGGGAAAAGCCCCCTGGCACATTGAGAGGGAAGACTGCCTCAGGGGATGGGACTCATCCTGGGCTGCAAGGGAAGGAGGTCGGGGCTGTGCCAGAGCAGCAGCTGAGCAGGGGCAGCTACCTGGGAGCCAGGGGGGCCGAGTGAGCCCTCTTGGTGCATGTGTGTCGGGAGGGGTGTAGTGGGGCTGTCTGTGTGCGCTGGGAATATCTGCTCAGCCTCCCTGTTGCCTGCAGCTGGACGATGAATCTGCTTCAGCATCACCGCTATTTGTTAGGCTGCGGGATTCAGCAACTACCTCACAGAATTCACTTGTTTCAGGTTTTTGTTTTGTTTTGTTTTTCCCCCAGTAACTGAAGAAATCTCACAAGCAGACAATCAAATGAAGTAAAAACAAGCTTAGCATTTTTTTTTTTGTTATTTATTATTATTTGGTGTTTATTATCTTGTGATAAATCTGATGAGCTCCATCAAATGTTACAATTTCAGCTCTGCAGGAATAGAGTGGCTAATTCTAAGCTCAACTCAGCTCAACTTAGAGTCTCAAAAGCGTAAGCAAAAATAAGTACTATTTCATTTTCCCTTATTTGAGGATTACTGCTTTTTAGAAACAAGACTTAAGTCTCAAGATTAAATCTCTTATTTCTAAAAGAAGCCCAAAATGGTATAGCAAAAAAAAAAAAAAAAAAAAGTCCTTTAATCTTCTTCAGTCTGTCTTCGGTCATATAAAACCTGAATAGTTTTGAGTTTTATTCGTCTGTCACTCACGTCCGTTAAGTTTATAATTTGTTATTATATGCTTGTTCTTTCACAGAAGTGATTAAATTTAGCACTAGAAATACATTTTTCAAAGTACAAACTTTTCCAAAGAAGCTTTCATACTAAAGAAATACCAGTTCAGTGACATATCTAAAATAGGCATTCTTTTGTATTTGCCTAAATGATGCAGACCGAGTAGGGCCAGAAGCAGCTTCCATCTGAACGTGAAAAGACAGGATTAATAACTCTTTATGATGCGCCTAGGTGAGGGATCATTACCTGTAATGACTTCCAGGACGAAGGAATTCTAGTCCTTCCCATTCAAATTCACAGTCAAAACATAATGGAAATGCAAGATCTAAACAAACAGACTGGTATTAAAAACACTAAGTATATAATACATTTTTGAAGTTGGGAATTGAGTATTTGAAAATTTTATTATTTACTGGCAAGTCGCTGCACAATGATGCAGTATCTAAATGCACAAGCTACAGACTTTTGAGGAATATCTTTTTGTTGTTCTGCAAATAACACTTACACTTCCTATCTATTAAAAATGTTTCTTGCTACCAGGATCTGAGTACGTAATAACTCACTCAGAAAAATGTAATGGGATTAAGGTCCAGGAACTCTGGAAAAATAGAAGAATCAAAGATCCTTGGCTTTGGGGCAAACTGGTAACTGATACTCTTCTATGGGTGAAGTTTATAGTTTAGCAGTTGCTTCAGAAAATCTTCTTTTTTAACTCACAGACAGGAGAGTTCAATCATAATTCATAGGATCATTATGGTTGGAAAAAAACCTTCAAAATCATCAAGTCCAACCGTAAGCCCCTCAGCATCCTGCCTGTTAAACCATGTCCCTACGTAAGTGCCTCATCTACACGTTTCTTGAACACTGACAGCGATGGCAACTCCACCACTTCTTTGGGCAGCCTGTTCCAATTCTTGACCACTCTTTATGTGCAGAAATTTTTCCTAATGTCCGACCTGAACCTCCCCTGGCACAACTTGAGGCCATCTCCTCTGGTCCTAGCCCCAGCTAGGGGGTGAATTCTGCAGGAAGGTGCTCTACTAAACTATTAGGCAAACTATTAGGCATAGCTTAGCATAAGGAAATAATTCCTCTGGAAATTTCAGGGTCATATAGTGTATACTACAGGACCCGCCAGTAGGGCAAAATTAAAATCATGCCTGGATCCAGTCTGACCTTAGAGACATCCTATCCTTGTCAGGATCTTCTGCTGGGAAACAAAGCCACATATTTCACAGGATTCTTGCATGTTTGTCCTGATAGGCTCAAAAAAACGTACTTTACTTGAGAAAAACATGTAAAATGGAAATATCAGTCAAAGCTGTTGATTCTTAGCTTTAATAAATTGCTGAATAATAAATTGCTAACACCCAAGTGGAATGTCTGATGTACTATGTACAGCAACAGACAGATGCCTGAACTAATGATCTCCCCATATATTTCCTTAAAGATTTAACTCCGTGGTGAGCATTTTGCTAGAGATAAGACATACTGAAAAGAAAAAAAAAAAAAAAAAACAGAAAAGTACTTCATTGTGTTTGTTACCAAGTCCCAAACTTTCCTCTGTTATGCTGTGAGTTCTTAATTTTCTGGTGTATCAGCAGGACAAGACACATGGGTTTTGTTACCTCTGGTCATAGGTCTAAGACACAGTGCTAACATAAAATAGTACATTTAAAACCATAGCTGTCAATGGTAGTATTATATATCCTCAGGAAGCTTTGTACAAATAAGCTATAAATGCAAGAGATCACAAAGTACATACTCAATTTGAACTGCCAAACTAATGTGGAATTGCGTAGATATTTATTTTTAAATATAACCATCGACATCTTTTTAAAGAAAAAAAGGACTATGTATGTTTAAATGTTTCTGTACATTTTTTTTTTTTTTTTTGCATAAGCCATTCATCAGAAACATATGGCTGTTGCAGTATATTTTGTAATTTCTAAGATGATACAAGACATAAAGTGTATGGGAAAAATGGAATGGCTTAGTCACAGTCAGAAGCTGAGCACGCTTTTCGTATGTGGGGTAAAACTTGAAACAGCAGATGGAAGTACAGAATTTAAAAGCACAAATGAAGTAAGAAGCTGAGTGCATTTTTGAGTTACAGAGCTCTTCTGTGTTCAACATAACTACAATGTCTTTGATGCTGAATGATGATTTATGAAGTACAAAAATCAATAAAGATTCCATTTAAAAACCCTGCATTTTAATGAATTTCTAAGTAAACGTAAGCAGCAAGTGACAGCAGCATTGACATGCTCTTGTCTTCCTTTAAACTTGTATATGCAAATCTATGCACGAGCCTGATATTTAGTTTATGCTGTGCTATGGAGGAGTCAAATTTCCTAGTGCTGAATGTACCTTCAGGATAAGAGCTTGATTAAGAATAAGGAAAAAAGAAAACATTCTGATAGGGGAGTGCCTATGTATGCAAGTTGAATTCCAGGCATTTATTCATTTATTTATTTTAAGAAAAGACATGACTGAATGGAAAACAATTTATTACAGAAAAAGCCAGCAAGCAAGCATACACTTTGAGTAACTGCTATGGGAAGCACAGATACTTTTGTCAAGGTAAATCTCTAAAGATTCCTGATCCCACACTGGTAACACATACTCAATGTAAGAGCAGTACAATTATTGCTGCCCATTCTTTGCAACATGTCCCAGGCATTTAAACACAAATTTCTACCCCCAGCACTTCCAGCTGTGCTTAAAAGAAAAAGACTTTTGCAACGCACTTGCATATTTCTTACCTTGGAACTGAGCATTAAATCCCTTCCGTCGATGATTACTGTCAGATGTGAAATGGAGTCGTAACCAGTTCTTACTGCTGATAACAGGAGAAGGTAGATTCATACCAGTCAACCTGGAAGAAAATAGATCTATTTTAAGTCATGCAAAAAATCATGTTTAGACTACTTTAAAAGGAAAAAAAGACAAAACCAAAATATGTTGCACAGTTTACAATGTATTTAATGACAGCAGTTTACTGGAATGTAGTCTCAATTTATTATTGGTTTAGTAACTATTATACTGCAAGATTTTTTTTCCATTACATCTAGCCATTTTGTCATCAAACTTTACATATGACTTTTTTGCAAGAAAAAAAAAAACAATTTTCTTTCTATGTGCGCACGTGTGTGTGTGTATTTGTGTGAACATATATGTGTGACAAATCAATTAGCAAAAAAAAAAAACAAATGAAAATATGAAAAGATATTGTTTCTAATGTAAATTACATAAATCAGATTTTTCATAAGCACATATTCTGTGTCATTTGGCCACTTGCTGGACATACTGGATCTCATCTGCAGAAGTATTGAGTCTCTACTACTGACATTAGCTCAGTCCTTAGCCTCTAAGGTCAGGGATTAAAAATGGTTTTCACTTTGAGAAGTGACAGATTTGAATGTAGTGTGATAAACAATACTCGAGTCCATGCAGTGAATGAAGAAGATTAAAAGAAACTTGAAACATTCATCAGTCATCTAGTATCCCGTTAAAGACCAGTCCCATGGAGAAAGAAACAGAACATCATTTTTCAAATAAAATTGTATAAAAATGCATACACTCAAAGCTGTGTAGCTGCATTAGTATGACACAACACCTCTGCTGATCAACCTCCAAGAAATAACTAGAACACCACTGTTCCAGCCACGCTTCTTCTAGGTGTGACGATAAAGCGGCTGCAGCAGAACCACGGCTAGCAGGGGAGACTTCTTACTGCTCACTGTTGGGAAGAGTAAATAACCTCTTTCTTGTTTTATTACTTGGGTCTTTTATATAAAAATAAGAAAACATTCAGTTTTCATAGACTCATGTAGGAGTGATGCATACCTTATCTAATAAGTGTCATATATTAGACACAACAACCTTTGAAGTTCCCACTGCCCTATCAAGGGATTGTGATCCCACAGAATTGTTGAGGTTGGAAGGGACCTCTAGAGATAATGTAGTCCAGCTCCCCTGATAGGTATCATTAAAACGGTTGATAACAGGTTTGCCTCTAAAATATTTTTGTGTCCCGACAAATTTTCTAGTAGTTAGTGTATATTAATTAACTCAAAGTACAACATAACTTTATATGTAATTAGGAAAAATATCTACAGGAAAAAAATCTGGTTTTGATTATGGATTTGATGAAATAGAAAAGTAATTAGTATGTTTATGTGAACAAGTAAATTAAAGTTTTTTTTTTTTTTTTTTCCTTTATGGGGCTGTTGACTATAAACAAAACATGATCTATTTTTATCATAGAAGTCTACTGTTACATAATTCTCCTGAAATTGAAAATGCAGGAAAGAATTAAGGTAAATGAAATCGGTTCGTTGGGGAGTTTGTTTATTTATTTTTTTTTTTATTTAGACAATTCATTTTCCTTTATTTTTCTGTTTATTTTAGCTAATTTTCTTATTTTGTGATCAGCCAAACAGCAATAAATGCTAGGATTAACCTTGATGCTATTTATTCAAGAAAGTAATAAAATAAAAAATAAAATAAACTGAATGAAGTGTAAACAAAGAGATTTGAAAAAGAAAAAACACTATAAGGACTAGTTAAGATTAAACAAATGCTCACAAG
This sequence comes from Nothocercus julius, assembly GCA_013398735.1. NCBI lineage: Eukaryota > Metazoa > Chordata > Aves > Tinamiformes > Tinamidae > Nothocercus > Nothocercus julius. The sequence goes on from VZSV01000073.1 coordinate 2,406,603, forward strand.
CTTTCCATCCAAACTTATTTTCCTGCTTTGAATACTTATGCTATTTTTGTATTCATCTAACTACAGTTGTATTCATACTTTTAATGAATCTTCTTCTTTTGAAAATATTGTACAAACATTTACCAAGCTTCCATAACACCTCTCTGCATTAGGAGGAAAACACAGGACCATAATTTTCAGTTTGGAACTAATTTCCATACTAAAATCCTCTCAGCTAAAGTACTTACAAGAGCATCCCCTGAGACATGTCAAAATGAGAACTTTCAAGAATGGTCCCTTATTAATAGACAAAATAATTGGAACTGGTTTATGAAGGGATAAGTTGGGATGACTGCAGTAAATACATGACAACAATATGTGTGTATTGGATATATATACACCCACATAAGTATATATCTAGGTGTCCCTAGAAAAATAATGTTTGAAGTCAGTTACTTCAAATTTGTATCTTCGATACAGGCAATAATATATGTGATACTAAGAGTATATAATCAGCTGCCTTTGCCCCATTCAGATGTCTGTAAATGTACAGATTTGTATTGGTATGTGATTTATATCTGTATAGACATAAATCTGTGCATCTGTATTGACACATATTAAGAGGCCGTGTGATGCTGAAACAGTCGAGCTGAGGCTGCAGTTTCACACAGATGAGATGATTTAACCACTTGGCGCTGCCGAGAGAAGTAAACTTGACACTCTCTCACACATCTCTGCCTGCTTTTCCAACCCCTCCACAATCCTGTGCTCCTATATTGCTCCTACTCACTTGCATCAACTTTCAAAATCACTTAGTAAATTGATACAATTGACTTACTAGTTTTCAATAATGATGCATTTCAAGATGCATCATTACAGAACCTTTCCACAGTCTGGTAAAAGTTTATCATCTGTCATTTCCTTCTTGCGGTATTTATTGACTTTACACTGAACCAGCTGACAATCAAACTATTTAAAAAGAAATCATTGTAATTTAAAATAAAATTATTTCTTATTATATTTGCTCCATTAAATAAATAAAAGTATAAGGGGCAGGATTGTACTCAATCTCCTTAAACTGGAATTTAAGGAGTTCAACTAACACTGAAACCAAGTTTCTCTAATTGTCTGAATAGAATTTTACACATATGCTCAGAAGAACTGTGACCTGGTGAAAGCAGGAGAGAAAGATGGGATTCATTTTATCTAATCATAGCTGTCAATAATATCAGTTAAGTTCCCTTTATAGTCAATGCAAGCAAGGATTTTGGGAGTGTGTGTTGTCTGAGCTATTTTAAACTTCCAGATGAATCTCACCCTAGAAATGACCATTTCCTTCACTGCCTTTTAAAAGAGCAAGGGTGACGAGATCGGTAAATATCTAAATTTGAATTTCACCAAAGATGTATAAATGCTTTTATAAATCAGTTTATGTGATATGCCAGAACTTAGAACTTAGTTTTTCCTCCCAAGACAACTTCCTCCTCGGTTCCTCTCTTGCTTATTCTCATTTTGTCCCCAGCTTCTTTTTGTGTCTCCAGTGTGCATCACTGAGTGTTTTACTTGCACATACTTTATGTTTGACTGGAGGTTAAAATCCAAGGCAAGACTTTTTTCTTTCTTTTCTTTTTTTTTTTTTTTTTTTTTAAACTGGTGTTTGAAAAAGAGCTTTATTATACCCTGGCTTATTGATTCAACAGTGTTAGCAAATATTTTTCTTGATTATTGCTCTGATATTTGACAAATATAATAGCGACAATATTCCATGGCACTCTGGATAGATGCTTTCTCTGGAAGATCATTACTGCAGTTGTGCTGACGAATGAAAGAACAGTAATTCCATATATGTCTAGGTTTTTGCTGATATATGACTTTCATAGCCCAGTGGAAGTGGAACATTAAGCTCTAGGACACAGCAATCAATTTGATTATATTGTTCAGCACAGTGATATCCATCCCAAGCCTCAAGTCCTGCAAGTTGCTCATCCGCAGCATTGCAAGGAATTCTTATGGCCCAATGCAGGGAAGAGATGTGTAGGGTCTTAGAATTAATATGGCAGTTGTCTTGGAGGGGAATAGAAATCTAAAACAAGCTCACAACTGATCAAAGATAAAGCTAAATTCTGAGCTTTAGTCCACTACTCATATACAATGATTGAGCATTTTGAATATAAAATTCTTCTTTAAAAATTGTTCCCTAGTTGAATGCAATTATTAATAGCTGCAATGACAGATTTTATAGCTCAGACACTTTTCTATTTAAGGGCATTGCAGCTACAGTGTTTCTACTGCCCAGATGGGCCTAAAATGAAAAAAGAAAAAGAAAAAGAAAAAAAAAAAAAAAAAAAAAAGGAATTCCTTTGTGATCCATATAGGGTAAGTTTGATTTTCTTTAATAAAATTTAGAAATTACCTATGTAAACAAAAGTTGTCAAGCTGGATTTTTTTAATAGTTATTTACAGTTCTACTTAGTATAATTACCATCTCACTAGATATGTCCCAAAAAATTCTACACCAACCAATTTTAACTGGAAATATCTGCCAATATCACTATTATTTATCATGAAAATGCTGATATCCCAGAAATGTTTAATTTTAGTCACAGTAGATAAAGAAAACATAAACTTAGAGACACACTTTTTGTATCTTTAAACAGGTGGAAGTATTATGAAAACCTGCTTTTATCCAAATTATATTGAAATAATATATTGTACAGATAGTACTGAAATTTTAAAGTATGTTAGGTACCAGCATATTAGGTAAAATAATAAAAAATAAAATGCTGTAATACTCTGAAAAATATATTCTTATGACAAATAAGATACATTGTGCAAGTAATTGTAGTCATAATGTATAAGAAGAGATATGTCTTTCCATTTGTAGCTACTACCATGAGATTTTTTAAAACAAGCTAACAAGAATTTAAAGATACTTTTCAGTTCAGTGAACCTAATTTGATTTATATGACTTTAATTATTTGATTTATTTTATTTTACGACAGATGGATTATTTGCTTTTCTTGAATTAAAAGGTTTTAGGTGTGCAATTTGGTTTTATGATAAAATAGCTAGTGACAAACAGGAATCCAAGAAAAAACATGGAAAAAAAAAAAAAAAAGATTCCAATTTATAGGTTCTTTGGGAAGAATATATTAATGTAATTTTCTGAAAAACATGCACTGCCTTCCTACGGACTTTGACACTGCATTTTTGTTTTAAAATACTGTCCCATAAAGTATGTTTTTAAACACCTGTAATAGATTTACGGAAATCATAATCTTCAACAGGATCAGAAAGTTTTGTATTCTTCAGACCGTATGTATATAATAAATAGATTAATTAATTAGTGCAAGATGACATCCTGCAACACCATGCAGCATACAATCAGCACAGCTTTTGCCTGTCAATGTAGTAATATGTTTCTTTTCATATCATGCACTTTGTTTTTCCAGAAATGTTTATATTTGCTGGAGCTATTGCATGACAGGTCTAAAAATCAAATCACTTTAAGACATATTATTAAGAGTTTATTAAAAAAAATTGAAAGCATTTTGTTAAAAATAATCACAAAAACTCTGACATGTTAGTCAAAGTTAGCCCAAGGCACGGAAGTCCATCTAACTTTGGTCCTCCTTGAACCTGAAAAGCTTTACTCAGAGATGTCTCTTGGGAGTTAGACATACGATAGATTTCAGCATTTCACTTCACGCATCTAACCTACAAAGCTGAATAAAGTCACCTGAATCCAGCTTTCAAGGTCTTACCTACTTCTGCCAGTAGAAAAGAAGCGTTGAGGAGCCTTTAGCCTTTCAGAGTGCAGTGCACTTTGCAGAGAGTTGTTATGTATAAGAAAATGGAGATGGTTGCAGTAAAGTTTTTTGAGGGTTGCTGTCACAAAATCCCCCTTTCCAGACAGTTGTATGCTAATTTCTTAGACACAGTGATTCTCCCATAGAATCATAATGCCATAATATCTAAGGGGTTTCTAGTTGTTAACTCTCACTGTAACAAGGAAAATGCCTCGGGCTTTTAATTCTTATCTTTCTGGATATAGTCACTGTTAGGTATGTGTGCTTCATATAAACCAAGTATTGGTACTCGACACGTATCATCTACTGAGCTATGAGAACATCAGTCTCGAATAGTTTCCTAAATAACATAGTCCTTGACCTATACTGAGGAAGATTAAATATATATATAATTCTATTCATTTTGGCAGCAGGGGAAGTAATTCTTCCATTAAAAAAGCAGGCAGCAGCTTGCCTAATGCTAACAGAGATTATAAAGCTATAAAACCCCAACTGTGCTCAGTGGTCCTGCTACACCTCCAGCCTAGATCAGGTCTGTCAGGTTTTTGCTACACACACATCCAAGCACATCTACTTTTCTATATGAAAGACAGATGTATTGTAAATAAAAATGATTTTGTACCTCTCCTCCAAAACACAATCGGATGACTAACCAGGCTCTAGGAATCTGATAGCTGTACCATGCTCCTTAGGATCACTGTACACCAAAGCTAGGTCTACAACACAAGACTAGTGTCAGCCATCACATGACTCAACAATATAGGAAACTCTTTCTTTTTAATTATACCATCCATTATGTATGTATTAGAACGCTATCCTGGGCTGCTTTCTAAACTCGAGGAAAGACCTATTGAGTGTGGGCGCTATTTGTACAATCCGCACATGCTACCTGTCTCTCCAAGTTTCCACACGTGTACATTCCTATCTTGCTCCTGCTCACTCTTCCCAGGCAGCAGTACTTCACTTGGTAACTGGGTTGGTACATGTGTTCCACACTATGAAGCTCCTTTGGACCAAATGTAACATCACTGCTTATAGTGCTATGAACAGGATTTACTCGACATCAACCAAGTCTCTACAACTACTCTTGTAGTCAGGAATATGTTGGAGAAGCCAACTTTCATATCAACTTGCTCTCAAGACTACCGACAAGACTGAGGACTTGTACAAAGACTTGGACAGGAAAAGTAGCATAACTACCAACGACTCAGATCCAATTAAGGGGTTTGCTTAAGGGTTTCAATTAAGGGCTTGATTAAGGGATCAAAGGAGGAGTTTAAAAAAGACAAATCTCAAAAATGGATGTGCAATTTCACTTGTTTTCTTATGGAATTTGTGAAATATTTTACATCGTGATATCACATAATGCACCATTATTGATAGTCGGCATTAAATTTAAAATTATTCCTGTAGTTTGACAATTTTTATTTTGTCCTCATTCTGGCAAAAGTAAAATTCAATCTTGCCTACAATAATGAGCTAGATATAATTTGCTGAATAGCAGGAATGTTCATATTGTCACCGTTGGCCTATTTTTTTTCTGACTTACCATCTCTGACAATTATTTATATCTTCTCAGAAAATCACAAAATCATAGAATCATTAAGGTTGGAAGGGACCTCTACAGATCATCTCGTCCAACCTCCCTGCACACGCAGGGTCACCTAGAGCACGTGACACAGGGTGGCAGCCAAGCGAGTTTGAAAGATCTCCAGAGAAGGAGACTCCACAACATCTCAGCAACCTGTTCCAGTTCTCTGTCACCCTCACTGTTAAGAAAATTTTCCTTAAGTTCCTGTGGAACTTTTGGTGCTTCAGTTTGTGGCCATTACCTCTATTCCTATCAGCAGCCACCACTGTAAAGAGGCCAGCATTTCTTGCTTCAGTGACACTATACTTGCAACACCGTTTACAAGAGAAATATTGCTCTGTATTCTTTTTGTTTGTTTGTTTGCAGTAGTAAATGAATATTTTTATATTTTATTTAACATTTAGTCAACCAGACTTGGTTGCAATATTGTTTGTCTGAACCCAGACTGCCAGACTGCCCCCAGGCTTTGGGGGTGATATTTTAGGGTTTCCAGGAAAGCTAGCCCAACTGTAGAAAAATTCAAAGTGCATTTCTTATCTCCTTATAACAACCAGCCTCTGAGTGACAAGAAACTAGCAGCAACAATGAACATTGTGACACAGGTTTTTTTTTTTTTCTTTTTTTTTAAATCATCACTAGAAGGCCAAGCCTTTGAGCTAGCATACTAAATAGCTTAGCTAGATGAGAAACTGCTTAAATGATGACTAATTTATTGTTCTAACAAATGTTCTTTGGAGTAGCCCATTATTTTTTGAAATGCATTGCCCACATCAGGCATACTACACTAAGCCAGTATACTTGCCTAACACCACAAACAACACAAGTATATGTAATTCTAAGGTAATTGACAGAAATCTAAAAGTTACATTTATACTGTATAGAAAACATTCTTTAAAAGGATTTCATAGACTGAGAGTAGTATAACAAAGATTTTTTTTCTTTCTCTGCCTCAGAGAAGTAGGACCATTACTTATTGACTTATCCAAGGTGATTTCTTGAAAAATCAAAAAAAAACAAAAGCTCTTTTGCGTAGAGTAGAACAGGCTGTGTCCACAGGTTTCTCAAGAACCGCAAGTCTACTTCTTACTGATTGACTTGAATTCTGCAGTTTAATGCTATAAAATTATGTGTCTCTTAAAAAGGGCAAATTTTTCAAAGGCCTCAACAATCAAGTTCCTAATCCCTACAAAACTTCAATAAACCTTGATTAAGTAACACCTACCAGGCTCCTCTAAAAATCCCACTGTGTAAAAAGATAACATTTCTGTAAGATTGCCATTGTTTCCCTTATCACTGCTGGAATTGTATCCAAGATATTCCATTGCCCCTCACTGGCTGTTCCTGTACCTTACTGAGTACCCCTCATTTTCATTTCTTTCTTTTCAAATATTTCCTCACTTCACAGCATGAAAAATGAATGATTTATGTATCCTTCTCTGCTCCCTGGCATCCTGAACATTTCATTATAATTCCTAGCAATTAAAGCAGGTGCAGATTCTAGATTAACCAACAATAGCACCCTCAAATTATTTGCAGCTATGCAAATAGAGCAGAAAGTTTACAGAAAGCTTCAACAGACAGGTCAGTAAAGGAGGCAAGGGAATTGTGGGACAATCCATTAAAGTTAATTAGCTTGTTAAAGTAATTACTTTACATATTAGGCATAATACTATCCTGAACTTTTCTGGTTTATTTTTCATTTATTCCTTCCCTGGGATATAAAGGCAGTCCAACATATGACCTGTGAAAAGCTCCACCTCCCAGCAGCATGGAGAGAAGGAAAAAAAAAAAAAATTCCTAATGAAAGAATTTTTTTTAAAAAAATATTTATTTTTAAGGTTGAAGTCATTTTTGTCAAATCCTGCTGCATGTTAGAGCTGTGGTTCATCTTGGAAACATATTATGGTTCTATTGTTTAAGAAGAGAATAGCCCATGCCAGTCATACTTTCTTAAAGACAATATGATATATGGAATAAACTGGGGGGTTGTTAAAGTGTATTTGTAATATTTGTTTGTTTGTTTTTTTCCCAGAAATTCATCTTAAAATACAAGCCTGCTTCACATCATGTCTTGAATGGTGTCTGAGAAAGATTCTGATTACAGAATTGAGCAACAGAGCAAGAAGAATCTGTTTCTCTCCGCTCTTCCCCGCCCGTGGAGTAAGGAGGGCAATACTAATGCAGCAGAAATTGCCATCAAATTCCAAGTGGGTTAATTTTGTGTTGTATAGTATCTATTACAGATGGAAAACTGGAAAGCTAGCATTAATAAAATACGGCAATGAGCGTTCCAGACCCTTGAAAGTATTAGCTAAAAGGGCAAATAAAATGAAAAAAAGTAAGACAAAACCTCTTGTAATTCTTTGCATTTTTTTTCTCCTTTGCATGAGGTTGATGGGGCTGGAGAGAGAACTAGTCTTTCTGATTGATTTTGTGAGCTATGCCAGGGGAGTTTTAACATTAAGTGGGGAGGATAAATTGGAGGGTAGGGAACAGACTAAAATTTGCAAAACAAACTACAAAGATAGGTTTCTACAGCATTACAGTAGCAGATGCAATGAGAAAAGCTGTGCAATTAATGGAAGAAAGCAACAAATAAGAACTCAATCCTTTGAGTATATGAATACTAATAGGCAAGAGCTGACAAAAAGCAATTTAAAAACAGAAAAAAAAAAATCCTAAAGTATTTAGGAACAGAAGATGGTTACCATTAGCATTAGTTATGACTTCCAAAACAGCAGCTTTTTTTTTTTTTTTTTTTTTTTTTTATGGAGATCCAGTTAACAGACAACTATGAAAATGATATTAAAGAGCAATTCTAAAAATTTAGAAAGCTGCAATACAAGACCAAATTACTGGAGGCCTGTGCTGAATACACAGATACAAATTAAAGATATTTTCTATGAACAGAAAATCTTTTAAATATATATATATATATATAAATAATCACAAAAGGAATTCAGAACAAAGAAAGGTAAAGGAAGGATTTGTTCTTTCCCCTTAGTTCAATTTTCAGAGCACCAGAATGAAAAGCCAAAGTACATTTTTCGATGGCTATTTACAGTAAAATTTCAAGTTTCTGCTAAAAGTGATTATAGTATCTTAACTTCAACAAAGATATTATTACATTATATTATAGCAATCCAATTAAACTCCAGTAGCTTGGCACTGTAGTGAAAAAGTCTGTAGCAATGTGCTCTCCTATTACAAAATCTTCTCTCCTGTACCACTGTGAATACTTACTTCCCCATCATTGCATGAATTTTCTTTTTCTTTTTCTTTTGTTCTGACCAGCTCTTTTTTGGATAAGTTATCCATAGTAGATTAAAAATACTGCAGATTAGCATTTTACTCACTATTCACTAAAACTCACTGAAATATCTTAGCATTAAGTCATTTTATTTTAGGTATTTCTTCCCTGAAACAAATACATTTCAATATTAAGTAAGATTAAGCAGTTCAGACTTTATCCTATGGTAGAATATAATCTCAGTGGTTCATTAGATTAAAGCCTGTGAAACATTATATTGCTACAAGAGACCTTTCGATGTTTTATTATCTGCAAGTACATTTTATAAACACTGCTGATACCAATAGAGTGTGGACTTATTATCTTCTATGATTCTAAATTACGTCCTGAAGCTGGTATCAGGCTACTATTCTCTTATGTCAGTTTCTGTACTAATATTAAATTGCAGTGGTAATGAACACTCACAAAATACCTTTATCAAGTTCACAAATCCTAAAGTGCCTTTAATAATTCACTAAGATTGAATTCACAATGGATCATTTCCCAGGTGCTAAGGATAATGATAAAGCACCTTACCCATTACCAACCAACCATTTCAGATGACAAGATCAAGAATACAGAATGGTGATGTATGTGCACAGGCTTTCCATATAAAGTAGATTTAATTCTTTTTGGTAACGTCCTTGTTAGACAAATCAATCTAAAAGAAAATAGTTCAATCAATTGGTCTTTGTAATTTGCCACAGAAAATATTCCTCAATAATCTGAGTGTGTACTAGATATTTCGAGATGATACAGGAGTTGCTAGTATGTCTTAAAAATTCAGAGAAGATTAAAAAATTGTTTGCCTTCCTAATAATCTGGAAGATCAAATTCCATACCTCAACAAAAAGCAATTTGAGATTTCATAAAAATATATGATAAGTTTTAAAGAGCAGTGCTTATTAACTGGTTCTTCAATGTAGAGTCTCAAAAAGCAAACAAACAAACCAAACAAAGATTTCTATCTCATGTTCATTTTTTTTTTATTTTCAATAAAATATTGGTATATGACAAGCACAAACCACATAAATGCATTTGATTATGAATAATGATCTCTGTGATGAAGTTTTCTGCATTTCTTCTATTCAAGGACTGAGTTATTGCTCCTCTTTGCAGGCCTTCTATGATTCTCCTGTATTACTCTTTTCACATCAGGCCCACACACAGCAATAATAACTGCCAAGCCAATACTGTATAGACAATAATTATAGAAAAATGTTATATGAATTTTAGAGATAGAAAGATCTTTCAAATAGTTTAAGTGAAAGCAAAGAGAAACTCCTCTTAAGCAATAAGGAAGCTTAATATCCTAGCTAATTATTTTTATATGGTAGAGAGAAGATTCACACTTCCAGTTTTCCAGCTGAACAGAGAAGGAATGATAATGGCAACTGAGATGAGACTCATAATTCTCATGCTGATTTTCTCATAATTCTCATGCTGACTTTTACTCCACAGCAGCAACGCAGGACTTGTAAACTGGTCATCTAACTGGCATTTCATCACGTTGAGGTTATTATCACATTAGTCTTTAAAAATGGTCTCTGTCATCTAACCTTTCCATTTTTTTTTTTTTTTAAAAAGAGAACAATTAATTGACTTTCATTATAGAAAACAATTGCTTTATCTCTTTGCTAATAAGAAATATCTACACATTACTATATCAGCTAAGTTCTTCATTACTCTTCCATGTTCAATGAAAAGTTTTAGGACACAGAGCTGGGGCACTAGACAGGATGAGAGTGATTAATGACATGTTCATCTCAACTGACTCCTTCAAAAGCGCACAATACAAACTTAGAGGCAAGATGTGTGGAATGAGATTTTTGTCATGGTCAGAACGTCAATGATTCCAAAAGCTGAAGCAAGAGTCTAGCCCACAGTTGTTTCTATCCTTCCGCTCTTGATAGCTGATCAGCCAAAGGAAACGAGTTTCGCTTATTTCGGTGGAAAACCTCTGTAATTTTACCAGCCTTTATTTAACATGAGATCCTGTTCAACAGGTAATACAGACCATTTCACATCAAGGAACAGCACATGTGCAACACATTATCCTTCAGAAATAGGAAAAGCAGTATGGATTACAGTATCATTATCAGTTATACGGTAGTCACAGGTAGGATTCAGTTTATAAATCAAGACAATTGTCTGCAAGAGAGTCAGGATTCCAATGGCCCGTTATTGACATAAGAAGAAAGAAGAAATTAGTGCCTCAGTGGTACCCTACAGTACCTGACAGGTACCTGACCTGTATGTAGGCATCTGAATTTGAGTAGCCAAAAGTTGTCCTGGCTTTTGATAGCACTGTTTTAGGCCAGGGATGCAAATGCCTAAACGTAGGCACTCAGACGTTTTTTGTTTTTTGTTTTCCTTGCCAGGCCTCTCTTTGAGACTCCAGAATGATCCAGGTCTCTCAGAGATCCTGTGCTATATTTCTGCCTGCATTCAAAATGTTAGATAGTCCAGGTCATCTTGCATGGCACTGGATGCCTGTGAATCTGGCTCTCATCCTAGATTTTCAGCCATGACACTGGTAGCTTAACCACCCAGGATCACTGCAGAGCCCAGCTGGGGACTAGCCAGAAGACTGCTGAACATCAAGAACGTTGTAAACCATTTAACAGTTACCCTGACAAGGCCTGGGCTGTGCTGCACATATTCCCTGCCTGGAAGGTAAACTTAAATCTTACCTCAACTAATTTTAAGAAAGGAGCCTGCGGCAGCTCCCACTTGGCACTGATGATTACACCACCTGCCTGTCCTTGTCTGTATCTTAAAGTGAAGCAGCATGTTCTCGTGTGAGCATCCTTTTGTCCTTTTCTTTGACAGTGGGAATAAAGTGAAGAAGTAATTTTTGAAAAGCAGGCTTTTATAGTTAATACATACACTATGTCACAAAAGTCACAGGAATTTAGTGGCACTTTCTAAGTTATTTAATTAAATGACTAGGTTATTACAATAAAAGCTATGCAGCCCTTTCTAGAAAGAAATACAGTGATGCCACATGTAATTTATTTTATCAAATTACAATACAAATTATTCTGAGAATACAGGAATAAAATTTGATGTACAACAACATTGTATTTATGGAACCTGAAATTGCAATATGTTAGGAAAACGGCAAGATCATTATGGTAATAGAATTTATGTCGAGAATTTTTTATTTCCAATTATATTAAAAATGCACCATCACAACATGCTATATTTCTCCTGGAAATTACACTACATGTAAAGCATTTTACTATAATTGCAAATATATTTCCTTGACTATTACTTTGTATTAAATATCTAACCCCAGAGAAATGCCTTATCACCCATATACTATGAATGCTGAAGCATAGCTCCCTTCATAGAAACATAGTATCTTTAGAAAGAAACACACACTAGCTTTTTTTTTAAAAAAAATGAAGGAAAACAAACACACATGCTCTCAATGTTGCAATTCAGATTTTGGATAACACGGAGGATCCATGTCCTGTTAGCGAGGATATCTAAAAAACAGCAAAATATATATGCTTCCTGGTTGATTCATGCTGAGAATGGAGATTAATATATTCAAATATAGCATAATTTTATGAGATCACTTTTGCTGTGATCTGGTAAATCCATTTTTGTAATAAATGTTTAAAAACAAAATTAGTACATTTTTTTGTCATATAATTAACAATTGTCCTAATGCTAAAATAAACATTAAAATCTGATAAACATTATTCAATAAAGAAATAGGAAAGGAAAAGCTGACCCAGTAAAGATATGGAGAGAAAAAAATATATATATATATGTTACTAGAAGTCAAACAGAAGCAGACAGCTCATACTGAGCTCATCTGCAGGGCTGATGAAAATGAGCAATGAAAAATACTGCTAAATTTTGAGTGAACAGTTTCTGAGAACTAGCACTGTATAAGCTGTAAATATATCATAGATCGGTTTACATCTGGATATAATTTTCTCATGCAGTTAGTTATTTGCTATTTGAAAGTGAAGGAAACAGAATCATCATCCAGAACAGAAATAGTAAAATTAAACAAATGGAGACTTTCAAAGGAAATGCTGGCATGCCAATCTTAACAATCAAAAAAGGTTTAATTAATATACACCAAGTTTGCTGAAAAAAATAGTAGAATTGACTTACATATTTGCTAAGAATAACCACATAAAGACTCATGATTTGGGTCTTGCTCTACTAACGAGCATCAAACCTGTCACTGCATGGCCTACCGCCTCCCAAGAGAACACAACCCTCGTTGTCCACGGTCTGGTTTCCACTGCAGGAAGGAGCGGGCTGTGACTCTCATTCCCCTCAGGAAAGAAATGTAAGAAAGTACCCTGGAACTCACAAGAGTCCCCCAGCTGAGGGGATATGGAAGCAAAGGGAAAGAGAAAACAGACCTAATGTTCAGGAGAGGGCTCCTGGCTGGGATCTGATATGGAAAAAAGCTCCTCTTGGTCAGGCTAAGCTGAGTAGGGTCAAGCCACAGCGAGAGGCTATTTCAAAGGCTTGCCTTCCCACAGTTTTTCCCACTTGGCTTTCCACTTCTCAGTGGCTCCCTACTTAGCAGATTGCTCTTGTGGCTCCTGTTTGGACTCAACCTCTCATCTCTGGAAAAAAAAATCTCTTTTTGGAAAAAGTGCAATGCAAAGTATGTTTTCTGTGAGAAACTCTGCTGCAAAATCAAAGTGAGGTGCTCTGTGCAAACCTACTGGCCAACTAACTGCAGAAGTTGTACTGTAAGCTCATTTTGTTATTTTTTTTAATTGGTGTTTATTTATTCTATAAATAATAAATATTGATGAAATTAGAGTGAAGAAGTTTAAGACTGCACGAGATTGTGAAGTGAGATTACAATTTAGACATTCCTAATCCACCGAAATCAAGAAACAGATAGACATGAGAATGTGATATAAAGAAGTCCTCTGGTAATAATTATCTACCTGGCTGTACAAAAAAAAAAAAAAAAAAAAAAAAATGTTTCATTAAATTAAAATTTGTAATAAGTACCACCAAACGCCCCAGCAGTTATTGAAATCAACACTTGAAAGTTATGTACGTTTAGCATCTGGCAAACATGCTTTATTTTTGCTTTTTTCTTTTTTATTTCTCCAGGGTTTTTTTAGTATTTCATCATGTGAGGCCGTTTCCTTTCTATGTGACTAACATAGATATTCACATGTTCTGTATGGCAAGTCAAATAACTAATTTCATTATATGTTTAAGAGCTCTTTGCCAAAACTAATTGCTTAAATACAAGCAGTATATGATTCTTCAGTTGTGGCCAAGATGATGAAAGCAGGATAATAATAATAATAATAATAATAATAATAATAATAATAATAATAATAATAATCACTCGCTCAGCACTCATCCTTTCCTAACTTTTACCTCATCTTCACTTGTTGCATACATCCACCCAGGTGCATATGGGTTTTTCAGTTTATTTAACTGTGTTTCATACTCACAAATCAGTGACACAGCATGTCAGGAAAAGTATATCTGAAAAAACTGTAGTACTCAGATGAACAGACACCTCAGGTGACATGCTGAGAGCTGCACAAAATATGAGCTGCAGCACTGTGAAGTGCTTGATATGAAACGCTCATCTTGAACTTAAAAATATGAATAACTGTACACTGCAGAGCTGGGGAGTGCCCTAAATAAAACTAGTCATAGTTATTCACAGAATGTACAAAATCTTTGTTTGCATTTAAGTAAGCATACAAATGGATGATTATACATGAAACTTAAATCTGCTAATGTTAAAATCCTTGGAATATTTTCTGCACTGTTTACCAGAAGAAGATAATAAAATATAGCATAATCATCTGTTAATCCTCACGTTATTAACCAGAACAAGTACTTCTTTTCCAAAATGGTCTTATACTTTCCACTTCAAAATTTCAGTGATGATAACTTCTACCCCAAATAACAGGAACTAATTTATACTTAGCAATGTTTTTACAGCTCTTCAGTTACTCAAGAAAGGTAGTAGTTGAAAGATATATCCAAAGTAGTAGTTGAAAGATTGATTATCTCATGAACTGCAGTGCTGGATCAATCTATTTTTTGAGTTTTGGAAAATTACGAAAGTTTGAACAGTTTCAGGAAGCAGAACAACAATATGCAAAAATTTAACTCATTAAGTGAAATGCTTTGGTGGCCATTGTGATGCTTAATTTTAAAACATACCACAGCCACACTTACTGAGGAACTTTCTTTGATTTTTGACTGCATAGTATTGTTTAAATCCAGGAGAGAAAATTAAGAGGACAGATAGCAATGTTTTCTCAACTTCAGATTGCCTTAAGTTTTTTGTTTGTTTGTTTGTTTTTTAGTTTGTTGTTTGTTTTTGTTTCCCTAGTTCTAATAATTAAAGTAGAGTCTCTTTAAACTGAAGAATAGCCTATTAAAATATTTTCTAAAATATTTCACACTGGTTTATTCACCTTCTGTCAATATTCATCAAATAAACCTCCCTCATTTATCTGTCAGAAATACTGCAGTTCATGCAGAATATAGTCTAGTAGAGGGTAATATTTTTTGTCTTATTCTGTAGCATGACATAGAGCTCCTCTTTGTTTTGAAGTGCTGGGAGAGTTCAACAAGGTAGTTTAGGTGCACGAGGACAGACATAATCCCTACTTGAGAATCACGTTAAAAGGAGCAGTAATGAGCACATATTTGTGGCCTCCCTTAACAGGATCTAGGAGGAGGCCCACAGTACATCGCTCAATGGGCTGCATAGGCAGCTGCACTCATAATTCCACTATTCTTCAAGCTCAGCAGGAAGCCTGACACTTTGCATTGTGCTCTCTGCTTCCACACTAAGTAAATTACTTCTAAGTCCCTCTTCTGTGCTGCAATGATCGCTCCCTAACTGACCAAAATCTGGTAATTACAAGGCTTGGAAGGAGCTTTCAGAAGTTTTACCTCGAAGAAAGCCAGACTTTTGCAAACTACAGTTCAGAATTCAAATCCTTTACTAAAATAATCTTTTCTCCCTATGTTTTCAAATTGCTTTCTATTGACACCACTTTTCACCTTTACCATACGTGGATTTTATTGTATAGGCAGTCACTTGGAAATTAAATTGGAGTTTAAACTAGGAGTTGGAAGTTTCCACTGGAAATGATCATAGAGAATTTGACCACTTCCAAAAATAGCAGCCATGGCAACATTATAGTAACAAAGATCACCACAGGTATCCCTCTACTTCTACATCATGAAAGAACAGAGAACTCCTGAGCTTTGCAATTGCAAAAGTTTTCTTCAGAAAAAAAAAAAAAAAAAAAAAAAAAAAAAAAGTTGGTTTTGCAAGGGGCAATAGTCTGTTACTTAAAGAAAAATGATGCCTTTGGGGCTTTTTTCCTTGTTTTATTTATTTATTTCCTTGTCCTTATTTATGAGGAAGCTAGCAAATAAAAATGCTTTTCCTATCCCCTTTTTTTGGCCTTTCTTAGTCTTTGAGCAAGTGAACTGGTACTGTGGCAATATCCATATAAATTATTTTGTATATCTTAGGGGAATATAAAATCTGATTCAGTTGTCCATATCTCGGTGCCTATTACCCTTTGAGGTATCCACCTAACTGCTCTATCCACTCTGGCTGCTGCTCCAGAAGACCCCAGTCTTCTCTAGATCCTGTGTGGCATCTCACATTCTCATGTGAGCATTTGTCATGTCAAATGTCAGTAGATGCCTACATGTAGGCAGGGTTGAACCCAGGGACTTGATTAAGTTGTTTAAACACATGAAAATAATGTCATTTAAATGCTTTAAAATATTCTACCCGACCTCTAGCTGCCACTACAAAAGTAAAGAGTCTATCTGTAGGTTTTATGAGGCAGGTCTGCCAAGTGCATATTGTTGGTATTTTGTGAGATATCACCAGTTGCTCCAGACCACAGATATTTGGGCAATGGAGCTGCTGAATTCAGTTCTTGTACTGGGTTTCACTCTGAGGCACCTACATGGTAAATATATGTAGGCAGGCTATCTGCTTAATGCTGGTACCTAAATTGTGGATATCCGAGATGTTCAACATATCCTACTTGGCCTCCATCTATTGCCCCAGAAGATAGTAGCTCTTCCGTAGTCCCAGTTTTGGGGTACTCTGGTATACACCTAAGCAAGGAAATTGGATTGCTACTACCCATCTGATCAGCTAAATGGATCTCTAAGCTGCATTTACTGTGTCGGCTGGCCTAAGCTAATCAGAGTTTAGACACCTTGCTCACATATAGGAACTAACAGAGAAACACCTAAGTTTAGTTGATTTAATCTCGAGCCAGATTTTACCTTAAGAAACGTGTGCAACAAACCTGTAAACTAATCATCTATTGCCCTTATACCATAGAGAGATTTGTCATTTCTATTTTTAAATAATTAGGAGGTGCTTAAGCATATTTATACATCCATATACTCAGAGAGAATACGTATAGTTATACATAGCTACTCATTTATTTCACTTTTCAATATGTCAAAGTAATTAAAATTAAACTTTGAATTTTAATAAAGTAGAACTGATTAAAATTTCTTTATTAAAAAATAAGATCGCACTAAGCAGTTGCCAGATTTTCAGTGACAACCCTTTAGAGAAAAACCATCACTTATGTAAAAATGGACACATTTTGGGTAATATGCTATAACTGGTACATTTTCTTTCTCAATTACATGTTTTTCTTTTTCTTCTTTTGGCATCCTATAGAAGCAGAAGCAATCCTCATTTTTCAAGCTTTCATGAAGAAAAAAATGAAATATATAATTCCTACCAATCAGGCAGCTCTCACACGTTGTCTAACAAGATTTGCAGTCCTATTCCCTAGTCATTTGAGAGGGCTCTGAAATCATCAAAAGCTCAAGCTATATTCTTAAATTGCCTTTCCTCCAGAAGTTATAGCTGGCTTCAGGAGAAAATGGTTTGATTAAGAGAGTCCTTGTAGCCCACATCAAAGGAATGCTCAGTTGTTTGTCACTGCATGACTTCATTGAAACACCTCATTCCAAACTCCTTTGAATTCATTCTTCAAATAATGCAGGGTGTGAGGGGGTTACACGTATTTTAAATCTAAATATCTATCAACATAGTAATAATACATGTATTTCTCATCCAGCCTTCTTTTGTAATATAGAATCATCCATTTTCTCCTCACAAAAAAAAAGGAAACTTGCTTCTTTAGCAAGTTTTTAGGCTAAAACATGAGATACCCTTTTCACCTGACCAGCAGTTTCAGACTGATTTTCTTTTTGTCATACTGCATTCTGTTACTGTTAATTCTGGGTTTTGTTATTTTCTTTAGAAAAATATACACTACCAATAACACTGGAGCTTTAATATACCAAACGTGTTTCTGTCAACACATGGTGGGTTTCAAGCCCCACCTCAAAATATTGGGGAAGTTGGGAAGGAGAATAATACAGATTATACTTGAGATTCAGCTAAAAAGCTTTCTTTATGTGGAATTTGTATTTAGCAGAATAGGGCACTCAAAGTCAAAGGAAAGACAAATTTAGTTTCTGTATTTTCATCTATTGCCTCACTTCAAATATCATCACATTATTGACTTCTCTACCACTGCCCAAATCAAATGCAGTTATGCAGGAAAGAGTTTTGGAAGGAGTAAGTGATATTCTTAAATGGGTACCTGTGTTTTTCATATATTCATGCCTCTTGCTTCAAACCTTGTGCATTTCTAATCAAAACTATATACAGGGAACACTTTCCTGAGGAAGACAATCATGAAGAAAAAAAAAAAAAAAATACTGCCTGCTTGCAGTCTGTGAGAAAGAGCATCTATCACAAAAATCATGTTGGAGGCTAAAATGCCTCTATGCATAAAAGAGTTTAGTCACCTAGAACTGGATACAGATGGAATTCTGACAGGCAGGCATTATGTTAGGATCCCAAATTCTTTGCTCAGCAGTACACAACATCCAATTCCACTGGTATACAACTTAAAAGGTCTACAGATGTCTAAAATTCTGCTTCTGTGCATGCACAGACTTTCCTCTGTCCCGAGGGATATGATCAGTTGTTGGTGAGCTTAGCCAAAGTCTGCTCCACCTCAAGGAACATAGTGCTTTTTCATCCAAACTCTTTGAGGAAGTTCTACCTACTAGATCTTTTGAAAGTCTGTCTAGCATAGTCTAAAAGGATGGGGTTTCATACCAGGAGAAAAAAAAAAAAAAAAAAAAAAAAAAAAGAGCATCCTGAGCATTCTCAAACACTACTTTCTAAAAAAATATGAAAAGGATGAATAGGAGACAATACCTTTTTATATTTGTTTGGCATGAAAACCCCTCAGGACACCCAGGCACTTCACCTTGTCAGTGCTCTAATCTCCATGCTTTAGACAGTTTTAAGATAAGGAGGACCCTCCACAGTCCTCTTGTGCCGTTGTTCTAAAACAAGTTTGCCTTAAGCAGCAACACTGAGTAGTAAGAAGAAAGAAAAGAAAGAAAGAAGAAAGAAAAAATGACATTTGCCTATAATGGAAGATTGAATTCTAGCCTTGATTCCATTACTTTTAATACTCTTTACATAAAACAGTTGTTTGAGTAAGGGCAGGAGTAATCTTGGGAGAAAGTACAGAGCCGAGGTTTCCTTTACCACTGGAAATGTCCTAATTTTGATTCCATGACAGCACTGTTTATATCATGCTTTAAAAGAGTAAGTTAATGGTTCTTAGTGATGAATTTTAAATATAATTAAAAAAAAAAAAAAAGTATTATTGCTTTAAATGAATACTTATTATAGATCTGCTGAGAGACTGATTGCATGAAATAATGCTGGAAGTATGAGAAGTAGACACAGTCCATATGGGCCTGAATGGGCCTTAGGAAATAAATAAAACTTTAAAATAACTTTTCACCTTTCTAGAAAAACAATTTAAAATTTTGCATCACACAGATGTCAAAAATCTGAGCCAAAAGACTTTCTTTTTCAGGTAGAAAACACTGATCATCTTCCATTGAAGCCACTGTATTTATGTAAGTTTAAAGGAAATGAAGCCTTTCTTAGTGTATTTTTTTTTCCCTCTTTTTCTTTTTTCTTCTTAAGATGAAGCATAGAAATTGCGCTTTGTGAGAAAAAAAAAGCTCTCAATTTGCCTCTCTCGAGGTTATATTATAGTCCTTTAGTATGTGGAATCCCCACTGACTTCAGTGACAGTTTTCAATGTGTAAATTCAATCTACCAGTATGCGGCTACATCAACAAGGAACATCTGAAAGTGATGTTGGAAGAAAAAAAAACTCAAACTTCCCCAGGCCTTTCTGCCCTACTGTTGAGCTACTCACATGAGAGAGCAAACATAAAGAATCTACAATCACCCGGACAGCCAGGTCCCATCTACCAAGCCTGTGTACTGCTAGAGATGCAAAAGTGCTGCGGATGGGGAGCTTGGCACGGCATGGAAATGACAACATAAAAGCTGCTTATTATCTCAGTAGGCTCTATAAAATGGTACGCCTGATCATTATTGCCTGTTCCAATTAGTCATGAGTCCATCAACAGTGGCTGCAGAATTAACTTTCCTTCCTTTGAGGTAGAAAGATTTTTGCAGCATTTATTCAATCAGTTCCCAAATTAGCCGATGAGGAGCAGTTTAATGACATGCCAAGTCTTTTGTCCCCATGATAATGTGTTTTGTCCTTTCTGATAACGTCAGGTATCTATCATTATAAAGAAAAGAGGCAGTGCAATTTCTTGGGTGGAAATGCAGAATTAACTCTTGGATTACTTAACAGGTTATTTCAACTGTGCTAAAAGAAACAAGCAGCTTTTAATTCATTTTAAACTATGGTCACACACACATAAAAGTTCTTTGTATATAGAAAACAATAATATCATCCATGGAAGATAAGAATTTAAAACCAAGTTACACAGTATGGCTTGCGAATCTCATATATAAATATAATGAATGTAGATTTTTATCCCATAGCTGCAATTGTCAAACACTATGACAAAGGGTTGATAAGAATCTATATGGTGGTGAAATAGCACTTTTGATCTAGAAAATTCATGGTGATCAGAGAACGGTAACGTATCCTGATCCCACTCTGAAATATATAACCTGTATTTCCATAATGGCGTATTTTCTGACCCAATTAAGTGCTGATACAGCACTTTTTAAATTGAGACTAAGCTGAAGAACCTTGGTTGTTTCTGAGGCACATGACTAAAGTTCAGATGTCTGCCATTTTTACAAAAAACTATCAGAAGCAACTGTATTTCTTGAGTCTTTTTCTGGGAGGTTTTATCAAAGATGCAACAGCCTGAGAAGTTTCATGCTAAAGTATGAGACATACAGTATGAGATACAGATAATTCTGTTCTGATATTCTGCCTTTTCAAAAAATAAACAGAATATGCCTTCTCATGGATGCATTTTAGCCGAATGAGTAAACCAATAGAAAGAAAGGATGCATTATTTATTTGTATTGAGTTCAATTACACAAATTCTACAAGTAATTTATGGTACAGACTCCTTGGCCAATAAATTCCATCTGTATCATGGAGATGCCTAGAAAATAGCAAAATAAATAGGAAAGTATTGTAACTGACTTTTGATAGCTCACTGATTATTGTAAAGAACTAGATGACAAGAAATTGTATTAAAGTTTGTAAGAAAAGTCGTCACTACCTCTGTTACTGAAACATATATATACAATTAAGGAAACATTTTGGTACTTGGGAGAAATATATGATAAAAAAATAATAGTGATACAATTACCAAGAAGGGAGATCAAAAGAAAAAATTGCTAGTAAACTGGAAGATCTTCCACTGACCTTTTCATTTTATTATCAACCTCAACTGAGCCTGCTAAGATTGGCTCAGGATAAACACCTACAGTTCTACTTTAGCGTATATTGTTCCAGATATCGACTGATGATCAATAATCAGTCCTGCTATTGAAGGGAGATGCTAACATTTACTTAAGCAAGATCAACCATGTCCAATACACATGTTAATATTACATGACCTTTCCTTGGAGTTAAAGCTACACATAGACTTCCTACCTTCAACTGCACTGATATTGCATCTGGAACACAAAAAGGAGTAAAAACTCAACACTCAACATCATCTTGTCATATACATAGAGAAGGAATGACACACAAATTATGGAGAGTTATAGAGGATCCTACCTGGGGAAATAAACTATTTCCAGGGAACTTTTAAGAACAGTATTGTTAGTCATTATTCAGAACACTACAAGGAAGGCATATAACAAAATTAATTTCCACAATCTGTTTTTTTAAAGCCACTGTGCATTTTAAGCAGTGGTTTAACTGTCACTGCAATTTAATGTCCTATTTTCGTATCATGAAGGAGATAATTCTAAGCAAAAAGAATTATCAAAAGGTTGATTTAAATCTAAAGGAAACTCTTATTGCAGTAATTTAGCACTTGAGTCTCAGTAGTCTCACATGACTGCTCTTTCCTGTCAGCACTCCTAATGCTCCTAAGTTTCTTCAGCGTAATTACTTAGTTTTAAGGGAAATACTTTCAAATAGAAAGTACAGACTTTCAAAAAAAGCAACTAATCAAATAAAAAATGCCTAACTGTCACAAACGAAAATAAACAACCAAAAATAAAGAATTTCTAAGAAAGTAAGTTTTTGGTGTCACAAGACATCACTATAAATATGAAAAGGGCATCTAGTTAAGACTGAAAATATCCATTTTCACAACTGAATTACCTAATATAAATTTTGTGATTATCAAAAAGGAACTACATAGGCAACTCTGAATTAATCTCGTATAAATTTAATGTTAAAATAAATACTATGAATGCCATCAAGATTAAAATAAATCAAATGGAAAGTTCAAAAGTTTTTATTTCTTTAAATTAATTTTAAAATTCTCAAAATAAATTCTCCAATAAATATTTTTTTCCTGCTCCAATCCTTTAACTTTCCTTCCTATTTAAGAGCCTATTTCTGTTGCTTTCTGCCATGGATTCTCATACACATTTATCTGTTTTTATCTTCTATCCTCCCTTAAACAACCTCTTTACACATCAGCATTCAGGTTTTTTACTCCCTGTGCATCTCAGACTAGCCTTGAAGCAGCTACAGTGAACAGAAGTCAATGTATATCCTCAATAATTTCAGCACGTAGGGATGGCATAGCTATATGATAAAAACTTATAGGAATTTATGGAATTAAAATGGTTTCAAGCACATGGAAAAAAGCAAACATATCTTTTCCTCATGTACCCTGTGTCCCATGCAGCAGGCACACTGTTCTTATCCTTGAAGTGCACAGCACTTTCCCCACACTACAGGATGAGCAAGTCAGGTCTGAGCTGTTCACTGTTTGTCTCTGGAAAAAGGACGTCTGCTTCATGTATATGGGATCAAAACCTAGATCATTCTTTCTGAAAGTTTTTGCATAAACAGAAAACATTTATGATCACTGGGGTAGGAAAAAACTTACTCACTATAAATGTGAAACACTTTTATAGTGAAAAAGGTAGAAATGCATTCTCCAGTTCTATCATTGCTGTCAAGCAGGAGGTAACCATTCTCCCCACACAGAAGGGCTAATGGACTATGTCAAAGCACAGGACTACCTCAAAAGCCACCTCCTCTTCTCCCTCTTCCCCCCTCATATTTCCTCTCTCTCCAAGTGTTCTGTTCAGGAACAGGAACCCTGATACTGACTGACACCAGAGCCATGTGGCTCACACATGTGTCTGCTGGCTTGAAGCTTGTAAGTTCAAGGTACTGAAGAGCATCCTGCTCAGTCCTGCGTCCAACTTTTTACCATGTGCTTCTCTTGTTTCAAATACTAAAGCATGCACATAAATCCAAATATATTTGATTTTATATGATTTTCTGGCTTCACGTGCAAGTGAGGAGGGGTAGATACGATAATAAACACCGAGATTTGTGCTCAGAACTATCAAGTGAAGTCCCAAGCTACGTCACACCACAGGCGTAGCAATGATAACATGGTAACAACGGGAACTGGACTAGAAGATCTGTAATGCTGTTACCCAGTTCACTCTTGCACTTCACATGCTGTTAAGATATAGATAAATAGGAAAAACCTTTTCAAGCTTTTCTGTTTTGTTTTGTTTCCTGGCATGACACTATATAATACGATGCATCTTAATGCAGCCTCACTTAAAACTGTATGGGTGGAATACAGTTTCAATACAGGAATCAGGGGCTTATCATATACATATACATATCCTATTGTATATGGCAGTGCCATATGCAAAG
Source organism: Nothocercus julius (assembly GCA_013398735.1). NCBI lineage: Eukaryota > Metazoa > Chordata > Aves > Tinamiformes > Tinamidae > Nothocercus > Nothocercus julius. The sequence goes on from VZSV01000073.1 coordinate 2,430,501, forward strand.
AACATCCTAGGATATGTCATCTGATATGCAGAAAAGAAAGAAGAAGAGGAAAAGAAGAAAAGAAAAGAAAAGAAAAGAAAAGAAAAGAAAAGAAAAGAAAAGAAAAGAAAAGAAAAGAAAAGAAAAGAAAAGAAAAGAAAAGAAAAGAANGAAAAGAAAAGAAAAGAAAAGAAAAGAAAAGAAAAGAAAAGAAAAGAAAAGAAAAGAAAAGAAAAGAAAAGAAAAGAAAAGAAAAGAAAAGAAAAAAAGAAAAGAAAAAGAAAAGGTATTTATAAAGTTCAAGGTTTTAAAGAGACTTAGCTGAAAAACTTCTACCCATCCATCCATGAAGGTAATTACATTTACTTCATACATAAGAATTGCAAAGGCAGTTTGCATCTGCATATCCTGCATTCTCCTGTTTTTTCTCCTACACATCACTGTGTCCATTTTGTCACTCAGAGGATGGTGAGCAATGGAGTTGGGTATGTCTTTATGTTATATGTATGTGACATTCAGATTACAATTTAAACATCAGTATTCTATTGAAATGTAAGTCTTTAGAGAAGACAGGCACACAGTACATTGCCAAATAGGAAAAAAACAAACAAAAAAAGACTTACATAAAAGAGATTTCAAAATATACTTAAAAATAATAATAAAGTTGTTCCAGATCTGGAACACTTTGTGTCTTCAAGCTCCTATAATTACTACAGTAAATAATGTAATCTTTCTGGAAAAAGAAGAGAAATAGCATATTTGGAACTTCATCTGCGAGACTGTGAATGCATACTTGTGTGTCTGCATGGTGAAATGTGTTAAAAAATATTCTCAGACAGATCTCCTGTCAAAATTCCACCACTCACTGTTCTGTTAATACACATTTAAATTGGGGGCTTGTATCATTTATTTTTTTTTAGCAAATGCTCAACATTTTCCTTAGCACATTATAGCACTTAGGAATTTTAATAATGTGAGGCTTCAGAACTCTCCCTCTATCAGATACTTAGATGACATCAAAAACTGTAATAGCAGTGAGCAGGACCCATAGACAGCTTGGCAGAGGCGTCTTCTGCAGCTGACTTGCAGTAATGACAGTGACAGGGGAAAATCTATTAGTAGAACAAAATTCCTTGTTAGTTCTTCTGGTAGTACAATTCCTATGCAGGGATTTTTTTTTTTTTTTTTTAATCTTATTATTAGTGTTTAACAGAATTTTTGGGGGAGGGAAAGGTTTGGAAGTAAAATGAGGGCCTGCTGAAAGTATCAAAATGTCTCCTTCAGAGCTACAGCCAGACAAAAGATTTATGAAGCTATTATCCAGAGACTACATTCTAAATAGCAGCCTAATTTTGTATTAAACTGTCTGCGTTTCTGTGATCACCAAGCCTGTACAGAGGTGTTCAGAACTGGACCTGAGTCTTTGGAGACTGATACCATATAGTGGACCCTACATTTTTAACCAGATAATGTGCTTTATGAAGCAATAAATCAAAAAAGTTCAAGTAAAATACAACCGTTGCTTTGAAACAGATAACATATCAGAGGTAACAGAGAGTAAGTTGGTAAATACCAAGAAAATTTTCATCTTCTATAATCATGATATTTAGATTACAGATATAAGTGATTCATTAGCCTTTCATGTTCAGGCCTGATCTAAAGTTTTCTTTAGCCTTTCTTTGAAAATAGAGAAGTCCATAGAGAGGTTAGATGAGGTCAGATAAATGCATGGTCCCTGTGATCTGTGGAAGTCAGTCAATGGAAACAATCTTGAGGGCTGAATTTAAGCCTTTGAAACACAGCATGTTTCACAAAAAATAAAACCAATTCTATTTCATTCTGATTAAATTAAATCATTATCATAAAAAAAAATGAATGAGAAGAAAAGGACATAATTTACTGACTAAAACTTCCATTTATTTCTCTATTGCACTTGCTTGATAAGCATGCTGTGCAGGATACCAAAATGAAACATGAAATCTCGATAATATTTTCTGATATTTAATCTACGTAGGGTATCTCTTTTTTTTTATCAGTCAGAATTATAATCTCTTTCTTAAGTGTGACATACAAATACTAACATTCTCTAGGGTCCACTCCCAGAGTCAAGTGACAAATACAGCAGCTTTAATTCACATTTTTTCCAGTTCTAAAACTGGTAGGAATAGGGAATGCTGTAATGTTTACATAGGTGGGCAGAGAAAGGATCATTTCATTATAAAAAGTAGTGTGAACCTTCAGTATAAGGCAATTTTCAGTATCACTCCCACATTTGCTACTGGGTTAAAAGTTACTTTCTTAAATACAATTAAAACTGCAAAGACTACATTAAAAAAAAATTTCTCTGTTACTGGTACCTAGCTCAAGGTGTTTTTGTTTTTTGTGTGTATTTTTTTTTTCCCTATAATTTTATATTATTCTCCAACTGTCTCTCATGGCTGTCTTTCCAAGTTTTGTTGTAGTTTCTAATTCTTCTGGCGGTCCACTGTTCTCTCAGTTGCTTACAAACAATAAATAACTACCCTTGTAGTCTTGAAAGGGCCTTCCTGAGAATATCCATAATTGGAAACTCGCATTTTCACTAGTCAAGTCTGTTTAAAAAAAAAAAAAATACACTCAAATGAAAAAAAAAATATTGAGTAGCAAAAGAATTAGTTTTAAATATTGTGTTTATTAACACAAGCATCTATATGTATCTAAAAGACCTGGGCGTCATGGTGGACGCCAAGTTGACCATGAGGCAGCAGTGCCCTCATGGCCAAGAAGGCCAAGGGGATCCTGGGGTGCATTAGGAGGAGCGTCTGCAGCAGGTCGAGGGAGGGGATCCTGCCCCTCTACTCAGCCCTGGGGAGGCCACACCTGGAGTACTGTGTCCAGTTCTGG
>VZSV01000073.1:2435192-2470862 GCA_013398735.1 Nothocercus julius
AGTGAAGGCACCGCGGGCAAACCCTGCTGCACTCCCTGTGCTGGGCCGCTGATCAGCCGCACAGCAGCTGCCCGAGGGGAGATACACGATGACATGTCCGGTGCTGAGCCAGCAAGGGTGGCAAATCACTCCTTTCGGATGAACTTTGCTCGAACTTTGCTCATTATAAGCTCATTATAATGTCAAAACACACCTCCATCCCCAAAGTTACCCGCCTCCGAGGAACGAGCGCTCCTCACTGAGCATGTGCTCTAGATTTTCCATTGAACTAAGGAGGAAAAGGATGAGGAAGGAAGACTCCAATGTTGCATATGAATAAATCGTGCTAGTTGTGAACTCGACTACTTGTTTGAGGGGGTGATCGGACCAACAGTGGGTAGACAGCTCGTGAATCCAATACTGCCAGAGTTGAGCTTATAGTGGATCACACTATTTGGGAACTCGATTCGCTCCTAGGAAGGCGATCGGACCTACGGTCAGCAGACTGTTCGTGAATCCGGTATTGTCAGAGTCAGGCACATAGCTAACACAGTCTTTGATATCTTCTTCCCCCCCACCACCACTATGGCTTTCAAACTGCAACAGGAGTCTGCAGAAAAGAACTCACCTCTCTAGCTAATACAAGACTGGGTTTCAGGAGGCCATTTATATAATATCAAATTCAAGCAAATTCTGTGAGCAATATAATCACAATTAATGACTCTTCAAAATTTTTGAAGAAGAATCCTAATGATGAAAAGAGCAAAAACTTAATATTAATTTAAACTTTTTTTTTTTTTTTTTTTTTTTGAGAAAAAGAATTCCAAAGATAGCAACAAAATTACAGAAGAATGTTGTGGATGTTGTGGGGGTGAGTGGAGAGACCCCAGAGAAGAAGCCTGATCCTATCAAACAAGCTAAAGTGATATAACTTCTCAAAATGTTTTCTGAATTTTCTTTTTTTTATCAGAAATTATTCCTGTCATGTGCTATGTCACTATGACAAAAGTTAAGAAATAATATCAGAACATGAATAAAAACTTTTGTTTCTTTTGTCCTCTCCTGAACAAGAAGTCTCTGCATAGAATGGGCATCAGTTCAGACAAATTGAGCTAAAACAGCAAACTAATCTTGTTACTATAATTGTATACACAGAATTGAAAAAAAAAAATCAAGCAACTGTTCATGATGAACCTCAAGACAGGGGTGCCCTACAGAGAACATGGTTGCTCAGTTTTGAGATTTCAAACATGTGTCTCACATGCCCTGAGATGGTTGAATGTTCTGTGATCTCATGGGTTGGGGGAAAAGATAAGAATAATATTTGTCATAAGCAACTGTAATTTTCATAGTTGTATCAAGTATTTCTTATTTACTTAAGACCTCTTAGAAATTCTTACCAGCCTTAAAGGGTGAAGTTTTAAAAGATATCTTGCAGCCTAACAAGATACATCACTTTAAAAATTGTATGAATTCAGTCAATAATCATGGGGGCCAAAATGTAATTTTGTACAGAAAAAAAATTAAATGTGGGGCATAATCATTATCACTTAGTACTTGAGACAGTTACTTTATATTAGAAATAAAATGTCAATTGGATGATGGGGAAAACTAATTGCTGTTAACAGATACCTGCTGGGCAGTCGCAGATAAAAGAGACTCTTCTTGGAGATGTGAAGTAAAAGGACTAAATGAATTGCAAGATTTATTTCAACTATGAAGAAAAATCATTACAGTGAAGATGGTCAAACATTGTAGCAGACTGCACAGAGAAGTAATGGAATTTCCACTTTTGAAGAATATTCAAATCTGAACAAGATGGACTGAGTAAACTGATGTAACTTCAGAGTCAGTTTTGTTTTGAGCAGGAGATTGAGTCAAATGACATTAGAGGGCTTTTCCAAGCTAAATTTCTCCATGATTGTCATTCAATAACAAGCACTATCACACTACAAGCAAGACGGGTTAATATTCTCCTCCCTGCTATTACCATGCCCTTTTTAATCAAATTTCAGACCCCAAAATCACAGAAACCTGTCCTTAAGAGGTCATGTAATCTATCTCCTTACTCCTTTGCAAGAAAGCTTTGTGACACATTGCTAATAATTTTTGAGCCTGATTCTAAAGACTATGGCAAAGGCTTTACAATTGCTTATGGAAGTCTATTACTGTGCTTCACTATCATTAGTGTTAGAAAGTTTTTCTAAAGTTTAACCTTAATCTCCTTCATTTAAATGTAATCCTCTTACATATTTGCCTACCTATCCTAGACAAGATACAAACAAAGTAACCCAGCTCTTTTCTGAAGCCTTTTCATATGAAGAAAGATAGTAAATATTAATTTTGCCTTTTCCTTCCTTATACGTCATGCATTTCACATGCTTATCATATTCCTTGCTTTACACTCTCAAATGGCTTAAACTGAGGTAATATAAGCAGACAGCTGTGGCCTTCACTAGCAGCTAGTACAATGGCTCTATCTTTAGGATAATACTGATGTTAATAAATCACAATATGCTGTTTTTTATCTTTTTGCAAAATACAATATTTGTGAGTCATGTCCATACGGGATATATCACCATATGTGTATCCTTTCTGCAGGGTACACATTTTTTTTTTTCTCATTCTTTTTGATGCAACTTGGTATGACCTATATATTTCATAAATTTATATACTACACTATCATAGAAGTCAGCAATACACTTATCAAATAATATAAAGCTTGCAACAAACTAAATATTAGTTTAGCACTCGCCTGGCACACTCACCTCATTTTTTTTTACTGGAAAAAAAAAAAAAAAAAACAGGAAAAAAAAGAAAGAAAAGATGAAAGCATGTTTCTTACATCAGCAATAAAAATACTCACTTAAACATGTCATGAGAAATAGTATCAAATACCTTAATAAAAACACATGATACATTTCCTGCTTCTCTGCTGTCTTACAGGCCTGTAAAAATTTCAGAGGGAAATCAGATTGGTTGACATAGTTTGTCTTGATAAATCCATATTAGCTATTGCTCACCCCTTTATTACCATACAACTGCTTTTAAATGGTTTGTGACAGAGTGACAGGCATACAGTACCTCGCTTTCCCCAGTCCCTTCTTGCTAAAAGTGAGCTCTAAAGTAATCACGGATGGTCTGAGCTTCTCTAAGTCATTTTACTTATTGAAGGGACCGTAAGTTCATGGTCAGTGAGATGTCACGTAAGTTTCAGAAAGTGATCTTTGCCTTTATATGTATATATATATATATATGAATATATGAAATTTATCATGATATTGTAATGCAAATAATTGAATAGGAAACTGTTTATGTCTATACCGTTCTGTATCAGCAATTGCTGTATGTTTAAGACATATGGCCATATAAACCCAAAACAATCATACATGTATCTGAAAAAATGTCTTTAAAACTCTAACAGACTTTAACTTTAAACAGACTGGGGAGGAAGATGTATAGGAAAATAGAGGTAAAAGGGAATAAAAGGGATATATATAACAAAGGCATTCTATATAGATTGTTTATCTGATATCTAGATTTACACCCAGGAACACATATTAAGCAATGGATTTTACTGCTAGGAACGGAAATAATTCTCATACGTATTAGACATTTGAAAGCAACCACCTGAAAACAAGGTCCTTATTTAAAATAAAATTGGGGAAATTAATTTAGAAATGTTTTCACTGTACACAAGGAACTTGGCTCTAATTTCATTCACATGTTATAAATCCAGAGGAATAGAAACTAATTCAACAAATTATACTAAAAGAATAGTATCCCATTTTAAAATTCTAGCTCAAAACCAACGAAGAAATGGAGATTTGTCAGATTATTTCAACCTACAGTAATATTTGGATGTTATTCTTGTACCTTGGGTCTCCCTTGATATTAAAGACTGAGAAAACTTAAAAGGTTACTCAGTGTCTGAAATAAGGAGATATATATAATTGTATTATTATGTAAATAATGGGAAAACTATAGCAATCTAATACAATAATGCAGAAGCACTTAAAAAAATAAAAGAAAATGAAAATAAAGGAACTGGAAGCCAACATGAATGTTAAAACTCCCTTCTTTTAAAACTGAAAGATTTTTTTTGTTTTGTTTTGGTTTGGTTTGTTTTTTTCCTGGGGTTATTTTATAAAAGTTATTTACCTAGATTTTTTTCTGCAGCATTTTAACTTAGCATTAACTTATTTTAACTTAATTTTAGCTTATTTTAACTTAACTGGAAACTTAGTAGAATTATTACATGTATTAAGTAAAGCCATGATATAGAAATAATATCTGCTCAGCTTTGATATACATGATCTTAAATATCTTTGTGGACTGGGAACACTTCTCTTTATGTTAAATAAATAAACATTAGCATGCTTAATTGTTCTGGAAATGCTGATATCCAAGATTGCATGAGAGTCGGTAAAAAATTTTAACAGAATCTTCTTGAATGCTCTACTTAACATTTTCTGCAGTTATTGCAGTCTTTGCAGTTCTTGTTGTTTTTTTATTATGCATATAAACAAATTAAAACAAATATTTTTGTATGACTCCATTATTCTTCCCTGTTTAACGAGAAAATTGTTTACATAGTAAAAATCAGAATAAGAGGAGTTTTTTTCATGTTTCAGGACAAGCTAAAAAGTAGATGTATAATAGGAGTCACTATATCATATTTTTGAAAGGGAAAGTGCAGTATTAATGCTGAATAAAGTTTTATGTGAAGTCTCAGGTACAGGTGGGCTTAAATTGCTCCAATTCTCTTTCACTAATTTGCTGCAGTGCATAAAATTTGCATGTCAGCACCTACCACCTACCTCTGCTACCTTTGTCGGTGGAACATGGAAGAATTGGATGGTCAGATGCCCATGTAGGACGATTGGGAGAGGACAGAGCCCACGACTGTAAACAGCTGGGATGCCTTTCGTGCTCTTTCTCATTTCACAGGCATAACAGGATCAGTCACCATTTTGTTTGCTTTATTTATAGCATATTGCAGCTTTTGGAGAGATTGTCACTGTTCTCAGTTTCAGTCACGTTATTTGCTGTAAGTAGGTTATTTCATCACATGCCTACTTGTTTTGTGTGTTTTTTTGTGGTGTTTTGTGGCTTTTCCTGAAACAACCTTGCATAATATAAAACGGGATATTGGACTGAAATGGACCATGTGCTGGATTCGGTTGTATGGTTTTTAATCTCCTCTTGGTAAGAAAAAAAATCACTTCTGCATTTTCATTATAGAATTTTCTTTTCTAACATTTATTTTGCAAATATATCTAGCGAGGACAATATTTAATTCTGATATATCCTGGATATCACGTTGGCTCTATTTAAATTGTGTTCTATCAAAAAAGGTCAGAATTATTTATCTTTCCTTTTTGTTTTCAGCTAAATGCAAACATGAGAAATGAGGGTCTTGCCATATTTCTTTGCGTGACTTGTGAAGAAAAGTGACTAAGCATTCTTTCATGCATTAATGTGAAACTAGATCAATTAGAGTCCCGCATGTACTACATTCCTGACAGAAATGTCTCATTCACCTAAAGAATAAGTGTTCCAATTGAAATATCTGGACTTTAGGATGGGATGCCTAATTTACTCTGACAGAGCTATTGATTTATCTGAAAACAAATTCTATCAAACCTGTGGACTACTCTCCTTAATTACATTTTAGCAAACAGACACAACAAAATTCCATGAATACTAAGAGCTTTTAAGATATTCTACAGAGTTATTCTCAAAAGTGCAATAGCAAATTGCTTTCCCAAAACACAGGGAGTGAAAATAGCCGGAGGAAAAAATAAATAAAACAAAGCATACTTTTTTTTTTTTTTTTTGGTCTAAATTTGTTGAGAGCAACTGATTGAAAAAAACACCTGGACCAGATATATTTAAAGATAATTTTAATAGGACTTCTCACAGGATAATGTTAAGCTTGACCACATAAACTGAACCTAGTTATAATAAATCTTAAGTAAATATCCTCTGTTCCTTGTGCAAAAACTTATTGTTCATACAAGAATAATTATTCATTTATAGATTGTTTACATGTGTTTAATAAATGATGACAGTAAATTAATCTGTCACAGACTTTCTAGGTAGCAATGAAAACTAACCAGAAAATCAGCAATCTGTAACAAATAACTATTTCTTTTCAAACTGTATGCATTTACATTATTTTAAATGTTCCATTAAACAATTCATTTTTTATTGAAAAACTGACTTCTGAAATCCATATGAGACATGAATGTTATTTTAATCTCTGTTCCTCGTAGATGAGAAATATCATGTATTTCATGAGTGTAAAGCAGTGGCCAAAAGCAGACTGGGATTCTGATCATGTGAAAATTGTGGAGAGTAGATGTGTTAAAAGTTGTAAGAGTAAGAGAGGCATTTAAGCAAACTGATAGAATATACATTAATAAATCAAGTATTTAGGAAACAAGCAATGTTTCCTGGATGGACAGTTCTCAGGTATTTATTTTATATCAGAACTGAAAATCAGTAGTAGTAGAGCCTGAATGATCAAAATGAAGGTAAAAATGAAATATGCATTTTTAGAACTTAAAGAGCTAAATACATTAAATTAGGTTTTCATCAGTAAGCCTGTTATTTGTTGAATGTCATTAAGTCACTGCTGCAACATGTAATTGTCCATTACCAGACAACCAGTATGGTTTATATATGGGTTTATATATAATGTTTGCCACTGTAATTCTCACGTAATATACTTTTGCTGATTTGTCAAAGTCAGTCAATGCAACATGAAGTCAACTGCTTTTAATAGATTGTTGATCTTCAAAAGCTCTTTAGGTATTTTCCCTCTGTGAATGTTTTTTTTACTAGTTACAAAAGTTTGATTTATCATACAATTTTGTTCAATAAACATTTGATTAGTAGATATAAAACACTTGGCCTGAAAACATAAAACCAACCTATTAAGCTATTATTTTTCCAGCATATAAACAAACTTTTGTCTCTTAAGTAATTATCTTGACTTGTAATATCTCCATGACATTAAATTTCCCTAAGGTACTGTCATCTTTTTGAAAGCCCTCTGCTAGACAAAAGTACAAGATAAAACTGGAATTACCTCATGAAATGAGCTATTCATATGGAACAAATCTCTCTACCAAAACATTTATAAATAAACCTCCCTCTGAAAGGCCTGTGAAAACACTTTGTTCTTTTTTTTTTTTCTGTGAAAGTTGTCAAGTTTTATGCTGTTAATATCTTTAGCCTTCTCTTGCAAATTACAGTAAATGTAGAAATGATCTAAAAATATGATCTAATAAAATGTTGGTACATAATATATGCTAGAAGTCTTTGAGGGTTCAAATAATTATTTTTAATATCTATCCTCTACAGATTATTGCAAAAAAAACCATTCCTGTCTAGGCTCACTGGAAGCAAACATAATATTAACAGACTGGTTTATGGCAAAACTTCTGAGGTTTTGTCTTCATTGTGGAGGCCACGTGCCTTCAGCATTTTTTTTTTTTTTCTAACATGATACAAGAAGACATGATACTTTTAACACTCCTTGTAGTGCATTTTATTAGAGTAAGCATAAAGAGCTGCCATAACATGGAATATGGACACTAATAGGCTTGTATGTCAACACATGGGAACATTTAATTGTCAGTCATTTCACATTTTAACAATGTGCTGAATTTCCCAGAGCTTAGGCTGCCACAATGTTGACACCAAAGACAATTTCTCTTTTATGAGAAATTAAACAGCCTCAAACTGTATTAGTTATGTGTTTCAACAAAGGATGTTGCCAGTCCTACTGATTAACATTTCTTAAAAAAAAGTACAAAACAAACATACAAAAAGCAGGAATATAATAAAAATAATTCTATTATTTCCACTGCCAGTTCAGTTCTTTAAGCTGTTGGCAAGCTAGAGGTTCACAGAATCACATGAACGTTGAGGTTGGAACGGACCTCTAGAGATCGTCTAGTCCAACGCCCCTGCTCGAGCAGGGACACCCAGAGCACGGGGCACAGGGTGGCATACAGGCAGGTTTGGAAGATCTCCAGAGAAGGAGCCTGCACAGCCTCTCTGGGCAGCCTGTTCCAGGGCTCTGTCACCCCCACAGGAAAGAAGTTCTTCCTCACATGGAGATGGAACTTCCTGTGTTTCAACTTGTGCCCATTACCCCTTGTCCTCTCACTGGCCACCACCAAGAAGAGTTTGGCCCCATCCTCCCTGCATTCTCCCCTCAGGTACTTGTACATATTAATCAGATCTCCTCTCAATCTTCTCTTTTCCAGGCTAAAGGGGCCCAGCTCAATAAGTCTTTCCTCATATGATAGATGCTCCAGTCCCTTCATCATCCTCGCTGCTCTTTGCTGGACCCTCTAGAAGCTCCACATCCCTCTCGTCCTGGGAAGCCCAGAACTGCACCCAGTACTCCAGGTGCAGCCTCACCAGAGCTGAGGAGAGCGGCAGGATCCTCTCCCTCGACCTGCTGGCAACACTCCTCCTGATGCAGGCCAGGAGAAGTTAGAATGCACGACACAGAATACAACACTCAGATAGAAGAGGCATTTGGATCATTTTCTTCATTAAAGTCAGTAAGACTTAAAAGCCTAATGGAGCACAGTAAAATACTCTTGTATTATACAGGGTGGCTGCATAGAGAGAATAAGATTGATATAGTCCAAATGCATTACTCTGAAAATAGTTGATAGTATAAATAAAAGTATAAGATATTTGGTCGAGTCCATGTGTTTTATTTGGGTATATACATTTCTTACAATGCATGTGCATAAGGAATTCTAATTCAAATGTTGCATTCTTCTTTTTTTCCAATTGCATCTCCTGTTACATTTACTGTTTATAAATATATCATTACATATATACTATAATCTCTGTTTGTATCCATAAGTATTTCAAATATCTGTGAAAAACACTATGAAAAATAAATGTGATCTGTGAGGAAAACTTGGAAAAAAAAAGTCATATTTTTGTTTTTTATATTACCTATTTGGAAAGAAAAATTTTAAAAAATTGAAAGGAGGTTATTTTTTCTACCTAAACAGATATACAAATGCTGAAATGTCCAACAGTTTCTAGGCTATCTTCATCCAGTATGCTTTGCTGGTTAATAGTCTTCTCATGACCTAATCTGATGCAGAGATAAACAGCAATTTACTAACCCCTAATAAAAGTAAGGAATAAGGTCTGATATTCAGCAATGGAACAGGACATGCATTTTATGGTAAAATGGTAATTGAAGATGTTTATAGTAATTATATTACTTTCAGTCTAATTTTAAATAATAACAAGATTTCAGATCCAGGTTTTCACTGAGACATTCACCTACTATTCACAAGTTTTTGTGTTTCAGCAGTAAAGAAACTATTGTGAACTTCAGTTTTAGGATAAGATCTTCTTTTCAGACTTGGTGAAATCATATCTTTGCTAGTCACTCTTCTCCTTATTGAAGAGTGCATGTCACCATCACCAGCTAAAATAAGTTTACATCTCAGGATCTGCATTAAGCCTGCATTTTTATGACAATACACTGCTCTAAAGTAGAGGAGGTTTTCATTTTTAAGTACGAAAAGGTGAATATTTTAGTCCTTTTCCTCTACAGATTTTGGCAGAAATCAGTCCCCTTAAAAATATTTCTCCTTGCTAGAGTGTATCCACCTCTTATCCCTCGAAAAATTCCTAATTAGTACATGAGCTTTTTGGTTGTTTATATCCTTGCTGTTGCTCACAACTCTTGCTGATCATCATCACACTGTTATTATCATCATACAGACATCACTAGAGGGTAACATTACACATAGTCTTCTAAGTTCATTTCACAGCTTGATGTTTCATCTCAGAAAGCATGCTATGTTAATGTTTATTTTGGATTATATAGGTTTTTGCATAGAGGTTGCTAAAATACACACAAAATGGATAAATCAAAGAATAGTATCCTCCTTTGTGTACTTTGGATTGCACTTCTTTTTTGAGAAAGACTTGCTTCTGAAGCTAGACTTTGATGTTGGCCTGAGATTTCTGGTAACAGACAGTTGATAACCCAGTTTGTACATTTGTGTATGCAAATGAAGAAACTTTTATCACTATGCTCAGATTTTACACTGCTGACTTCCCCTTTGCTAGAATACCCAGCCATGATCTTACCACTCAGTCTTATGAGGAGGAAAGTATCTTTCAGAAGTCATGTTTACTTACTGCTCCTATGACTACCCTTATTTTCCACTGTTAGTTCTGACAATTTTATTGCAACATTATACTGGTTTCCAGTCTTTAGACTATAGTACTTACACATAGAGATCTTAAAGTCATTGATCAGAAATAATGATTCAGTGAACTTATAATCCTAATAGCTAAAACTCCATGATACTTAGACATTCAGAATTTATATTACTATACAATTACTACTTTCTAGTTTCAGAAAAAGAGCAATAATAAAATCCTGCTTTTTTTTTTTTTTTTTAAGCAGATAGCGAAGCAAGCAAACTGAAGGTATAAAAGTTATGTGATTTTCTCCTGTTCCAAAAGAGAACGTTAAATTAGACCTGTCATTAGACCCAGGCAATTTCTTTCTCACATATTTTTTTTTTTTTTTTTTCAAACCTCTTTCTCTCTCAAGGATTTACATACCAAGAGATTAATTCTTCCCTCCTTTCTGATCTCCTTTCTCCTCACCACTTTCTATTCTAGCACCATTCTACAGGCTTTAGAAATACAATTTACCTTCTTTTTACAATTTAATTCTACAAATACTGAAGCCTGCAAGCTGGTAGAAAACTAGAAGGATGGCATGAACTCAAAAAGACCTGACAATACTTTGAAGAAAACTCAGAATTAAGGAACCAGCAGATTCCAGGCTTGAATACATTTCAGCATGAAACTAATGTTGCCAGCACTTGCAGAGCCGTCTGTCGTCTCACACAGGCTGTTACTTCTGGAGTTCTGTTGCATTCAGGTTTAATTTACACAGCAATTAAAGATACAGCTTAATGTCACCAGAAATAATTACGTAACAACTGTACATATAGAGGTGCAATATAAGCCTGAAAATGTCATATATTAGAATAACACATGTAAATACATACCTTTCCAAATTTGTTATGGGAATAGTAATAGTAGCAACAGCAGAAGTAATAGAAGCAGAAATACAAGAATCCTAAGCTCCTAAGTAGAGTTTTGTCCATACCTGCTCTGGCATGAATCAGACAACTTGAAAGAACAGTAATAAGAACACTCATGCCTTGGAACTGCATAAAATATCACAAGCAGAGTGAATAAGAAGGGAGGAATTAGCTTGAAAATTCTCCTCCACTTCCTGTCTACCAGGACCTCCATGTAATTTCATGTAAAACTGTTTTCCAGTCAACTGACCACCAGCCTGTCCAGTCATCGTTTCTTGATCCTAGGTGCAGGAGTTTGCATTTGCCTCTGTTGAACTGCATGGAGTTCCTATTTGCCCATTGCTACAGCATGTTGAGGTCTATTTGAGTAGCACTTCCTCTTCCTTCAGATTAGCAGTTGCTCCTTTTAGTTTGGTTTCATCCACAGATCTATACTCCCTACCTATAAGCCAGCCCTATATCCTAGGAGGAATAGAGAGACAATACCCAAGCGCCTAGGGATGGGATGAGGGATGTGAAAAGCATCAAGGCTTCTTCAGGTACATAAGAAGCAGCAATAGGGGGAATATGCAGACCTGCAGTGGGACGGTCGGCTGCAGGGCAGTTTTGCAGGGAAGGCCTTGGCCATCTTGGTGGACAAGTTGACCACAGGCCAGCAACGTGCCTTGGGCCGCACTGAACACTGCTTTGACAGAAGGTTGAGGAAGATGATCCTTCCTCTTTGCCCAGCGCCGCTGGCATTACATAGTAAACTGTCCATTATCTAAGAAGCAATATGTTACAGACTGTGATTGTAAAAACTCACCAGATTCTGAAAACTGTCAGTTCCTGCAAGTACTGCTTTTAAGACAATTCTCATTTAAGAAAGCTTTACTGAACTTCCCTACTTCTAAATCTCAAACTGCTCTCTCAATTTGACTGTTTTGCTACTGTTTTTCATCTGGAATGGAACGGCTTCCACTGAACAGCATTCCATGACGTACCTCAACTGCAGAATAATAATGGATACAAAGAGAAACACTGAAGCACTAACTGCTGAAAGATTACAAGCCCTGAGAACTTCGAATGGTTCTGGCTTTAGCAGTGGGCAGTAGCTGGATGATACAAACTGGATGTTTATAACAGAGATTCAGCTCAGCTTAAGTACGCACCTTGGACAGGATTCAGTGGATTACACATAGGCATTACACATAGGCATAGATGCCAAAGGTATTGGCATTTGAGACACCATGGTATGTCAAGGGCATCTACAAAGAGCTGATTACATGAAGTCATGCTATAGATTTGGAGAGTCCATGGAAGTTATGGCAATGAAGATGATCTACTGCCTCAGGATGCTACCTGAATTGGTACATGTGCAGTTGGTTCGACCACTTATTCTTAGTTGTGTCTGCAACTATTTTCATTGAGAATAATGGCTCACAAAGGGTCACCAGCTGATAAATCATTAACAAGTTTTCAGTTTGCACAACTACTAGGGATTATTAGTAAGTCACGGAAAGAACTTCTTACACATAAAAACTTGGAAATGTCTGACAAACATATATATGTTATGATGCTCCTGGATCTCCTTATGTTATTGCTTCACCCTCCGTACTAAGACATTAGTCCACTCCTGATTGCATCTGGTTGCATGAATATGCAGATTTTTTTAAACGTTCAAGTTTGCTTGTTTTTCTGCCTCTTTTTCTTCTGTATATTCCCTTTATATTTCCTACCTTCCGCTCCTCCCTTAGATTCTAGCCAGAGACCTAACGCTTTGGGACTGACTGCACAGTTTCTTGTCATGGTGATACAACTTGTGCAGATATATGTATTGTGGCTTTTGTTTTGTTTTCAGACTGTGCAGCCACTGCAAGATGGAAAGTTATCAAAGCTAGCTCCTCTTGCAGTTAATCATGTTGCAGTACCTGAAAGTGCATACCCTAGCCTGGAGATTCAGCACACCCTACTGCCCGCTCAGCCAGGGAGACTGAGCCAGACCAGCGACTCCAGTCAGGAGTTGGAGGATTAGAGTTGGAGGATTAATATTTTCTTACCCTTTGTGCTTGCATAGTGGACATTTTTCGCTGGATTTTTTTTTTTTTTTTTTTTTTTTTATTTACTTCAGCCAGCTAAACAGAAAGGCTCTAGTCAACCTGTAATAAATTGAACTTCGACAGAATATCCTGCAGTATTTTACCTATCAATTCCTCGGTTATTGAAACTTTTCTAAAATGCTTATGAAAACCTTTTCCATGTTGAATTGTAGTGCAAACAAAAACCCTTCTGGGAACTACTCTTTATCTGTGAACAGACATTTATCGTAACAGTATTAATTGCTGTGTTTTCTATTTGTTTTTTCCTTTAGAAAACTTTTTTTTTTTTTTTTTTTTTTTTTTTTTTTTTTCCCCCCAGAGTCATCCAGGACACATGGTTGAGGAAAATTCTATTCTGAATTACAGTCCATCCATGGCAAATAATCTAGAGAAGCTGACCTAGCTTCAGAGCTGCTGTACATATAGTCAACTGTTACTGTTCCATCTCAATTCTGAAACTCATAAGATATTAAATTAAAAATAAATGTTATTTTGTCTCTATTTTGATTCTAGTTATAGTAAATATCAGGCTCTATGTTAAACCCTTGGTTTCCAGCAACCATGTTGCCTAATCTTAGAAGAAATATGTTATTACACAGGCGAAGTACATTTTTGTTTATTTCATGTGATGTCGAATACATGTCAAATAAAAGGCACAGAAAATATGGAATTTCATGCTTGAGATGTCTTCAAATGGCTCTTAGGTCATGTTATGAGGTTGCTATGGTGAATGCTCATATGTAACACAAAAGAAATAGGATTCTCTCTGTACGAGAAAATGGTAGTGTATGGTAGCTGTAAGGTACAAAAATACTTTTTTATATTTAAATGTTCTGCTTTGGGCTAACAATGCATGATTTTTTCATAATTTTGTTAAATTACTGTTTTCAAAAATGCATGCATTGGATAAATAACATCAAGTTAACATTTAAAATCTATTTCATTTTTCTTCCTTTGTTGCTGTTCTACAAGGTTAGACCGCATATTTCTCAGATGATGTAGTAAGTAAGACTACCATTATTGAGATTTAAAATATTTATGCTATGGATTTTTTTTTTTTTTTTTTTTTTTTACTTATTCACAATCTGTTTTTCTACATTATATTCTTATATCTATATTCTCTGTAAAACCAAAGTGATAGATGACTGATACGGTTAAGAACTGTTATTACGATTCAAAGTAAGACTATAATACCTGACTCACCTTGGTCTTTACCAAGTAAAGGAAAGAAATAAGAAATTCTGATAGATGAAACAAAAGTCAGTGAAAAAGGAAAGAGAAAGGGAAATCACTCTATTTAATCTAATACAGACACTGTTCTTTTTCCTATTTGTGGAAGTGCCTTGAGGGACTTTTAAAAGGAAATTTTGATTTTGATTTAGAACAACTACTTTGATTTGAGAAAGTGACATCTTCATTTTTGTACACAAAACTGATTTAATTCTAGATACTATTACAGTGTTTCAATATTCTTTTCAGCCCTTCTCTCCAGCAGAAATTAAGGAGATGTACTCATTGCTTACTTTTAGCCCTTAAGAGAGCTACTCTAGATGACGACTCAAAACCTCCTGAGCATCTCCCAGCATTGACAAATAAAGGAACCATAGGAAAAATAATAATGTTTAAGCACTAAAATTAGGATGGCAAGAATACCATCCTAATTACTGATATTTCTCTGAATTATGAACTGTTTCAGTTTCCCCAAAATATATGTATAATTTGATAACATTTTGCTCATTTTCATTGAGGAGCCTGTACGTTTTATTTGAACTAATCTATGATTTTTCACTGGATAAGTTAATAGCGTGAGTTAAATCTTTCAGTAAATATGTCTTTCAGTAGCTAAGGAGTGACAACAAAAATCATTAAACATGCATGTAACAAAAATACTTAATTCTCTGCAGCATTCCTTGGTTTATACAAATATTGAAATAGTGATATATCTATATTTGTAAAAGTTTCTGAGATCATTCCTTTTCCAGGCCACATTACACTTACTGCAGATACCAGTTTATAGAAAAAAAATAAACTTATCATATTTTAGGATCCTATATGCTACAGATATATTCCATGAACAACATGGAACTTCTCTTAAAATAGTAAATGAAAGAACCAAGTGATCTGTTGTGTTATCAAGAGTAGCACAGATTTTGGTTAACCCAGTTGGATTTTCATCCTTATAGCATAGTTTTATTTTGTTTTGTTTTTTTTTGCACGCTAGCCGTGGGCTGCTCTGGAATATGCTGAAGGGGTTCACAGAATCACAGATAGCTGGGGCTGGAAGCTTCGATGTGGAGATCTGGTCCAACTTCCCTGCTCAAGCAGGGTTAAGCACAGCAGGTCGCCCAGGACCATGTCCAGCCAGGTTCTGAACATCTCCAAAGATGAGGACTCCACAACCTCTCTAGGTGACCTACTCCTAAAGATTTTCCTTATGTTCAGACAGAATTTACTTTCTGACTTTGTGCCCATTGCCCCTTGTCCTCTCATTAGGCACTAGCAGAAGAGTTTGGCTCCATCCTTTTTACAACCTCCCATCTTGTCCAGGCTAAATACC
Organism: Nothocercus julius; assembly: GCA_013398735.1. Lineage (NCBI taxonomy): Eukaryota > Metazoa > Chordata > Aves > Tinamiformes > Tinamidae > Nothocercus > Nothocercus julius. The sequence goes on from VZSV01000073.1 coordinate 2,450,933, forward strand.
ACTAGCTCTCTCAGCCTCTCCTTATGTAACAGATATAGTTTGAACCATAATCTTCTTCATGGCTCTTTGCCACTCTTGCTCCAGGAGGTCCATGTCTTTCTTGGGCTGGACAAAGCACTCCAAGTGTGACCTCCCCAGGGTGGAACAGAGAGGAAGGATCACCTGCCTCAACATGCTGGCAGTGCTCTGTCTAAAGCAGACCTGGATGTTGCTGGCCTTCTTTGCCACAGAGATGCATTAGTGGTCCAGGGTCAACTGCAGTCGTCCATTTCTCTGCAAAGCTGCTCTCTAGCTGGTCCTCCCCCCAGTCTGTGCCCACGCAAGGGGTTATTCTTCCCCAGGTGCAAGACTTCGCACTTCCCTTTACTGAACCTCTGCCCATGTCTCCAGCCTCTCAAGGTCCCCTGAATGCCAGCACGACCCTCCGGTGTCCCAGCCATTCCTCCCAGTTTTGTATCATGTAATGGTGAGGGTGCACTCCGTGCCATCGTCCAGGTCATTAATGAAAGTGTTCAACAGTATTGGCCCTAGTATTGACCCATGGGCGATTCCACTAGTGATGTGCATACATGTATTTTGACATTCCAAGTTATCTTTACACTCTAAAACAATCAGTCTTGATGACAGCAGGACATGGCTTCCCCTAAGATTTGCAACAGACTCTCTTCAACCATTCTGTTATTTTTTAAACGCAAAGCATAAGACTAGTAAGCATGATTAAACTCATAGAGACAGGTGAAACCACTCTGTGAGTATTGTCAAGAAAAAAGGAAGCTTCTTACAGAAAGAACCTTGTGGTCAGTATTTCAGAGAGTAGACATACATGCTATTTGGTGTCATGCACGTATCTGTGCAAAGGTCTGACAATATTTTTAATGAATTCATACAATTATAAAATAAATGATCTCCAGACATGCTTTTGCAGGAAAACATAAAGAAAGCATCTGTGAGATTATGTGGGCACAAACATTGTCAGATTGTCTTTCTAAATAGCCAGTCAAACTGTTTCTTGAGAAAAATAAAATGTTGACTTACAGAAGAAAATTAGCTTCTAAAATCTAAAGGTCACCAGAGATACAGATGAAAAACATATAGTCTTAAATACTGACACAGTGCACTTCCGTTGTTATTTAGGAGACAAGTACTGCATATTCGTGCTCACAACATAAGAGTTGCCCCTTTATAGGGGAAAAAAGAAAAGAGCAGCTTTGTGATTCAGCACTGACGTATGCTCCTCTGTAGGTAATACAAGTTGTATTTTTTTCCCATCACCTCCTCTATTTATTGATTTACCTCAATTCTCTTCCACTTCTCCTTGCCACACACCATTTTGCTGTCAGTTCATGCTTTTATAGACTTCCATTACACCTATTCTCCATCATGTTTTCTCCAGATTAAAGAGTTTCTCTCCCAAAACTTAGTCATACCTTATTTAAAAGCAACCATCCCTTTGATCCTCAAATTATATGCATGAAAGAACATTAAGCTGGTTTTAGCATTCAGTATTGCAGTAGTGGAATTAATGGAAGGCTGCCTCACAATTTTCCCTTGCTCTTGTGATAAAGAAGATGTATACTCAACCTATTTTTTGTGTTTTTTTTTTTCTAGGAAGGGATTTTTTTTTTAAATAAAACTTTATCAAAATCCTACAGAGTCATGTTTTCTTTTTTTTTTTTTTTTGCTTGAAGATAATAATTAAATGATAGTTATGCAGTAAAATTACAAGTGTAATAAATTATTCAACTTTTACACAGTTCAACTAAATTATTCAAGATATGGTTTAAAAAATATTTCCAAACAAAAGTATCAATTTATTTGTTTATATGATAAAAAATAGAGACAATTTACACTTAAACCAGAGATGTATTTAATATAGAACTATTGCATGCAGTGAATTATAGGTGCAAGAAAAAACAAACTAGCTCTCTCAGTTTTCCTTATAGCTCTGTTGCATATTTAAAAGTATACAGAAGGAATAGAAAATTTATCTATTAATGAAGATATATGAATAATTAATAATTAGCAATGCATAGGAAAATTGCACTATTAATTTAATCCTACTGCTTTTGTAGTATTTGAGACCAATATTATTTTACATTGTCCCTACCAATGAACAAAGTTTTTAAAAATGAACAAAAAATGAAGGGATATCTTATATATTAGGAATCTATTGGCCATCTTTCAAATACATTAGTATTAATTTTCCCAAGAAGAGAGACAGAGAATAATGTGTCAGACTGAAAACATCAGTTCAAATAAATGATTGTCCTGACACGTAAAACTTCAAGCAAAATTGCACATTCATGACTGAGGAAGGATGGTTAAGGAGTAATGATACTCATGTAAGATTTAGAAAGCCCTAGGTGAACTTCCTCCTCTGAAAGATTGCCTTAGTAGAACAGCTGCATAAATTTGGAGCTCTATTAAAAAACAAGAAAAAGGAATAAAACATCCAAAGCATGACTTCAGTGGAATTTACATACCCGTGGACAAAACTGCTATACTAAAAATCTTTCTGAACTAATGCTAACCATAGGAGCGTTAAATTCATCAGGAACTTTTTTTTTTTTTTTTAATTATTCTGCTCATTATTATTATAGAATTCATTGGAGATTCTATTTATATGCATACATATATAACCCCCACTTTTGAAAAACAATTAACAAACTGGCATTCAGCTCATTCAAAATGCACATATTTCTTTTAATCCTCATAAAAAGGAAGCTATGGCTGTTTTATGAAACATCATTAGAATGCAATAAATTTGAATAAATATGTGGCTGTCACTGTACCTCTACAAGTGAATCTTGAAACACTTGGGCAATAAACATTTAATAAGACCTAAGTGATAGTGATAGTACAGTTAACTCTGGGATCCTCAGTGCATTTTGAAATGTAAAAATACATAATTCCAAGTTAACTAAATTTAAAACTAAATGTTTTTTGTGTACCACTTTCAAGTGTCCCATCCAAACATATTGAGATTCAGGACTTGGTATATATGACATAAATTTTCTGAGAAAGCTTTATCACTAGCCTTCAGTTATATACAGACTTATAATTCCCTTAGGACTCATGCTTTTTCCATATATTCATTATAACATCCAAACTTGAAGAAAAAAATCCATGTCTATAGCTATAATTCCTTACAAAGTTTTGTTTAGGAAATCTAATCTTCTGCAGATTACTGCTTATCATTTATGCATCATAATTTTAAGATGTAGAGCAAATCAGTCTTCCTGGTTGACCTCTTTTTAGGCTTTGAAGGGTATAGTCTCTCTGCCACTTCAGTACCACACACCCCACCACTGTTGCTTCTCTTATTCTCTATCCAAAAGGGAAATCCAGCATTCTTGATTTTTTTGTGTGTTTGTTTGTTTGTTTTCCAGACAAAGGAACATATGACCTCTTTGAACCTGGACTTTCTGTTAAAATCTGTGAGAAAAGTAAATTAGCAGGACTCTGTTTTCTTCTTCACATGTGGTACTCAGGTGACAGAGACCGGCTAGTACAGGTATAGCTGTTTAGCAGAGATGGTATAATTAGAGAAATTAGAACTATTAGAAAAGTCTTTTTTTACCAGAGGAGTTAAATAAAAAACCCTTTTCACCTGCTGGTATGATGAAAGGTGAAATGTGTATTCCAATTTTTTTTTTTTTTTTTTTTTTTTTCCTGACAGGATGACAAGAGCAAGAGCAATTTCATGAAGATTCCCTTCCTCCTTTACTCTGCTTCTCTCAGAAGACCTCTGGTCTTGATATTCTCCTTCTTGAGCTTCAGCTGTTTAAGATCCAAGGACCACTTTGATATAAAGGCTTCAACTTGCAAAAAAAACTGCCAAGCTGTCAGAAAGACCTATGTGTGCAGACTGGAGCCGTGGAAGATAAAACCGCAGATGGGCAGATTGTTGACAAGTTGACAGTTGGCAAGTCAAGTATTCAAGAGGAAAAAAAAATAGCATAAAAGGTATCCAACAAATTCAAAATAAGGAACCAAAAGATAGCAACTGAACAACAGCAAAGACCAGTTTATTTCAAGAAGCAGTGAGGACTCATCCTTCTCCATCTTCCTGACAACTGCCTGGCCAGCAAAGATTGTTTTTTTTTTTTTTTTTTTTTTTTTCTCTGAAATAAAGATTATGTGATCTTTCAAGTAGGATACAAGGATCACAAGTATGTGATCAAGTAGGAAAGATTAGTATAAGCTTACAGTGGCAGGTGACTATTTTAGACAAGCTCTATCTACACTGGAAATTCCACATCTCAGCATAGTTTGCTTTCATGCATCATAAAGTGTTTGATAATTGTCTATCTCTGAGAATTAATAGAACTTTTTATAGGTATCGAATATTAATCAATTCGAAGGAATAAAATTCATATGTGGAAACTTGGTATAGAGAAAGCTAAGGCTGAGGTACAGCAAGGCAGGATTAAAAAAAAAAAAAGTTTGCCTTGTGGGTACCAAAGCCATTAAAATCACCACTATTATTCTGTAGTCTGGATTATGGATTTGCTTGGTATTGAAAAGTCTATTCATTAGTGAAAACAAAACTGATGTAAATTTCTCACAGTGGAAATATGTAAATTTGGATTTGCTAAAACACATCAAATTAAGTTTAATTCTGTAAGTATTCAGATCAATGTGTAAATATGTTTTTTTTCGGTCAGACCATCAGTTCAAATTAGTGCCCTTTAAATAAAATAGGTGGGGAGGGGGTATGCCTACAAAGCAAAAGTCATTGCCCCATCAAAATAAGAAACAAAAGCTTATTTTCATTTTCTCTGTCAGTGCTTTTTGTTCTTTTGCAGTGCACCTAAAAAAAGGCACAGTCTGCTAATTTGCCTAAGGTCTAAAACTAATTGCATTATTTCTAAAAGCAAGATAAAAAGGAAATATATTTTCCATCCGTATTTTCCAAAACAAATGTTCCAACCCAAAGCCTAAAAGTAATCACCCTATAGAGCTGTGCCTTAAAAAGCCTTAAAAAGCAAAATAAGTACAAAAAAATACAACAGAACTGAAATTCTGTTGTACCTATTTTTGTGACAAAATGTTTACTGAAATAACTTGTTTTTTTTCCTTCAGGCAAGCATAGCATGCATTGTACAATAGTGTAAACTTTATTTCTTTTTTTTTCTTTAATCAAGAAGGAACAAGATGTAAGCATGCTTCAGAAGTTACATGTCCACTCTACAACCACATAGGATATGCCTAGAAACATGGCACTAAAATAAAGGACTAGATGAGAAACACTCCTATCTTAAAGGGTCTGTGACTTCCACGTGCAGTTTCCTTTGGGTTACTTGCAGAAAGCTACAAACACAAAAAGAACTCAAATGAGCAAGCAAGAAAACAATCAAGGAAACAAAGAAAACCAAAATCAAGCTGGGCAGCTAAAAGAATAAATGGGCTTGTTTAAAATTTCAAACATCACTTAGACATGTTGAATGTGTCTGACTAATTTAACATTGTAAAACCAAAACAGATCCTATTTGAAATTCTAGAGATAACCTTAATCTATTTGTAATTATTCTCTTTCGGATCAGTAAAATTTTATATAATGTTTTGAGTCTTAGAGAGATATCTTACTGTAAAGTAATTTTATTCCTCATAGATGGGCCATACATCAATTACTCTGTATTTTCATACATTTTACGAAATACCCAAGAGTCTGCTTCAAGCAGCCAACTTACGCTTTACTTAATACTTTCTCAATACGTCCATCTCTTCCAGCTTAATGTAACCAGTAGCTTAAAAAAAATCTTCATAAAATCAATCTTTTAAAATAATAAAAGATAATGGCAAATATGATGTATAAAGATTCAAAAGCCAAATTGTGTATTAGCAATTTTTTTATATACTGTTATTTTAACTGAGCACCTTAATAATATAATTCATTCTTTCGCTGTGTGCCTGCAAAATTTAAAAGTGCTAGAAACTTTTGAACTACAGAATGCTTCACTTTTTCCTGACTGGAGGCATCTTAAAGTTAGATGTCTGCCAAAGTTACTTAACTCAGCTTCCCTTCTAGTCAAACAAGACAGTTCATCACTTCTGGAGGGCTTTGTCCTCATGTCCTCAGATAACTATTTTAGGAAGGCCACTGTCCTTTGCTCACTTTGACATTTAGGTAGCTAAACGCAATTGTCTGCACAGAGAGGGCCTATGAAAAATGCTTAAGCTCCAGTTTATATTTATGGAGATCTAGTCCTGTTTCCTAAATATCCTTAAGCATCTAGAAACATTTTACATACCCTATCATCCAAGCTACCCAAAATATCTACACAGGTCTGTCAGAGAGGACACAGAGACCATTGATTCTGTCGATTACTAGTCAGCTAACTCAAACACAAATATCTGTATATAGAAAACTAACCTGAGGTGGCTTAATCTGGATCTCATTCTCTACAGGCTCAATTCAGGCTTTTAATGCCTTTTGAAAAAAAAAAAAAAAAAAAAAAACACCATTTCTTGGATACTCAATATAAAAAAAGCTTTACATTTGATATTAAAACTGAAATTAAAATTGGTATTTTCATTCAATGCAGTTTTATCATTATCTGTAGCACATACATTAAATTTTTTATTTTGATAAAATATTAAATATCTAAATCCTCTTCCAAATGTTGTAAACGATGCACTCTTTCTTAAAATGAACATCTGCGAAATTACACATCCGAGTATAGGTTTCTTATTTACTGGTTGGCCTTTTTTAGGCAGAAAAAAATGTTATTAAAAAATTCTGGTTAGACCTACTGAATATACATAAATAGCAAATAAAATGCCAGCAGATGGCATTATATACCAAGCTCTTATATAGCACTTTGCATTAATAAATATCAAAGTCAAGCCCTCAGTGAACCACTTAGTTCACTGAAAGTCCACGACTTAGTCCTGTATGAACAGTTTTAGCTGCTTAAGTTTAGGATAGTGATTCAAGACATGTTAAGCTGAGATACCTTCAGCACTGAAGACTTGAGATAATAATTTCTCTCAGCATTTCACATTACAGTACTGGACATGCTCTATCTCCAGCCTGCTGACGGATTAGGCACTTATTAAACAGTGTGTCCTGAATTTGAGAGAGTGATGTCCAGCACAAAACCTGATTTGATCAGCGTTCTCTGGCCATACTGAATCCACTTATATACACGTGGTAGACTACGCATTTCAGTTTGCCAGAAGGGACTACCTACAAGAAAGAGAAAGGTGATCAAATAGTGTACACTAACTAATTTACTTAGATTCCACCTTTCCTTGTTCCTTGACCTTTCCTATTCACTGACTTTGATGTGTTAGAGTTCAGCAGGCAGGATGCTGCATGTTTCAGCCTGGGGTCAAAACTTCCTGCAAGGGTGTTTTATGTATCTCCATCAGTTTTGTGAATCTCACTGAGTGCCTAAACAGAGACAGGTGAGATATCACTGAAGCTTTTTTGTGGAATGGCTGCCCAATATTGCTTGCAATGGTTGATTCAAAGAAGTAGTGGATAGATTTTGAACTTAGCAGGATCTATACATTGTCACTGCTGCCCGTGGTTACTCACAGTGTATGACCTTGTCTGTGTGGATCTTTAGCTGAAGCTGTTAACTCCAGTCCCAGGGGATGTCCTACCCTTTCCTGTGGTAAGTAAAAACAGGATTATGGACTGAAAACATCAGGAGGTAACTGGCATAAGAAGGTATGAGGAAAATGGTCCCTGAGATTAAAAAAAGAAAAAAGAAAAAAAAAAGAAAAAAAGAAGAAAAAAAGAGTTTATTCTGTAATAGCCCTTGAAAATAAAATTCAAAACCCAGAAATAAACCAAAGCTGGCACACAGCACTGACTGTGGGTGATAGGTCACTGTGTAGGTTCGCTCTTGTCTGCTGATTGCCCTCCCCAGAGCTTATTGCAGAGCACAGCAAGCCCAGGTGGGCTGGCTGGGGCTGCTCACGGGAATACCGCACAGGAAGCATCGGCTGCAGAAACATGGGTATGTAAAGGCAGAATGTGTCTCATGCCCCAGGAAGAGCTAAAAACCTGTGCTAAAAACCTGCTCCTCATTTCTTCTTCTCCAAAACTCTTATTACCTTACTTTTCAAAAAATGTTATTTTTCAAAATCACTCCTTTTCCCTTCATTAAGCCTATGAGGTCTCACTTACTGGTATGTTGATCACTTTAGGTAAATGATATCAATTATTGACAGATTTTATGACAAAAGATGTAGAAAAAAAAGACACTCTTGTTATTTTTTTATTAGAGGAAAAAAGCTAGGCCAAGCTCACTCAGACTTTTGAGGAAGCCGTGTCTCTTACTGAGACTCCTAGTGCAAACACTGCCAGCAGTGAAGGAAAGAGTGATCTCTGACATTAATAGATAACACATACAAGACCAAAGCAAAAATAAAAATAACATTCGTGGAAGAAATATCAAAGAAATCATATGAAATATGTTTTATCAAAGAAAAGGTAATAAATAAATAAATAAAAACAGTAATTAGGAAATGAAAAAAAAGTAATTGAAAATATTTTCTGGAAGAGTTCATTTAATCTTCTATTAATGTGGTGCAGGGGGATACAGTGCTATTGTTACCATTTCTTGACCAGTGGGAGAATCATAGAATCACATAAAGGTTGGAAGGGACCTCTAGAGATCATCTAGTCCAACCCCTCTGCACACGCAGAGTCACCTAGAGCACGGGGCACAGAGTGGCAGCCAGGCGGGTTTTGAAGATCTCCACAGAAGGACACTCCACAACCTCTCTGGGCAGCCTGTTCCAGGGCTCTGGCACCCTCACTGGCAAGATATTTTTCCTTAACTTCCTGGGGGATATTTGGTGCTTCAGTTTGTGGCCATTTCCTCTAGTTCTATCAGTGGCCACCACTGAGAAGAGGCCGGCCCCATCCTCCTCACTGCCTCCCTTGAGGTACTGATAGACACTAATGAGGTCTCCTCTCAGCCTTCTCTTCTCCAGGCTGAACAGGCCCAGCTCTCTCAGCCTTTCCTCATAGGGCAGATGTTCCAGGCCCCGGATCATCCTCGTAGCCCTGTGCTGGACTCTCTCCAGCAGCTCCACATCCCTCTTGAACTGGGGCACACAGCACTGGATACAGTACTCCAGATGTGGCCTCTCATGAATGATTCACATGAGTTATGGATATTATTATGTATACTGTAAAAGGTCTATATATTATGGATGCATTATATGGGAAAAAGCACAAAAGCGAGATCAAAAAAATTTGCCAAGCATGTATCTTTGCTAGTAAAACCTACAGACCTTTATTCTTTTTGAAATTAATATAGATGCTAATGAATATAGATGCAAGACAATAGATGCAACAAAAATGAATCCCATTGACCTCCATGACTTGCTTTCATTATCTTGTAGTCAATTTTTTAAATTTTTCTTTTGTAATATAAATATATTGCTACTTCTATGGGCAGGTCAGTGTATAAAACTATATACAAATCTGACCCAGGATAATACCTGTGGAAAGACATCAAGAATGGAGGTCTATGACAAACATTAGTGTAATTCCTTAGTGCATTCCTGATCCTTAGAATTACTAAATAACATCTATGGTGTTTAAGACTGTCTAAAATATTACATAAAATAGAAAAGAAGCAGCTAAGAAGGAGTGCCAACAAGGAGAAATAAGTGTCCAATAATGTCAGAATCTGCGAAGATCAAGGAATGGGTGAAGTCACAAGCTATAAATTATCCACAGCTCTACAGTGATATAAACTCAGCCTTAAACAATGTAAAGACATTTTTGATGGAATCAGACTCAAACGGAGCAATGACCAAATTTCCGCTGACAAAGATTTGTTCGCTACTTTTACTCTGTGAGATCTGCTCCATGATAATCTACAGAAATCTTTTATCTTTTCTACCTACTAAAAAGGTAGAAAAAGCATCAAACTGATGCAATGGGAAAGCATCAAAATGAATACCTAGCACTAACCAGATGTACAGTCTCTTTATGGTTGGACAGAACATTATAAAAGCTGCAAAGATACCTACAGATGAAAGCAAAGCACATAGTGAGATAACATGGCTATAACACTACATATTTTCTAATTAAAATATTTCTGTTCAATCCTTACCAGTCATATATTATTATATGTAAAATTTGCAAACATTAAAAAGTTAAGTGAAAGGGTCTGACGCAAAATGACATGTCACAGCTGTTAAAACGTAAGCAGCCTAAATGGGAAAAAAAATACTTGAAGCAAAACAGTTGTGCATTGTGTTTTTCAGAGGTATTTCAGAAACTATTGGAGTATTTCAGCAATCATATTACAGGTCACGTTGGCAAAGGCATTAGCCAACAGACTTGCTGGTTTCTCTGTCACTGTTAACCTTGGTGAAGAACTGGCAAACCTACCTACGTGGTGCTGAGTGTGACACCAAGCTGGGGTTATTGCTGCCCTGAAAGGCACGGGGTGTTTAAGCCCTACTGCATTCTCAGTAAAGACACCAGGACAGAAAGGAGAAGAGACACCAGAGTCATACGTCGCAGTCAATAAATAATCTTTGCAAATGCATTTCTATTTGTGTGCACACATGGCGCAAGGCTCATAAGGGATTTAAGCCAGAGCATGTAAATGGTTTAAAGACATAATTTGTGCTTAGTTGTAGACATCCCTGGGAATAGAAACTGCTAAGATCTGGACACCAAAGCTGTTTTTGTTGCAATACATGTAACATTAGAAACAGTGACAAACTGTGGACATTACTCTATCATAGAACATGCACAGATGCAAAGTCTGAGCAAGTCCAAGGACAGCCTTAAATAGACTAAGTATAATATATACGCACGGGGTATACGGGTGCTGAAAGTGCCAGCATTTCATTACTGCAAGACGTTAAAAGATCAGTTTGTTTTCATCATTCCTGACAAAGAAATGATCTGATTTATAATCTGAGAGGGTAGTGTGATAGCACGGAGCCGATGGTGAGCGAAGCTGTAACGCATCCCGGAGCTCGCCAGCGGCACACCATATGGGAAAGGAAACCCACGCAACAGCAGAACAACAACAACCATCCATCTACCCTAGAAAAATGATGTGTGATTTTGTTGTATATGGAAGTTAATGCTATCTTCATGAAGAGGACAGAAATCAGAAGTAAATCTGAAAATGCTCGTAAATACGTAGGCTCAGGGAAGAGTTTTATGTTTGTCTTCAAATTGGCAAGGGGCCTTGAGATCTTTCTGAGAACTTGTGTAATCCTTTCTCCAGGACTGACAAGTAAGCAGGATCAATTACAGTTGAACCTTTATTTATTTACTTATTTTAAACCAGGAATTCTCCCCAATGAGATTTCTCAGCAGCAGTGGGAACAGGTAAGGCTGCAGAGTGAGACTTGGTTATGGAGGCAGAGAGGAGCAGAGGGCAGTGAATGCCCCGAGGGGTCCTCCCTGCACATCCCTCGTCACCCACAGGACCAGGGACCCAGCAGTGACACATTAGTACATGAGTTTCCTCTGTGATTTTACTGATTAAAAATTAAGCCAAGAGCCCTGGTAAGGGCTGCTCCTTGTCATGGGGAACACGATTTTTGCATATCACTCTGCAGGTTATCCAGAAAAAGGTAGTAAAATTTTCAGCCTTGCATTTAAACGTGCATAGCACATGCAGTCTTCATTTCTCATCTCACACTCCTTTAGGTTCTAAAAGGAGTTTTATCTAAAAGCAGCAGAATAAACTTTCAGGCTATATAAACTTATCTAATAAAAAATTAATCACAGGAATGTCTTTGCTACACTACATGTACTTTAAGTATAGTCATCTTGATGACACAGCAGAGCAAAACAAAAGGGAAAAAAATGGGTTGTCAGATGCCTGCTATAAAAGACTTGCATCTGAAGTTAAGCATCTGATAAAGAAACATCAATTCAAATTTCTTAAGGAAACAAATGTATTTTTATATATGGTAATTTCAATCAGCTACTGATTGGAAATGGCAGTAGAAAATCTTTATCAGGCTTAACTGGTATTTACTGTTTTGTATTGAAGAAATAAGGTATACAGCTGCTCAGAGCAATTATGCAAAGCAGACAGAATGTTCTCAGCTGTGCTCTTTGGACCCCTCTTACCAAGAATTAGCATATATAATAGCATTAATTAAGAAATGTCAGAATGTTTTAATGCTAACAAAGATGAAATCATATAACAGAGTTATGTTGCACTATAAATAATTTTACTAGAGCATTTTCATTTTCGTGTATATGTCTTTTTTCTGGTGAAAATTGTTGCAGAGTGAATATATTCAACTTGAGTGTGGTATCAGTACTGATCTGAATTGATATTTTCCATTAACTGTGGTCTTTCAGGGTCACATAACCATGTATATCTGACAAGTTCTTATACCTATATACAAAGATATATAGAAAGAATTGAATACGATCGGTCCTTTTCTACAACCTTTTCTATTCCAATCAAAAATGTTGTATTGCCAATATCATAGGAAAAAAGAGCCAGAAAACTTTTTAGCTTAATTTCACATGTAATAAATGTGCATATTAATAAATATGTGTGCATATTAGTACTTGAGCCCTGTCTAGGAAGACTAATAAATATCTCTTGATTTTTAAGAGAATTTTCTTGTGTATATGTACGTATACCTACGAAAAATTTTCTGCATGTCCAAGTGATGCTATAGCAAAAGATGGAAACCTACCCATTTATTTAATTATTTTAGCATGTTAAACATTTCTAATTCCTTGAAATAAAAATATAGTATACTTTTAATTATAGTTTCTATATCTTCTTGTGCTACTTTGATTAAAAAAAAAAATCAAAGACAGAAATAAATCAGCCATTATTCAAATTTTCAATTTTTATATGAAAAGTCGTCAGATGAACAGGTAGGATTGCTAAACAACCCATCCTACAAGTGTAACGAGAAATTCGAAACCTACACATCTCTATTTCCAATATCAGAAAAAGAATTTCTGCATAGAGAATAAGTGAACTAGCCATTAGCATCTCGTCACCATATTAAGCAGCTGTGATGGACAATGTATTGAAACAGTGAGAAAGAAGACCTCAGTGTTTCCGGCCTAGGAGCTCACAAAGGTTCATCAGAAAATGCAGTGACGACATTGACAAACCTTGAGCCTGGACACTCGGAGGCTTCCACTCTGAGACCATAAACCAAGACAAGGTATATTAAGTAGAGGTACTATCTCTTGCTACATAAACTTTTCCAGCTACAGTTGGAAAGAAAAGACCATTTTTTAATGTAAGCATGTAAGCTTTCTTCAGATGCAATGAATTTGATATTAAGCATAAGTTTAAAACATCTGCCCTAAAGTTAACTTTATTATGGCAACTGGTTTGACAAATTGACAGAAGAGTATTGCAGACACAAAAGAGAAGAGCCAGTCCAACAGGAGTGTGATGACTGATGCTCATCTCCTGCAGGACAGAGTGACAGGTAACTCAAATCCAGTTCTTACTCAGGTGAAAACTTTAGTTTACGCTGAAGTTTTCTTATATTAATTTAGTTCTACTTATATAATTACTGAATACACACTGAATTCACTGAAGTCAAAATTACAAGTTAAATCAAAACATTACATGTATATGTTGTGTTTCACTATACAAGCTCTAAATTCCAGTTTGTGCAAATTCACTAATTGTCCTGCACATCCATTTCGTTGTCTAAAAATTTTCTGTTCATCTTATTGCTCTGTCTTGTCAATGCAAAATTCCTAATACTCTTGGCATTTGTAGCCAAACTGAATATACTTAACACTTGTAAAATTGGCCTGTGAAAATCTAGGGGGTCAGAAATCAAAATAAATGACTTGTCCCTGTGGACTGCCAGAAAAGACTTATCCTAGTACATGCTGATCTGTGAAATTCCTTTGTTAAGTTTAATGTTTTCACTTCTCCTTACGGTTTCCAATTATCTTATCACTTAGATTGCTTAATTTATAAATGTATGTTAATTGCTTTATTTAACATTTCATTTTAGGAATCCATCTGCTTTGTATGCCAAAAGCATCATGAAAACGACAATTTGAATTAGTTTTGTTATGGTAAATGCATAACACAACAGTAGATTCTGTGCTTTCAAAAAGAAAGCAGTGGAAAGATAATGTGCTAAGCAGCATGCATAATGTTTATATACTAATTCTTTTTCTGCCTCTCACACACTGTAATAAAATGTCTGAAAAGGCACTGTCTGAACTCCAGTGACAAAACAGAAGCTCCAATTCCAAATCCCTCCTGCTGTACAAGTTGTTCAAGGGAAAGGCTTCAAAAAAACTGCTTTGGGTACAATGCGCAGATTTTCTTTGGAAACTAGTGCCTGTTTTTTAAAAGAATTACCTTAACATGCAAGTATGGTAGAAAGCAGAACAAGAAAGATCTTAGATATGGGTTTCTTAAGTGAGCACAGAGGTGGAATAACACCACATAGAGCAGAGTTAATACAGGATATAGTCGTAAAGAGGTTTTACTTGGGGAAAAAGAGTGTTCCACAGGAGTCAGAGTGTCTCACATGAGTGATGAACAGAGAAAAAGCTTCTGCATTCAGTCTTGCCTCTGCAAAGGTAGTCTGCTTTTCCTAAACTGATCAGACTGCACCTGAAAACTAATAAGACTTAATTTTCCCTCACTGTTTACATGGAAGACTTTTCCATAACATGCCTCATTTGGTGATTCCAGAATTTCCACTAAAATTCAGCAGAAGCTTAATTGTGGTAGGCATGTCTTTTTTTTTTTTTTTTTTTTTTTTTTTTTTTTTTATGCCATAACATTTTGGTTAAATAGACCTTGGTAAGCTACATCACCTGGGAATACCCTGTACTAATTTGGATTCTCTCTCTCAAGCAAGGGAGAACCAAAATGCAACATGCAAGTGCACGCTGTGGCAATTTCCTCTTCGTCTGTCTCTGCCGGCTATCCCAACGGCTATCCCAATCACCCAGATGGAAGTTGCTGTGAAGTTAAAACACTTCAGTTAGAGATCTTCCTGAAAGCTTGGTCTTAACTCCCGGTATGCTCAAAGATCAGTTACTGGTGCCTGCAGACTTATTTGGCGACGAGGGGCGGTCCTTTGGCAGAACATATCCACCTAATGCTACAGGTTCTCCAACACATGAATATGATCTGCCAGCCACATTGATAGAAGACTTCCTTCCTTTTACAGATCACAGAATCACAATTTCATTTAATTATTATTTCTAACTGAAGATTTTTCTAAGGAGCATTCCAGGGTTTGTTGGGTTTCCTTCACAGCCTTACATTTTTATAACATCAGGCTATTTTACTGTGGATTTTTTCTTTCTTTCTTCCTTTGCTCTCTTTTCTTAAAAGTAAGACGAGCACAGTCAGTCTACCTTTCCAGTGCTGTTATGCTGAGCACCTGCTTTCATGGACAGTTTCGAAACAGTGAGTTACTACAAGCTTTTATAACATCCTATGGTTAAAAGCCATTTTTCACATAATTCTCAGTAGAACTTCTACAAGGAAAAAAAAAACAGAATCAGTTTACTGGAAAACCAAATTATATAGGTGCCCTGTTTGACCGCCAGAGAGTACCCTCCAGGTTTGACTAAAGCCAGCATAATTTTTTCCAACTGGCTTCAAAGTTTGAAGAAAGAGTTAAAAAGCATAAATAAATAAATCCCAATTTGTATTTTTTTCTTACACACTTTTTTTTTTTTCAGTATTTCCTAAAGATTATGTAACTTCTAAAATACAATGCAAGTTTGCAATTGCTTTATTTTATGCATATGATTAGCTCTGTCATCTGCTCCTAGCAAGTGGGTAGAAATGCAGATATGTGAAGTGGACTGGGAAAATTCAGAAAGTTAGAAAATCAGCTTTCACAGAATTTACTTTTAATTAAGATTTTTTGACTCAGACAGTTTGTATTTATCGGGATACAAGAAAACATCCAAAATAAATGAAATGCAGTTAACTTTATCTGATGGTTAAAACACACAGTTACATTTGGAAAAATGTGTGTGCTACAACTTTAGGAGTAAAATGTTATTACTGTGATGTAGTTATGACCTGTATTAGTGGGGTAAAGTCATGTTTTCGTTTTCTAGAACATCATCCATGGTTTATGCACAGATTTTGCAATATACCTTGCAAAATCAAATCTCTCGTAGTATATTCTAATATATCAATATACACCTTTTCAGTATAGAAACAAGACTAGCTTATCAACTAAGAGAAAAGTCCTGCTCCTGTTTCTCATATTAGTATTTTTGGTTTTGCTTATAAGTAATTAGAAATATACTCCTTTATAACTAAATTTTGTAAAAACTTTACCCTTGCTCATGCAGCTCTTACACGGATGAATGATTTCACTTTAGAGAGAGCAGGTTCTGTAGCAGTATGGCTTCTGCCCCCGTTTGAATTTTAGATCTGCAACCAAAGAATTGTTCTACAGTAACTTAATCTTTCGGGAAAGGAATGGATGTGAGTAGAAGATAGCATTTTCATTACTTTCTAAATTGTTATATTGCTTCCTTAAGTGATTTCAAACAGTTCTGAAAAACATCAGGATGGAGAAAAACAGCATTCTCATTTAATGCTCCACTAAGAATCACTAATTTAAAGTTCCATTGTGGCTGCTTTCACAGAGTCTCTTACACCTGTGACTGAAGAATAGCTTCATTTTAGAACAAATCTAGTTATGGCAATGAAAATTCTTTAGTGAAAATGTTCCTAAACAGGTTTCAACCTTGCTGTAAGGCTTAAATTTGAAATTGTACACAGAGTAACAAGATTTTCTCCTTCTCTATAAGCACAGATCTACTTTAACAAGTGTTTGTCTTTCTGTGCCTGGCAGCTTGGCAGGATTGGATTTATTTTCTCTCTGATGGAGGTATGTCCCACAGTTATGGATTAAAAGTATGTCTTTTGCTTCTGAGCTCATCCAAAATGCCGCTACTTGAACAGACCTGCTGCTCATCTGGGGGAACAATATAATAGAACAACAGCACATTGTTGCAGTAGTCTGCAAACATTTCATAAATGAAGATTAATTTTTTAAAAAAAAAATCTTTCTCATATCATCTATAATTTAAAACTTCAGAAGTATTTTGAGCTTTGTATAATTGCAAATATTCTCCCATATTATGGCTACTGACATATGCCATACGTGTTCAGCCATTCACAGTACTGAATGCACTGGCTTCCAATTGGCTTAACCTTGTGGTGGGAGCTACTGCATGGATAGAGAACTCTTAAAAATTTCATATATATATATATTTTATATATATATATATGTATATATATGCATACTGTAAAGTCTGTTTTGTCAGAGGTGTTGTTATAAATACATAACATTATCAGATTTCTCTTATTGCAGGCAAGTCTTTCTAAACATCCTCTTCCAACCTTAAAAATTGTCATGTTATTTTTTGGCCTTTTGATTCACAACTAGATTTTTGTGCTGAGTCTGCCAAAACTGATGAAAATTCAGGCTGCTATAATCATTAACATTAGATTTTTTATCACGATTTTAATTTTTGCATCTGCAATTTGAATTTGAGGATTTTGTGTAAAGCCTCAAACTTAAAAACAGGGTTTTTTTTTGTTCACCAGCTTGTCCTGTTCCTTTCCAGCAAATAGTGGGGTGGAGAGAGGATTGACGTGCTTAATAGAGCTTGAAATGAATTTGACTTTTTGGTTTACTTCCCTCTTTTTGTACTAAAATCCTCAATGCACACTAATGAAATAAAGACACAACAAAGTGCTTTTCTGGGAATAGAATCTGTTAGATGTCCCAGAATCGGCTAAAGGAGATGAAGAGCACACTGAGGAAATGTTCAACAGGTTACAAGCTTGTTTATCCTTTCCCTAGACTATTTTTTTCTCCAGTATTATAGCGGAGGAAGGCAATGAGACAGGAGAAAAAAAAAAAAAAAAGAAAAAGAAAAAAAAAGCTTAGTTTTTAATTTGTAGAACAAAAAGAACAAATATTGTATATTGTTCTACTAAAGAGCATCTTGCATAAACAAGACAGAGAAGACTACAAATTTGCCTTTCCTGACAGATGTACACAGCCGAGCAGCCCCTCCAGCAGGAAAGGAAGGTCCATGGGAGGGAGGGCCCAGCGCGAGAGCTGCGCGGCCCCCGCAGGGTGCGCAGAGCGGCTCCCTGCAAGAACAGCCCGATGCAGGGACGGAGCCACGGCCGGAAATCAAAGGCGATGGAAAAAAATGGAAAGATTTGTTCTATCCAAGAGTCCAGGTCGCTGGACTGGAAAGAAATTAAGACTTTAAGAAAGGACATCTTGCTAAGAACAGAGTGGATTTGTTCGCAAGACTTAATCCTTCTTACCCAGCAGTAATAAGGTTTCCCTGTTTACAGTGTAATTTTATTCTATTTTACTATTTTGTGTGCTCCAAAATCATAGTTTTGGGGCTAGCTAACTTTAAAAGTAGTTTAATATGCTAATTCAAAGGTGAGGAAGGAGGACAGTACAAATACAAGGCTCCCTCTGATGTAAACTCTTTTAACAGTTTTCAGTTTTCTACAATCACATACTTCAGGAGCGTTCAGTACTAATTCAATTATTCAATTTTATTTAATGTCATACTAGAGAAAAATATTTAGAATATATTAATAGAATATTAATATTTCCTTTGCTACTTTAATTGAAATATATCCAATACTTTCTCTGCTGCACCTTCAGAATAATTCTTGCATCATGAATCAGGAAAACAATCATGAAGTGTACATGAATAAACCTTAGGAGGAAGTATGGGTTTGTTCTGATATATATTGAATGTTTATATTTGATTTACATTTGTATAATAAATAGATTCAGATATTTTTCTTTGTTGCTGAATACAGTGTTTTCAACAGATCATGACAGTCATCTGTTGCTCGTGGGAAAAAAAAAGCACTGCACGTTATTCAAGCATTGGTATTTCTTACATAGGGAGCAGTAAAATTAATATTTATCCTATAAAATTTCCTGTCAAAATTTCAGTGCCTCATTCAGAGCTCTAGGGAAAGAATGTATTTTCAAGTAGCTTTCCAGCAAATTCATAGGAAAAGCCAAGTGTATCAGACCCTTTCTCATAAGACTCTACCTCTTCCAGGCCTGAGAAGAATTTAATGAGTATTAAAGCTAGTGGTTGCAGCTAATATATTATCAAAAAAGAAGCAGAGGGCTCTGCTTAATACATTACTTAATATATAACTTCTTCTGAAACTTTCTGCAAAACTTAAATTTCAAACTGTTAGTTTTAGTCTGGTTTTCCTATTTTAAAAACATTCAACTATTCCTGAATCCTTTTGCCTTATGCACACTATCCTTTCTTTTAAGCAAATTAATAAAAAGATACATTCTTCGTTTTTACATTCAAAATCATCACAAATCGACACAGTCAAATTTATTAATTTAATGTTTAAAGGCTGGAGAATTTAGCAACTTATTTTTGCAATTATCATTTTTATGTTTGCAAACAACTCAGACTAAGAAGCTTACCATCAATTTCAATTCCTTTTGCATTTAACTTTTGCTGTGGGAACTGTCAACATAAGGTCTAATTAGAACCCATTTGGAAATGTTTTTTTCATGTTCATTTTTGTTCACTAGAAACTAAATTAGTACCAGGAAATTACCTTTTTTTATACAGATCTTTCATCAAAAGATTATTTTCATAAAGTTAAATTAAAATCAATATAATTAAAATGTGGCTTTTTCTATGAAAAAGTGATATTGTAATTAACATATTAATTGAAAATGTTACTATTTTTAAATTGTGGACTTACTTGGACTTGGGACACATATAAAAAAATCTGCTTTTTTAATGTTAATGTAATTTTCTAACATACATTTCTTTCAAAGAGAGGACACATAACAAATGGTAACAACTTCTGTAATTATCTATCTTGCCTTACTACATATTCTCATTATTAAAAAATCAGAGAAAATGCCACATATATTCTAGGTTTATTAC
>VZSV01000073.1:2482657-2495923 GCA_013398735.1 Nothocercus julius
GTAGAGGGGCAGGATCCCCTCCCTCGACCTGCTGCAGACGCTCCTCCTAATGCACCCCAGGATCCCATTGGCCTTCTTGGCCACGAGGGCACTGCTGCCTCATGGTCAACTTGTCGTCCACCATGACGCCCAGGTCCCTCTCTGCAGAGCTGCTCTCCAGCAGGTCAGTCCCCAGCCTGTAGTGGTGTCTGCAGTTATTCCTCCGTCATGGTGGATCAGCAAGCTAGTATTCTAAAACTCATAAACAAATTTAATTTCCATTTAGAACAATCTAGCAATTATTTAAGTCAATCAACAAAATATTTTCTAACCTGTAACCAGTTTGATTAAGGGCATTTATTGTCTGTTACTCTAGTTTGAACTATTTCATTTGGACAGTCAACATAAATATTCAGCTGCTTCCTCTTTTTATTATTTGTTGGATTATGTGATTAAGGCCCATCCCTGCACACACATAGAAGAGAAGGAGAAAGGAGGATCGGGATGCACATCCTGGCAGGAGAGCCCCAGTAACCCAGGCAGAGACACGGTGATGTCCCCGGCTGTTCTCAGCGGCACCAAGATGGACGTGTGGCAACTCAGGCCAAGCCCAAAGAACAGCGTAGAGACTTAAGGTACAAAGTCCTCTATAAGGCTTTTTTTTTCCAGCACGTAACTGGGAAATAGTCATGTTGGCATTATATTAGCAATGAAGACCCTATACTGTTCACGTTCTGTAAGACACTGCTTTCTCCACGGTGCTGTATTTCACTGAGCTATACACACACCTATGTGTGCATGTACAGAGGCACACATGTATTCTTTGTACAGTTACAGTTTATATATTGGATGTGCTGATTTTATGCATAAATGACTAAAAAAGTAGCAGTAACAGAAAAGATCATAGAAAAAACTCATCCTGAACATTTTTTGCATGCTTTACAGCTGCCTTTGCAAGATTTCTGCTTGGAGAAATAGTGACAGCTAAAGTAAGGAGAAAGAAGAACAAATCAAACATAAGAGCAATGTAGCTGTAAAATTATGCATCATAATTTGGAGGGTTTTGTTCTGTATGTACTGAAGTAGATTGTATCAGTATTTGTTAGATAACAATTGCTAATGATAACTGATCTCTACACAATATGTTTCACAGCTCTAGGTTTCATAGGAATTTAGTTCCCTCTTCAGTAGGGAGAATCTGGAGGAGACAATCTGGAGATGTGAAATACTGTATTAGTAGAAACGAACTAGAAATGAGCTTTTACGTGACTCCATCTACAAAAAATCTTGTAGTCATAGTGCGCTGTTGTTAGAAGGAAGCAATCTCCTGCCTGATTAAAAAAAAATAATAATTTTAGAAGAGGTCTATATAAGCTCAGCCGCAGGAAACTTCAGTACGAACACTTTGCTGTCAAATGCTTCTCATGGAGGTATTTGCTGTGAGGTTAATGCAATAGTCTCTGGAGGGAGACACCCACGAGTGCTGAGGGAGCCGATGTCATTGTAAAGCAATTCCTAATCATCTCTGAAAGGTCATGGAGATCAGGAGAAGTATCTGAGGACTGGAGGGAAAAAAAAAAAAAAAAAAAAGTCACTCCAGCCTTCGAAAAGGTGAAAAGGAGGACCCAGGGACTGACAGGCCAGTCTGTCTCACATAGGTCCTTTGGAAGGTGATGGAGCAACTTCATCTTGGACACCGATCCAAGCATATGAAGGTCAACCTGGATTCATGGAGGGGAAATCATGCTTAACCAACGTGATAGCCTTCCATGATGGAATGACTAGCTGGGTAGATGAACAGTAGTGGATGTTCTTACCTTGTCTTTAGTAAGGTTTTCCATACAGTTTCCCATAACATCCAGCTGTGATCAGTGGCACAAAGTCTAGTTGGAGGCCTGTAGCTAGCGATGTCTCCCCAGAGCCAATACTGGGTCCAGTGCTGTTCAGCTTACTCATCAGTGATGTGGATGAGGGGACAGAATGCACCTTCAGCAAGTTTGCTGAAGATACAAAACTGGGAGGAGCGTCTGATACATCAGAGGGTTGTGCTCCCATCCAGAAAGACCTGGACAGGCTTGAAACATGGGCAGAAAAGAACCACCTGAAGTTCAAAAAAGGGAAGTGCAGAGTCCTGTGCCTAAGGAGGAACAAACCCATACACCAGGCTGGGGTATGACCAGCTGGCAAGCAGTGTGCCCTTGTGCCAAGAAGGCCAGTGTTATCACAGGATGCATTAGGAAGAGGTTTGCAAGCAGGCTGGATAGGACAAAAGCAATGGACACGAACTGAAACACAGGAAGCTCCACCTGAACGTAAGGAAAAAACCTTTTCAGTGTGAGGATAACTGAGCACTGGAATAGATTGCCCCCTGAGGTTGCGAATTCTCCATCTTTGGAGATACTAAAACTGCCTGGACATAGTCGTGTCCAATGTGCTCTGGGAACGCTCTTGAGAAGCGGGGGATTGGACTAGATGATCCCCATAGATCCCTTCCAACATTAGCCATTCTCTGCTTCTGGGAGGTCTGAGACAGTACTAGCAACATGTTAACTGAAAATAAGAAGGTATATTTTAAACTGTTTCACTCTTTTTCTACATTACTTCATTTTGCTCATTCCATTTTCCTATTCTCCATTTTCATTGCTGGGAAGACCCAGGAATCCCGTAGAAGTTTCACTCATACATGTTTCTTCTCAGAGACCTTTTCATAACTTCACTCTAAGTGGAATAAGATGATTTCTACTACATCTGTTAAACTCATTCAGAGATTGAAGAATCACATACCCATGAGCCAAATATCCATTAAAAAAAACATACAAGAATGTTTATGTCTCCCCATAAGCTGCAAACAGAATGCTTGCTTTGTTTCTTTTTTTTTCAGCTTTTCATAATATATGTGAAAAACTGTTCATGACACAACTAAGGATGCAGATTATTTTCTATAAAATATTCTTGTTCAAATACGTACACATATGTATGTCTGCATCTGCAGAAATTGAATTATGCTTATTTTATGGTCCATAAGTATGTTTTCCTTCAAATTACACTCATATCTCTACCATTTTAGAATGGAATTTAGGAAAATGAATACTAAATTTTCTGCCTTATTTACAGCTACTCCACAATGCACTGAGTAAAATGGAAAATATCATGGTTTTGATCAAAATTAGAGTGTGCCAGTGTTCTCTGAAATTAATAATCCATAACAAATACATAATAGAAAAAGATATCTATTTTACAAGGTAATTTAATCGATTATTCTCTTTGTTACTGCAGTTGCCAGAGCTGTTCAGGTTTAATATCTGTAACCATATTTTCACAGATTTGGTATTTTTATTATGTCCTTTATGCTTGAACTTGCACACGTTTAGTCCTAGTCTAAAACTTCATTAACTTATAATTAAGGTTGATCAGCTAATTTTTCTACCTGAGCCACAGCATACAAATCTAACATCATTGGCCATCCTTGAAATATTCTACTCTGTCAGCACACTGTCAGTTTAGAGCATATTGCTCTCCAGAATACAAACAACTCTTTCCTGAAATCTCATTCAAATACACACCTTAATTGAACCAGATAGTGGTAAGCCTATTGTCAAACATTTCTGCTAGGGGGATCTGTAGCAGTATTATCAGCATTTTTTTTTTTTTTTCCTTTTTGGCAATGCAGTTAGAAAATGGGATAATTGCGACGTTGCAAAGTGAAAATGTCTGTTATACCACCTAATGCATAAGAGCAGGGTATTCAATTAAGGGACTTCACTACATATACCAAAGTTTCTCCTAGCAAATCTTTTGCCATGACTAGGAAAGACCATCATGCAGAAGCAGCAGGGTGAGGACCTGTGAAAGGCTGGGCCAGGAGAAGTTAGAAGGGAGAAAGACATAAGGGAAGTGCCAGGAAAAAATACATTCCATAGTCTTCCTCCAGTCACTAAAAGGAAGCTCTTACTAAAAATGAGCAGTCCCACTGACTACTGTCACATTGCTTGTATGTAAGAAGTTATTGAAAAGATTTTAAAATGACATTGATTAAAAAATCAGTATGGAGCTGAGATTCAGTATTCAGCCTGAAATCAGTATCTTTTTACTGAAGATTATGAGGTATTATTTTAAAGGTTACTTTTAGGAGGGATACGTACCTACTCACGTTTCCAAAGGAAAACCCCCATCATTTTATATACAGGAGGCTCAGTACTGCCAAGTATTTCAGAAACAACCAAAAATATGTTAAGCAATCTGGTATTGCAGAAAAGAGACTCAATGACTTGCCCAGGGCTACAGAGGAAGCTTGTGACAACTGAATCCAAGCTGCATCTTTTTTTGTCCCCCTGTGAATACTTGGAGAGACAAAACGGCTTTGCTGGAGACTTGACCAGCCTTCTGCCTCTCCAGACTGGCAGAGCTGACCAGCTGCAGGATTCAGTTTGCCTCCCGGGAGACAAAGTGCTTGCAGGATTTGTAGTGCCTACAACTCACTGAGAGATGGAATTAATGCGAATTAATGTGAAATAAGGGTACAATCTGTCCAAAAGTGTGCACACACAGCTCTTAAAAACATCACACACTTCCTAAACGTAAAGAAGGACTTGAAACTGTCTTGCTAATACCCCATGCCAACTTTGATTGATGATATAACTAAAATTAAATATTTATAGCTACAGAAATGTTGATATATATTTATCAGAGAAATTTAAAATTTGCCTAGGATTTATGACTTTATAAAAGGACATATAAAGCATTTTCAGCAGACCTTCTCCTACAACCTTTGTTCCTAACTGACTGAAATCTGGATATATATCAGGTTTAAACGTGCAAAGACAGTAAAAAAAAAAAAAAAAAAAAAAAAAAAAAAAAAAAAAAAAAAAAAAAAAAAAACCTCATTTTATGATTTATATTCCAGTTCAAAAGCTTCTTTGCTACACTAAATAGCTTCTCAATATTTGGTACTGTAATAGTTGTAACAGTTCTGGTGCACAATCCTGAGTGTACTCTATCTTCAAAAGGAGTTTGATGAGTTATCAACATATGTGAAGGAAGATATCAGGACTGAGTATTACAGCACTTCAACTCTTTTTCTTCTTATAATTGAACACTGAATATAGGGAAAAGTGAATCAGTTCTCTGTGAAATCAGAAACCTAAAATAAAGAGAAGAAAGTAACAATAGTTGTATAGCAAACTCCTCTCCATGAGCAGGGAAGCATGAAGAAATACACATTTAGCTAAAGGATCACTTATATTGGAATGTAAACACTGCAACTGTAAATGCCATGTGGTTGAATTAAAAGGAAAACTTCACTGAAGGAGCCTTCAGCAGGAAGATATGGCAGCTAAAGAAAGAAGTAGGTTTCTCAATTTGATTGAAATACCAAACATACCAACAGACTTACAAAGCATGTTCTGGCCTCCCTGTATGTCAGAGAGTCTGAAAGGAATTGAAACACTCGAAACACAAATCTTTAATCATGTTGGAAGCCATCAGAGGCAGTTCTGCCTGCCTCACAAAAAGACGGGGATTTCTGAAATAACTGAAGTGTCCAGGTCAGGCTTCACAGAGAAAAAACAGACAAAGTCTAACACCTCAGTAACCTCACTACAGCACAGCATAGTCATTACGCTGCAGAAAGATTCCCCTGGAAAACTACATGCCTTCTGTTGGATACACATGCCCTAGAATGCTCGAAAATTAGCGAGCAGCTATAAGGTGCATGAACAGCAAGGATCAAGCAGAGGAAAAGAACAACAGAGATACATAGAACAGAAATACACAGTACTGATAACAGAGATCAAAGTATACTTAAAAAAAAAAAAAAAAAAGGAACTGTTTTTTCCAATCACAGATGAAACTATGCTGCTGTTACAGAACAAAACTGAGATTTTTATGACTTAAGCAAACAGTTGGCTACAACCACAGGATCACCCTGGAGAAAGCTCTGAAGGATTTCAGCATGTCTGGACCCTTTATAGCTTCAATCTGTGCATATGTGCATATATCTGGGCAATTGATGCAAGAAAAAGAAATCAGTCATCCTCATATTGACATTATGGCAGGATGGAAATGCTGCATAATAATTTCATCAATATTCTACAAGACTTGGATAATCGAGATAGGCTGCTTGGTTCCATTTGATGAGTAAAGAGTGCATCTATTTTGTTTCAGGAGGAAAAACAAAAGTCCTAGATTCAAAAAAATGTATGTATAGCCCATGTTGCCAGCAAACAACAAAATGCAATGACAATTATACCTATGACTCTTTTCGGTCTTCCTTACACATTTTGTATTCATTTTTTCACAAAATCACATTTACAGGACTGAATTATAAAATGTAATTGCATGCAGGAATGCTTCAGACTGTGGTTCTCAGATACTAAATATCTTATACAAACACATTCGGTTTTAATTCATCAATTGAATTTCAGTTCACTCTAAAAGTAATGACCAGTGATACCTCACTGGACTAGTTTAGACTAGTTTAGGCTTGTTTCTTAAATTATATTTACAAAAATAAAGTGAAAAAAAGGAATATGCACTATAAACATATCTGCTTTTGCTGTGTGTGTCCACATTCCACACGCGTTATTTTTTTTGTTACTCTCACCTAAAATCTATGGATAGTTTCGTCTCACCTCTTAAAGCAGACTTTTCCTTCCTTCCTTACCTTCCTTCCATCTTTCAACCTCTTAATCTGTTGGCTCTTAGCATTGCCTGGTAACATCTCCCAGCTTCATGAAATGAAGATGTGGAATCTCAAAATACTCCTGCCTTTTCTGGTGTGTCTTTATTTTGGGAGTCATTGTCTTGTTCTGTGCAACAGCCCTACTGACTGAAAACAAATTAGGTGTGCAAACTTTAAAACTAATTCATTATAATTATAAGCTAATAATTATAAACCAGTATAATATATCTCAATTAAACATGAGATTTCACAGATTTATGGCATAGGAGTTCCACTCATAGTAAAATAAGTACGTCAAGGCCAATCAAAAGGCAAAGCTGCACTGGAAACTGAGCTCAGTAAGATGGTAGCCAAAAAAAAAAAAAAAAAAAGACATAGAAAAAAACATAGAAAACGTTAAGCCAATTAATTACTGACCAGAGAAATTCTCTCAAGTAAGTTCACAGCAGTCTCAGGTCTCAGACAGTGTTTGGTGTCAATCAGATACTTGGTCACCCTGTCGTGCTAGCTCATTAAAGGAGACAGTAAAATAACCCAGAGGGGCAACATTTTAATTGCCAGGGCAAGATCCCTGTGGTAACAACATCCACCACTTCCTGGCACAATTGTTATAGGGATGGGCTTATCAATTAGTAAATAGCAATTAGCACAACTAAACTGAGTACATTGCTTGTCCCAGGAAAAGAAAAAAGCGTTACAGCGTTACTTCACCCTCAGTGTACAGGAGCCTCTCAACCTTGCAAGGAGTAGACAAATGCCAGTGTTTCTACACCCTGAAGGCGCAGGGGATCTCAGCCTTGCCAGGAGTTACCTTAGCCCCGTGTCCTGGGGAAGAGGGGA
This sequence comes from Nothocercus julius, assembly GCA_013398735.1. Taxonomy (NCBI): domain Eukaryota; kingdom Metazoa; phylum Chordata; class Aves; order Tinamiformes; family Tinamidae; genus Nothocercus; species Nothocercus julius. The sequence continues at coordinate 2,490,156 of VZSV01000073.1, forward strand.
GGGACGCAGAGGAGTTGGCCTAGTGTTGTTCCTGATCCCTACTCAACTCATCCATGCTGGACTCTGTACCCTTAAGGACGGAGTACGTGACTGTGCTGCCGTCATCCTTATGTGGTGATCCTTCCAGACCCTTCCGCGGAGCTCCAAAAGACTATCTGCTCTTTGTCAGTGAGATGGCGTTTGGTCCCTTACCAGTGTTTTGGAATTGTATCCAGTGCTTGGAGAAGTGAGACCACCCGGCCTCCACAAGATCTGCCACCTCCCTACCTTGCTGCTGGAGACAGTCCCCATCCTTTCCCTATGGCATTTCGAGCAATTCAGCAGTTTCACTGTTACCTCTTTGCTCCCTCATCACCCTCATCTCTCCTAGTAGTCCAGTCAGTAGTAGTGGAAAGAGCACCAGCAATGGTTGGGGGTCTAAACAGAAGGTAAACATGGAAGACACTATGCCAGAGAACTTAAGATGTCACAGATACATAACCTTTGAATAGTCTAAATGCCTCATAATCCTGAAAGCAGTAAACGGACATCACAAAATAGGATAGTTGTTTCATGAAAACCACAAATGTTTTCTTGCTAGAAATCAAAGACAAAAAAAAAAAAAAAAAAAAAAAAAAAAAAAAAAAAAAAAAAAAAAAAAAAAAAAAAAAAAAAAAAAAAAAAAAAAAAAAATCAAACACAGAAAAAAAAATGCAACACCAAGACCCTACTAAGACTCAAATAAAACATATACTGATAGATCTGATAGATACTGGAAGATATTCCCCTAAATATACAACATCAAAAAAATAAAGATCCAGGAAGATGCACACAGACTTCAACACCAAACAGCCTGGATTACATGATATTTTCCTGAGTCATAAAGAAACAGGATAACTGATTAGAAAGTCAGCACTGTGTTAAAAATAGTCTTTATATGAGCATGAATGTGTATCAACATAGGTTTTATGGAGGATTATATATGTTAACAAAATGTTAATTTAAAAGTACAGGCAACCTTATTATTGTGAATTAACTTTGCTCTCTTGGTTAAAAGATATTGGGGTAGTTGTTTATTCAGGGGATTTGGTATAGAGGAGTTCAATGAACTCTACTTTCCAAAGTGTGGATGGTGAAAGAGAATAGGATATATGAAAGAGGATAGGATATATGAAAAAAAAAAAAATCTGAACTAGTATCAGTATTTGTTCTCCTGCTATTGCTACGTTGAATTCCTCCTGGATCTAGAATGACATGTATTTAACATGAAACTTTTCTGCAAATAGCTATTCTTAATTGGTTCAGTCTATCTCCTGCTATTTTAACTACAGACTTCCTCTATACATATTTATCCTTTCATTTTTATACATAGGGATACCTTTCATACACTTTCATACAATTAAATAAGAGCTGACTTTCTGACAATTTCTATGTTTTAGATATGCATTTTTCAAATCTTTCATATCACTTCTTATTCACTAGAATAGAAGTGAATAGATTCACCCTTCTCTACATTGGTAGGATGAAGCATATATGGCCAGCTGCTGTCAGTCAGTGTGAAGACAATAGAAAATCAAATGATTTTGATTTTACTCCAGCAGAAATTTCATAAATAGTCCTGAAATTCTATGATAAAAATGACAAAAGCACTAATAAGATTTGAGTAAGGTGTGGATTGCCTATTTCCTATGCCTAGTTTTTTTCATTATTGTGGTAATCTAAAATTAAGGTTTGTGGGAATTATTCTAAACATATTAATATATTGGTTTTAATATAGAGAAAGACAAATTATTTTAATATACAGTGATCATGGTTACTAGGAAAACAGCTCAATATTGCTAATAAAGCTATTTGTCAGATCCTCTGTTTGAGTTTTATTATATACACGAGCATTTTATTTTGCTCTAAACCATTAGGAGTATAAAAACAAAACAGGTACTCTCCTACGAGTGCACTATTATGATTGCAGTTAGCTGAGTATGGTATGTAGGAGAATATCTTAAAATTGTAATTTAATCTAAACGTGTTCACACATGTAGCTTTGGTTTGAGCACGCCACTAGAGCAGTGTGTGGTTCCAGGTTTATTAAAAACAGATAAAGTCCCTTTAATAACTTACATTATGGGTCAGATATCGCAGAGTGATCTAATTTATTATAAAGATCTTAGTTATCTAGCTGTGACTTCTGAAAGATTTGGGGGAAATAAAAATGAAAAGCCCTAGCAAAAAAGGAAAGTCATATACAATTATTACCAGCTACATTAGGCAATAGTCAATATTTCCACTGAGTATATTTAAGAACTATCAACTTGAATGTTATTTTACTGCACGGCAAGACAACTTATGAAAAATCATTACTACGTTAAAACAACAAACTTATCTGAAGATAAGTTAATATTTCATATCTGAATAGTGATAAATATATTCAACAGTGAAGGATCATTTTGGAAACATCAGCTCTACTACAGAAAATTGCCGATTTTGCAGGCTTCTAGTTGTACCCTTAAGCGTTTGGCCTTTGCAATTCTAGAACCTCTGTTATTAAGAAGATTCTCAGAACTGCTTCCTTGAAATTATTTAGGTTTCCTTGAAATTATTCAATGGTGCTTCTTTCCTCTGTGTAAAAAAATCTATGTGTTTAACACATTTGTGTTAAAGAAGAGTAGTAAAATAGGCTTATTTTTCTCAGAACGAATGCTAGGGAAGATTGTCAGGGATAAATGTAGACAAAGATAGAAGTAAATCCCCAACTTCTATTAGTTTTAATGAGGCTGGCAAGGCTAGTTTCTTACACATCATAGAGAATAATTACTTTTAATGTTCTACGTTATACTTAGTTAAATCAGGAAATAAATTCTAAAACTGATGATTAACATATTTAAGGTCAGCTTTCATGACTTTCCTTTTGCTTTTCTTTTATAAATTAAATATTCTTCTAGCATATTTACTTTTCCAGTCTCCAAATTATCTATAGACTTAAACATGGCTCAAGCTGAGTTGTAGGAAATGTAACAGCTCACAAGATACCTTGAGCAGGACTGTATGTATTAAAATAAAAATGAGAGAAGATGATAGATCAAAAAGATAGAAAATCTATTCATTCCTTTCATATTAGTATATCACATTAATTATAAACTACCCTGACTACAACTGTTGATTCCTAATTCAAATATTCAAATATATATTTGGCATATATGATTCAAAGTTAACATTTCCAAACTTACAGCTTCTACATCTCTGTCCACAGAGAAGTTCCATTAATTTTCACAGGAGCTCTATATTACTCAAGGAAGGATCATATTGTGCTGGCTGAAAATTTTGCCCATGTTGGGGCTTGCATTGCTTGTATCTGAGCAAAGAATTTTGTAATTTATTAGAATATTAGAATATTTATTAGAATATTATAGTGATATTTCATCTATATTAAAAAGAAAAAACTGCAAACTTACAACAGTGCAAATTGAACCTGCTTTGTGGGAAAAAAAAGTGTATAAAAAAATGGTAGTTCAACTATTGCAAAACAGGAATACTTTAAATGATTTTTTCCCATTGCAAAGTTACTATGCCATAGGATCGGTGACTTGAGATAACACTACACAATCAAATTGCCTTATCAAGCATACAAAAAATAGGGAAATGTTAATAGTGAGTATGCTCTGTGCATTTTTGAAAACTTGAATTATTCTAAGGTTGCAAATTGTTTAAGAGCTAATAAATAAACAGAGCTATAAGAGAAATTTAAAACTGAAAATTTCCATGTGTCCAGTGAACTAAAACCTTGAAGCTTAGCACACATGCTACCTATATATTAATAAACACAACAACCCGCCCTCACACACACCCATTTGAAAGCTAAGCTTTTGTCATCAGAAGCATTAAAAAAGGTAAAAGATTTTATTCTACAGGCAGATTTCTAGGAATCATTAATATTATATATTTGATTTTAGACAGGAAAGGTATTAAGATGACACTCGCATTTGTACAGCACTTACTCATTTCTCTTTTCCACTGGCAAAATGTTGTAGGCATTAAGTATAATAATAAAGTAAGTAATTAAGCATAATAATAAAGTAAGAACATAAGGCTTATATCACAGACTAACATACTATAGATTTTATCTGTTTATCTATGTCTATATCTATTCTTCTACATACATAACAACGTCAGTCTTTTTGTAGCCATTTGCCTAAGAAGGGAGTGGCAACATAAGAGAATAAAATGAGTGGGTTCATGTTATTCTACAAGAACTAGCATAATTGAAGAAAAAAAAAAAAAAAAAAGCTCCATAGGAAAACTCTGTAACAATTTTCCATTTAACTAGTATGGTCCCAAATACTCTTCTTTCCTGAAAATCTAGATATTATGGTCAGAGTTAACATAGGCAAAGAATTTTCATCCCATGGATGGATCCCTCTGTCTCTCTGGTCTTGGATACCAAGATGCCAAAGCCCACCTTACAGACCCTGTGCGATCTAGACCAGCCCAACAAATGTCACCAAGGGCTGATGCAAAATAAGTTTGCAAGAGGCCACACCACTCACCACGCCTATAGCGTATTTTTAGTGATACACCATCAATTCTACATTTCTGCATTCTGGAATGTCCCAAATGTTCAGGAATAGAAGTGACTGATATTGGTCACATTATAGTGTGAATGTGTCCTTTAGTGAGGGGATCCTGAGCTGCAGCTTAAAGGCTGCTTTAAGGAATTTGCTTTATTTTTATCATTAATAGTAGTTATATTTTTAATTCCCACATTCCATTGATATAAGCCATATAGAAAAGCAGTGAGAAGCTTATTCTATTGTCACCACACAAACTCACAAAATATGAAGAAAATAGAATATTTCCCTCTATCTCATTTAATACAGGAAACACCTGCAAGTTTTAAAATGCAGACTTTTAATAACCAGCACAATCAGCAAAAATAAAATCACTGGAAGCTATCCACAAGTAGTAGAACATTTGCCAAAGAAGACAACTGTTTTTATTTAAATGACTTGAAAATACCCTCCTCTACATAGGTAGAATGCAACGTATATGCTCAGCTGCTGTCAGTCAGTGTGAAGGCAAGATCTGCAGCTTCATGCATTGATGATATTTTTCTTGTCATAAACTAAAAATTGTGTACTATTCCATCCCTTTTATCTATGTTCTACTGTGACTCTTTGGTGTGCTTTTACACACACACACAAAGTATTTTTCAAATTAATTTCCATAGTTAATCCCAATGATTTATTTCCAAAATGTGCACTGGAATTTTATTCATTTATTTTTAATCATATTTTATCTCTTGATTAACTCCTTTTTTTTTTTTTTTTTTTTTCCGTTATAATCTATTTCTGTTCTAATTCAACCTCAATAATTTGAACATGGATTAGTTTTCAGGAGCTTTAATCACCTAATTAAGTCACCAGTTTAACTATAATGAAATATCCTCTAAAAGCAGTACTGTTCTTGAAGACTGATACAAAAAGTACTGAAAAAGCTCTCTGCAACTTTGTTTGACCTATGTTCTGAATATTATAAGTCTATGAAGTCTTCAGTTTGCATTTTTAAAATTAAATTCTGGTAGTTTATTTAAATGTTGTTCTTGAATGTATTACATAAGTACCACTACCATACAAATTGATTATGCTTGTGTAATTCCCTTTCTTCAGCCTCTTGATATCTGGAAAATCAGCCAAAACAAGTAGAAACATAAACCATAAAGCTCCTTTTATTAAAGAATAAAAAAAAAGAAAAAAAAAAAAAAAAAAAAAAAAAAAAAAAAGACATAGAAAAAAACA
>VZSV01000073.1:2495943-2518669 GCA_013398735.1 Nothocercus julius
AAAAAAATGAACGAGTAAAACCAAAAAGTTAAACCACACATCAACAGTGAGACAGTCAATCAATAGAAAATATAACAAGTGTTCTACATTCAAGTCCTATGCTTACAGTACTGCACCCCAATGTTTTCCTAAAATTCCCTAGAATTCATCAAGAAAGGTAAGGATGAGGTGTTTAACTCAGATTTGTTGGCAGAAATGACTAATTCATTTGGATATTACTGCAAATGCCAGATTTAATTCCTGTCAAGATTTTTATTAAAAAAATGCAGAAAATAGAAAATGCAGTGCTGTAGTAATCCAAGTTTATATTACCAGCCACTGAAGTTTTGAAATGACATTTCTCCTACATCTATTACCTTTAAAGAGGGGAAAAAAAAAGACCTTACTCATAAGTCCAGTTTTTATTCAAGGAACTAGCAGACACAAATATGCAAAAGACAAAAGAGTCACCTAGAAAAATGCTCCGATGTCGGTCACAAAAGTGGATGTCAAATATGCAGCAGCTGGAAGCTCAGAGACTTCCTAAGCCAAATGTAGCTTCTTTGTACTTTAAGAAAGGCTGCACTGAACCCCAATAGAAAAGGAGAATAATAAAGAAAAATATTCAGTACCTTAGAGGACCTTCTATTAAAGAAGCAACTAGGTTTAAGATTTACTCAATACCTTAGAGGATGATTAAGTCTAAATTGTTGTTGCTTCTTTAATCCTAACAGCAAGTAATGTTACAATGGCTGTGCTGGCCTCTGTCTCCCCGCATTTGCATTGACAAATCATTTGTCATGCAAAGTATGTTCCTTACAATGTGTTCTACAGCCCATGAAAGTGATAAATGTTCACTAGACATGGAAATAATACTTCTTATAGCTGGCAGACAATATATTTTAATAAGTTTTCCCTCTTTCCCATTCAATCCCAATTTCAATTTTAATCAGAAAAAAAAAAAAAAAAAAGAAGAAAAGAGTATTGTTCAGAGTTCCTTTTATAAAGGGTTAATGGGCAATGCAAATTTTTACATTCTACAATATAATTACTTATACTTTCATAGTATCTCCACATGATAAAATTCCATCTTACTTAACTTTGGACTAGCTATGAAACAGCATCAGAAACATTAGGGTACTAAAGTTTCACCAAATCAGACCTCAGCAAAATGATAGGGTATACTCAGCTTTGATTTGGACAGATGGAATTGATTCTTCAAAGGTCCAACTTTCCTCAAGAGATGCTTCTTTAGTATGGGAAGTGAAAGATTGCTTTATTTTTAAATCGTTCAAGAGACAACTAGTAAGGAAAAAAAAAAAAAAAACCATAATAATGAGGAAAGAAACCAACCAACTCAGAAATATCTCAGTGAAAATGTATGCCACTGGTTTTCCATAATATTGGAAAAACTTTGAACAGAGATGTATATTTTTAGATCAGTTGCCATATCCATGTTCTGTTGTGAAATGTAGAAAAAGACACAGAAATTGAAGGAAAACAAGGAGCAACCACAGATTTTTAGCTTGCGCAACATATTATTTGAACATTTCTAATTTTATTCATGAAATAAAAATAAAGGGAAAACAGCACATGGACCAATGCATAAAAATCACCATGAGTTTTACTCCAGCAGGAGCATGATCAAAATGAAAGTTTATTTTGTAAGGACTTCCTATTTAGTGATTTTAGCTGACAGCTACCAGTCTTCTTACTCATTAGAAATGCTCTTGTTCTAGATTTTTAACCATCTATTTGCACACAGTTGTCCACCATAAAAGTTGAGAAAGTTACATCACCTGTTTGAGTACTCTTAAGAATTATAATGTGGTCATTAGTTTCAACATCTGTGTCTATCTGCCATGGCAGCTCTCAATGTCCAGTTCTGCTGCTCTTCTGCTCAGAAGGGGACTTTTCTCCTACTCTTCTACACTGACCCTGCCCTTAAACTTTCCCTCTCTGTCAGAACTCATCCAGTCCTTGAATATTTTTTTTTTCCTCCCTGCTCCTCACTCACATCCTTCAAAAGCCATACCCATGTTTGCAATTCATACTACATTATAAACAGCCTGAAACAGCACTGTATCATAATTGTGGGGTATAAGTAGATGATGAGGATGATGACGATGACTGAAGAAATATTGTGTAGCTGAATGTTCCACCAGATTGAAATTATTGCTAAGTGGCACTATTTCATACAGCAAATAAGGGTGGAAAGTCGTACTTATTAGGCATCCGCTTCACAAGAATGTAAGAAATTTAAGCTCTATTTTCTGTACCGGTCGTCATGATAACTTTGCAAATTATACATATAAAATAAAGAGGTCACACAGGCAGTATGTGCAAAATCAAGTACATTAACATTGCTGTGAATTTAGATATGCTTATTTTTAAATGAGTCTCCATTAGTGTTCATTGGCAACAATAACTAGTCGCATCAGTCATATGCTTTCAAGGCTTTGAGTATTATATAAGCGTATTATATAAGCGTATATATGCACTGCAGTTTAACTGTTATACTTTGAGGATATCTTTTGAGTCACAAGACAACTTTGTAAAAAGCTTTTGAAAATACTGTTTAAGATTACTTCATGCATTGTGGAGAAATAGGACACTCCAGTCAGTCAGAAACCCACTACACAGTTTATAAAATAATGGTTTTGAAATGAGAAACCCAAAGCCTAATTAAGGCCAAATAAAGTACATCTAATATGAAGTACAAATACAGGACATAAAATATACAACATATGAAAAATGGATATGTAAACCTAAAGATACTCTATGCAGTATCCTCAACCTATGCAAAAGTAAATTCAAGATAAGAAGCTTCAAATCCTGAATAGAAGAGTAACTCATACATGAAATCCTAGAACTAGAAGGCTTCCAAGGCATGTAACACGTATTTCAAACAAATGACATTGTAATGCAATTTTAATAATTCCTGACAATGCAGAAGAGTTTAAAATTTGTAAAGTACATTTATTCGGACATTAAGGCTTTCTATAGCTATAATGTCCAAAAGGTAACCAGTAAGATACCAAACCATATCATATTCTTACTCTAGCAATAGGATACACTGAAGAAGGTTTTGTATGCTGAGAATCACACAGCATATTTATGTATAAATTTCTGTGATTATGAGATAAAATTTGGTTTTGTACTCTGGAGACTTAGTCCTGAAAACAAAGGGATATATTGTATTTTTTCTTCCCTTTTATTTTTCTCTTCTTTCTTTAAACTCCAGAGATTTTGTTTGCATGGTCTCTGTGCTGTTCCCAAAACAAGCAGCTTGCAGACTGAAATGAAACAGACATTTGAGAAGGAAAGAGTTTTTTTTTTTTTTTTTATATGTGCCTGAGTTTAGGGAAAAAGAGGTAGGCTGTTTAAATCTTCAGAAAGTAGATATACTCTTTTATACTAAAATGAATACATGAAAATAAATACTGAATTCATTCATACAGGAAATTAGCATACACTATAAATGCACCACTTTGTGCCAAGGGTTCCTTTGGGTTTGATTGCCATTTCCTTTTTTGCTTTGTATTATCTTTCAATGCCAGGTGTGAAAGTAAAAAGTCAAACAGTTAGCACAGTCACAGGACTTCCAAACGTTATCTATCTATCTATCTATCTATCTATCTATCTATCTATCTATCTAAGTTGCTGTCACTTTTAATTTGTGAGTGAAGACATGGAGGAAAGCAGTAATATAATCTGACCAAAGAAGATGAAAATCGGATGGTCAAGGACTTTGCCTAGTTATGGGTCCTATCCTGCAATTAATCCCTTTTGCTCTCTGCATTTATTCTTTTAAGGAACATAATGAGTTCAGCCACGAGTAAATGAGCCAAAAGAGAATCGTAATTACCTCTGGTGTGGCACAAGTGAAATGTAAAAATAACACAGAGAATAAAGAAGGAAAACTAAATACTCAATTTAAAACAGTGGCCTTAAGGCCTGTAAGCGAGCTTGATGCAGACTTATGAGGTCTAATCCTACCAAGCTCAGTGGAAGGGACCACTGAAGAACCTTAGAAACAGCACTCATTCCTGTAAGTGAACTGAATATCCGTGGTGTCACCAGTAAAGACATGTAAGGCCATTTGGGAACTTTTCCTTACTTGAAACAGATGCTAAAGACTTTGACATTTCCTGTTGGTATTTCTCACTAGCAACTAATCTTAAACCTGGCAATAGGACCTTGGTATGTCGAGTCTTAATGCTAATCTTATTGAAAGTGACAGATGTTCACCTTATTAAATCAATCCATTCACACAGTTACAGTTCTGCTGATTGCAGTTTAATTAGTACTCTGTCTAGCTTGAGTCTAGATACAATATCAACTTTCAGTGAAGACTTATGCTGACATTTCGCAAATTAAGACAGCCACAATAGATTGAGCAATAAAATTACAATATGCAATAGGTTTTACTCTGACTTTTATTGTATGTTCTCAAAATAGAAAAGATGCAATAAACAGGAAATAGCATAAACTTTAATGTTGTATAAGTCCATAGCTGCTGTGCAAATATGTAAGCCAGTTTTATATTTGATGATCTTTTCTAAAGATGCATTTTTTTTGCATATTATCCCTAAAGAACAGAACAAAGGTTCAACACTACATTGTTAAAAGCAAAATCCTTATAAGTGCTAATAATAATTTTCTTTTGAAAACATTGGTGCTTTCTTGTTTCACTAGCACCAGATAAAAGCTTTCCAATATGTAAATAAAACTGGTAATATTTACACAAATTCAGGAAGTAATTTAAGAAAGAAATTCTGTAGTAAGTTCTTATCCATAGTGTTAGTCAAAAAAAAAAAAAAAAAGGAAAAATGCTGGTTAATATTGTCAGAAAGATAGTATTATCATAATATTATCAGAAAGATGGTTTTAACAGTATAAGAAATAAGTATCTCATTTCTGCAAATTATAAAACTAGCACACAAACATAGGAATTGGAAGAGTAAGAGTATTTCTTTTTTCCCTTTCACTCTCTCAAGGGGAGATCCATAACATCTTTTTCTCCTTTAAATAGCCTGAATATCAACATGTCCTTCTCAAGCACAGAAGAAGATCTCAAAAGGCTGTTTCATAGAGACACACAGGAAATAAGTACATTGCTGGATATACTGCCCCGGCCTTTCTTTTCAAGGGCATTTTGATGTTTCCAAAAACATCAAAATAATTAGGTATCTAAAGAGAAGATAGTCAGAGTAACTAGAACTTTTTGGAGTTTCTGTGCAATCTCAGACAAGTATCATCTAATTCATTTTCAATGTAATATATTCATGTACATTTTTGTAACTACTTATCAATAGGAAACCAGGCAACCTGAGGCCAAAAAAAAATAGTTTACCTGGAGTTACAGGGATTATACTCATAAATACCATAATTCTATTGCTTAATATAAAGTTTATTAATCTCACCACCCATCTCCATCTCCACTTTTGCTCCTAACAGATGTATATCCCAGTCATAGTTGTACCACCTTGTCAGAGTACTTCCCAATTTTTTAGGTAGCAAGTAGGCTAAATAAGCATCATAAAATGAAGTACAAGGTCAAGATGTCTGAATAGTTGAGAGGAATACAAATACCTGAAACAAGAGGGGAAAAGCTGAATAAGTGGAGGGAGAGAGGAGTGATATGCTAAGCAGGATTAGAAATTAAAACGTGCAGAATGGGTCCCCTAAGCAAATGCTAAATTGGGGCTGTGTTTGGAAGAAAACCAGCCATGTTCCTTTTTTCCAGGTTAAAGACCTGGGACACATGAAAACACAAGACATCTGGAAAACCAGGTTTACTACTGCTGCTGTTCATTTCACTACGGAAGAAGTCAGATGGAGGCAATTGTACCTAGTAAACAGGTTGGGGCCAGCTATGTTCTCATTGTTAATTCCATCCTTCAACACCCCATACCAGCACTTCATCACTTCAGGCAGCCAGATTCAATCCAGAAGTTTTCAGCCAACTTTGCTGCCATGAAGCAGATGAATTTGAAGTCCACAGCTGTGCTTATCAATGTCCCAACTGAATACCTCACAGTTTCTAATGTATTAAACCTCTCAGTTCCTGAAGAGGTTTCTAGTATTGCCCTCCTTTGAATTGGAGGGCACAGACACAAAGAGTAGACTACAGCATTAATACATTCGTAGAGCAAGTCTGTCGTTAAGTAAAACTCAAAAAATACCCATTAATTTTCACAGGAGGAAGACTAGAAAACTTGCTGTGTGAGCAATATCTATGGTAGTGCCATAGATACTGTAACAGAAAAAGGAAACTAGAAGCTTAGAGTTATCTCAGCAAACCAGGAGTATTTTACTGAACTAGCTTTAGCATCCAGAACGTGCTGAATAGCCTAAAGAAGAAAGATCACATATACACATGAGGAAGTAAATGTGTTTTTTGCTTTGCAAAACTCGATCCATACGTTCTTTCTCTCCAACTGCTTTTGAGATCAATGGCACCGCAAAATGCTATTAACGAAGTATGACTAATGGAATGCAATATTAATTACAGAAGAAATAAATTATTTTAGTTTCACATTTTCTCAATGTCACCATTAATTCTGAGATAATGCTAAACTTAAATATAACCATGAGGTAAGAGGGTGACATAAGAACGTGAATATTCATGATAAGTGAGAACTGGAAAAGGACAAAGTGTTCCAAGATCTCGTTTGGGATGGAATGAACCAGGGTTGCCTGGAAACAAGGAAGGGTAATGGATGAGAAGCACAGAAGTGTAAAAATAAAACAACAGTAATTGTAAACTGCTGATATGAGGCAGCAGTCATATTAATTAAATATTATCTAGGTTACTTTCAATCATACAAGTATTTTTAGGAGTTACAGGTTAGAAAACAAAATAAAACATGCCATATATTAATGTTTTTGAATAATTTAGTGCAATAGTGCAATATAGTTTTTCCCATATAGTTTTTCTCATTTAAAATGAATCAATCTGACGCAGAACAAGATTACACAAAGTATTTGATGAAAAGACAGAAACTTCATGTCAAAACCTCAACCTTTTCATAAATTTGAAGAAGCAAGAAGTTTTAATATATTTGGTTTGTTTCAGTGTACATTTTACTGTGTTCAGATTTCTAAAATTATAAAAAATATTATGTGCTTATGGGGAAAGAAAAGGGAAACAGACCTGCCTGCATGGTTGTGAAGTAAGTGTGCATACATATTCACACTTCTCTCCAGTGTACCTGCTTATCATGCTGGTGACATTCAGAAAAGAAGTATAAACCTGAAGATCCAATTCGTCTTTAACCAATTCCATGAATTAAAACCAATAGATGAAAATAATTAAGATAATGATTCCTCTAAGACTAATGTGAACAAATTTTAGTGCTTGGTTTTATGTAACTCCCAAAGTACCTGTCCTAAACATTAGAAAGTTTTATATTAAAATATCTTTATTTTTTTCTCCAAGTCGCTCAAAAATCTGTTTCTGTGACACTAACCAAATAAATTCTGCACAGATAGCCTGCTACGTTTTAATAGTCTCTGCACTGAATGGTTAAATATAGTAAAAAATAAACATGGTGATTCCTGCATGAACAATCTGTGCTACTTCCATTTTCTCTAGTGCTTCATTTCCTAATATTTTGTATACCAGCAGTTAGCTTTCAAGTCCAGGACATCGTTGTAGTTCAGGCATGACTGCTTACATGTATATTTTAAAGTTCAGCCTGTGTCATCCTGTGAACGATATCTAGCTCAGAGATTATTTCTAATTTCATTTGTTTGGAATTTTTCCGCCCCCTGGAGAAAAAGAATTTTATTCCAGAGCTATTGGCAGCAATATTACTTATATATATCGTTGCAAAATAGAATGAAGTTGGACGTGTTTAAAATCTCTGTTTTTTTCATTTTCTTGTTCTCCTAATAACATTAAATATATATACTATGTATTTATGTATATGGCCATGCTCACAAACATCAATTTAGCCACAATATTTTTGCATTCATTAAACAGTATTGCTAGTATTTCTAATTAGGAGATAAAGAATTTATCATCAGGATGTCTTCATTTGTCTTTATAGAAAACCACACATCAATCCACTGGTAGCTACCAGCAGTTGAATCACTGCCACTTGCTGTCAAGTGTTGCCAAATTGGTGTTCCCCTTCTGCCCACTTAGTTTTCTTTTAATTAAAAACATTTTTCTTTATTTCTCAGTGAGGGGAAAAAATACTACATTCACTAAGGGAGCAGTATAACAATAAAAAAAAAAGGGGAAAAACAAACAAAAAAAAACAGTATTGATTTTGATGAGAATGCATTTTAATGGTGAATAGAAATAAATAACCTGCCTCTGAGATAAAAATAAAAACAAATAAGAAGAATATTCATTATATTACATCATTTTATACAATGTGCTTCATACAAAAGAATCTGAAATTAACTTGTGTCCTTTATCACAGAAAATAAAATAATTCAATAATAGTATCTGAATATAGCAAATGCTATAATAGAGATGTAAATTAGACTTTTCTAAAAATGAATTTATATACACTTCTCTATACATTTTCTCTATGTATTTGAGAAGAATTATGGTCCATTTATTTCAAAATAAAAAAATTCAGAAGGGTTGCCCCTATTCTTCTGAGTAATCTTCTCTCATCAAAATAAATAACATTGAGAGATTTTATTCTAATTTTATTTCTCTTATTTTGACATTTCCATCATTTTATCTCTGCTACTTCATTAAAAGACACTAAAATTCTGTTTGTAGAAACAGGAAGCAAGAGTAATGTCCTATTTCTAAGAATATTTTCTTTGCAAATGTTGCAGCATGGGTTTTTTTTCCAAAGTTGTCCCATCCTAACCATGTATTTTTGCAACCATTAGTTTCACAGGCAATAATAAATGCACACAAATCATCAATTTAAAATGTCAATAGTCTTCAGTTGACATTGGAGAGGTGCAGTATAGCATAGCTTTATGTATGAAATTTGGTTGCATAAATAGAACCTGGCTCAGGACAAAAATAAGAGACTAAGCTTTGCAACTAACCAAACAAGCAAACAGAAAAACAGAAAAATACTGGGTTTTTTTTTGTTTTTTTGTTTTTTTTTTAAAGCATATAAAAATTTCAAGTTTCAAATATAGTAGGGAATCTATAAAGATGCTGATCTGAAGATACCCATAAGTTTAAGAGATTCGTAATTTGAGAAGATGATAATCTTTCATCTACATGTGTGTTGTGCAAATGTTCCGCAGTATGTGTATCAAACAGAAAACTTGAGTGTAAGTAAGTCCAATAATTATTTGAAAATATTGTAAGCCAAAGCTAAATACTTACTTAGGAATGCTAATTGTGCTCATGTTTAAGAGAGATTAGAGATATTTTTTATAAATCTTAAGTATACACAAAGTTCTTTACACTTAATAGGAAATTAAATTAATTGCTTCCTTTGATAAATATGATAATGTTGATAATAGTTCTTACATAATTTGCCCAAAGTTATTAAAAATAACAAAGAAAATGGTCTGAACCCTTTTATTTTTTAATTCAACCTTGCAAACTTCAGGATAAGTAAAATGCTAAATTTTTTCCTTATAATTTTCATGTAAGATCTTCCCACTCTTCTCGTTTCTCTATAACTTTTTAAAAGTTCCATTAAAAAAAAAAAAAAGGATTAAATTAGTCCTATGTAAAATAAAAATAAAAATAAAAATAAAAATATCCTAAATACTTACATGCATTCAATTTCATTTACTCAATACTGTTTCTGACAGTCAGAAATTTTGATTTTAAGTTGAGCTTAATTCAGATTTAAATTCAGATTTTTGTTTTTAAATCTGCAACAATTTTAACATCTTATCACCAATCAACTCCCATGCTACAACATAAAGATGCATAAAATAAGAAAGGAGGCAGAAGAGATCAGAGTTAGAAATTTAAATATTTTTTTATTTTGCTATATGTAATGGACTTCCTTCCCCATATGAGCTTCAGTTGAATGGACATCATTTCTAGCAACCATTATTCAGCAAACAGAAGTTTGCTAATGCAAAGAGCAGTTGGTTGTTGCTCCTTCTCAGGCCCTCACAGCTCAGCTGTATCCTCTGTGGTGTAGATTCAGAGAACATATTTTTTTATATATAAAGCGAAGAACTCAGCAGTAGCTTTCCTGAGCTCTGTTCTTTGGTCTCTGCACCAACTGGCAATAACGAAGAGTAGATGGACTAGCTGGTGGATAAATGAGACAGCAAAGGTGTTCCAATGGAATGCAGGCATACACCTCAGGAATTTGTTTTCCTTGGCATCATGAAGGTCTTTAACTCTCAAGCACTGACTCAAACTGCAATTTACAAAGAAGAGTGCAGAGCAGAAAACTTGCACTTGCCATACGCCCTCCTGTGCAATGGAATGGTGGGGCAGGATTAAACCTAGAGAATCGTGTGCGCTCCTGGGCTACAGGAATTAGGAAATGTTTTCCATGTTTTTCTTTTTTCTTTTTTTTTTATTTTTATCTATTTATTTATTTTTTAAGCAGTGCTAAAATTTAGCCGTGCCATTTCAAAGCTGTGCCAAACCTGCTTGGCCTGCCAGGAAACACAAAATGTTACTTCACGCAAATCATAACTGTTTATTCTGCATTTGCACTGAAACAGCAGAACTTACAACCCTTTTTTTTTTTGCCACATGAAGATTTGTAATGCTATCGTACTACATAAGCATCTCCTCTATTCTTTAATTTCAATTCAAGCATAGGAGTCAGTGTTCCTGAATCTCCCCCCAAAGGCTTAAGGATCATTCATTCCCAAGTTGCTTATTCTCCCACGTAGTTTATATAGAGAGTTTGTAGCAAGTGTTATTGCTTGTCCTCTCAAGTTCATCCAAAATTTTAAGTGCATATTGATGTGAAATATATTTTTTAAGTTTATTTACTGAGGTTTCAAGCCTGCCATGCAATCTTGTAAGGGCATTTCATCTCCAGCAAATACTTTATTTATACTAAATACCATGTCATTTATTCCAGCATTTCTTCCTAGATAGCCAAGAAAAAATGCTGTTCATCCATGCCAAAAGAATATTAGAATTTCTAAAGAAAGGCTATGACAGTCATTAATCCTGTGGAAACTGTGCTCAATATTGATAGTAAAAGTTGAGTTTCTGAATTGAAATTTGAATCTGAAAGAAGTTCCCAAGGACACGATGAGTACACGAAGACAGGCAAGGTCCTCTCCAGTCAAAATAATACCCTAGATAAACAAGACACCCCAGAAATGAATCCTAGCACATAAGCTGTGTAAATTCCTTGAAGTCTATTAACTGTATGAAACACAGTATTTCAGATGTACAGTGAAGTGTCTATACATATGTTTTTGTCTTTTTCACTGCATTTATTCCTATGAAATGTAGTATTTTTTAAGAATGTTTGCATTGTAAAAAAAAAATATTTAGTTCTATTTTAATATTTTTCTAACTTAAAAAAAAAAAAAAATCAGAGTGACTAATTACAGACAGGCATTCCCTTGGCAACACTTATGAATGCATAAAAACCCATGATAGAATAGGTTTTCTTCACAGAGACATATAGGATATTTTGTAGCTGGCAATGGAGAGTGATGAGTATTAGCATTTTCTTGGGTATAAAGTATCATAATAGCAAGATCACACTTATTTACCAAACGCTAGGAAACACACAGAGAAGAGAGAAAGGGGACAATCCCAATATACTTAAGAGAGTAAACTAAAGACAAAGCATGCACATGCTTTGCACTAAAGACAATGCATGTTTGTACACATGACAATGTGGGTTTGGGGGTTGTTTTATTTTGTTTCATTTTTTGGCAGTCATGCACACAAGCTTACATATGTGTAGTCCTGAAATGCCCTGAGAAAACAACCATATTAAAATCAAACAGAAATCTATTTACAGAAATTAGTGAAAATAAAGGTAATTTTAGCAGATGATGACCCTTGAGGCTGACCTTTGAATATCTAAACTCTGGTAATTTCAAGTGGGGTCTAAGTAACCTAGTAAGCTGGGGGATTTTGCACTCCATTTACAGCATATTAATTCGTTAGTTACATGCTTCAGCTTTTACTGACTGCTTGTTAGGTTAAAATTGCTCTTTTTCTTCCCAGAAGTATTTCCTGGTTCCCTCCTTAAGAACAACAGTTTGTCTGGAACTAGAGAAACTTGCACAGGGAGTACATCTTTCTTGTGGAAATTAAGATCTCTTAGTCATTTCATACAGTTACCCTTATATTCCAGATTGTTTCATTTTTGAAGTCAATAAGAAAGTCTTTCTTCTGGTCTAAAGGATAACCAAATTTGCCTTTTTTTTTTCCCCTCCCCACTTGATGCACTCAATGTACAGTTGAGCTGTTCTTTACACTTAACAAATAGGCAGAAGGCTGTTTGTTTTGGGCCAACAAATCCCAGGAGCTAGGAGGCCAGGAGACACTGGTTTTGCTGTATCTTTAATTAAGATAAGGTTGGATGCACTATTCTTTCTGGTAGAAAAAAAAAGACCTAATGAAACATTCACTAATCATCATCTACTGCAACTTTCACAGACTCCAGTGGCATTGTATATTGTCAGCACAAAAACAAACTGCAACATCTAGGCCTAATAAAACCTTGCAGCACAGACTTTACCCAAGTGTTTAATCTATCAGATGTGCGGGAGTACTTCAAGTAACAGCAATACAGCTATTTTCTAATTATAGAGAGACATTTAATAAAGATGTCTTCTCTGATAAGTATATGAAACTTCAGATAGTAGTACTTCAGTGAAATAAGTAGCACAAACAAGCAAAGGTATCCAAGTCTGTCAGCAACACATGATATGGGAGAATATCATAGAAGATGAAAGAAAAAATAACATCCTTCTTTACTTATATCTGGAAACATATTCAGCAGTGTAAAATTTTCTTTGGGTGCCTTAGTAACACCAAAGCATGGGTTTATTGACAGCTATAACCTTACGATCTCCTTCCATTTACACTTCTAACTCGCACACTCATTAAGATGAAGGGGTGCACTACGGCCGCCAGAGTGCTTTGAAAGGCTGTTGTTTAAAAATTCCCAGAATTACCTGCTGGTTACAGTGCTACAGCACACTGCTCCTCCAGCAGCTGCAAAGACAAAAACAGAGCAAACACTAACCTCATGAATTTCAAAGGTTGTATGTGATTATAAACATTGAGTCCACAGCTCTGCTTTCATATGACACACTTTTCACTACAATTAGCACTGTTAGTCATGTATCTGACGGCTGTAAATGAGATAGCAGACAAAACTGTCCAGCCATCTTTGCCATACGTCCCTTAAATTTTCTAAATTAACAGGCCACCTGGAACATGGAAAGGCTAATTTATAATATTTACTCTCTGTTTATACTCAAGGACATATGGGAATTATAGTAACAAAAAAAAAATATTGCTAATTCTCTATAGCATTGCAAGACATGTCAATGTGTTTTAAGAACGGCTAGGCTAGTATGTTATACTATTAATTTTTAAGAGAATGCTGATTGTATGCTAGTGTCTTTATATTCTATTATAAATACTGTTCATCCACAAAAGTATGAATGATGAGATAGAAAAAAAAAGTTTTCAGTGATTTGTATATAACAACAGAATGTAATAATATGAACAATTTTAAAACAAGTAGATTGATCCTATCACTGCAAGACTGCTGTCTATAAACCTGCAAAACTATCACTACAACTCCTATTGAAGCCAGTGGCACTTCACATATACCTGTACTTTACAAATCTCTTTCTCAACATAAAAATATGAGATCTCTCTGAGACTCTGTAAGGGATATATAGCATGACAGTTCCTGTGGAGCAATTTGCTAGCTCATTCAAAGTTCAGCGATGCTAAATTCCATTCAACAAGGCTAAAAAGACATAAAAAGTGGACCTCTGTATTAGATGAGGCTTCATATAGCTCTATTCATTAAAAGGTTTATAATGATGGCAAGAGAAGGAATAGGAAAACCAACTTTGAAAACCTAATGGATGCTCATGGAATTAGTCCTTTCCTGAAGAGATGGTAGACTCCCGGTAAAAGAATAAAATTGGAAGATATAAATACTGTTGAGATTTCTATTTAAAAGGAATATTAAATCAGAAGTACTACTTCTGATTTTAGTTGAGAGGACTGGAAGGCAGATCTGGGAGTCATGTAGTCTCGTGTCCAGCTAAAAGCAGGTCCAGCTGGATGGAGATGTTGTGGGCCCTTTCCCGGCAAGTTTTGAATATCTCCAGAAACAGAGATCCCTCAGTTGCTTTGGACACCTGTTTCAGTGTTTGACCACTCTCGCTATGAGCAGTTTCTCCTTGTATCTGTGTGGAATTTCCTTTGACACAAGTTGTGACCATTTCCTCTGGTCCTATCACTGAGTCCCTCCAAGAAGAGTCTGGCTGTGTCTTCCCATTAGGCTGAAGACAGGAAAGGGACTCCCACCTCCTTAAAGCCTCTGCTCTCCAGTTTGAACCAACTCAGTTCTCTCAGACTATGCCCACACAGCATGTACTCCAGATCTCTCTTAATCCTGATAATCCTCCACTGGAGGACTTCACAGAAGACTCTGGGGAAATGTTAGGGAAAATTCTGTGTGTCTGAGGAAGTGAAAAGAAATGAATGCCCTGCTCTGATCTACCTCAAAGTCTTCATCAGTAACTGCACTGGTATAAATGTATTACATCTTTTCCAAATGAAAATTTATGGCTTTTAAAGTCACAGAGGGTAGCAAAAGTCAGCATCATGTACAGAGCAAAACAGGCATGTTAAGGGCTGAGCCAAAGCCTATTACGTCAGTGAAGAAAATCTCATTCAGAGCCTTTGCATGTCTTCCTGGAAGCACAGAATAGCCAAATCATGGAGAAAATCTAACAATGTAGGAGTAGAGAGAGAAGAGGAAATTTAGGAGTTTGTTTCATTAGTGAGAATAACAGCATTTCATCTTGCCTTTCTTTTCTGCATTTTTGTAGCACTGCTCTTATTACTTGATTTTCATCAGAATATATGCATTATAAAATTTTAACTTTGATGCCTTAAAAAGAAAGATACATTGCACTTATGGAATAATAAAAAAGTACAGTTTCAGTGCAGTTGTTAATCAACATGGAGTTTAAAAAACCTTATAATTAAATATAAAATACACTAAAAAAGGGAGGTCTCAGAAAACAAACTTCTTTACACTAATGTTCACATTACATTACACACTAGCTTGTCAAGCTAACACAACATGTTTCCCATGATAAAAACAAATGGGTCATATATACATATGGTAGCGATCTTCTGGTAGCACCCAAAAATGAGAGGTGCTGTGAGAATCGTATTTAGCAAAATAAAACTTCTCAAGTTTACATCGATTAACTTCCAATCAATTAATTAGCAGTTGATTAACTGCTATTTGTTCAAAGTTTCTGTTGCAAGAAGTAAAGGGTGTCTCCTCCAAACATCAAAAGCTTCTGGTTTAGCTTCTCAGGCACAGCAAAGGCTTTATAAGTTATTGTGTGTAATGTAGTGTTATATAAAAATTCCAGTAAATCAAATAGGATGGTGTATACTCTTAGTTGTCTATAAAAAGTCCTTTGCTGGAATTAAGTCTTTTAAACTGTCATTCACAATGCCATTTTCACCAAGCATGAGGAATGTCACAAAAAAGATTTTAGTCTTTCTGAAAGAAATGACAAAATTATTAGGCTTGTCATTGCATTTTTTTATGTCTTAGAAATGTCCATTTCATACAGGCACCCGAACTTGATTGTTTGAAGTAATTAAGGTTCAAGAAATTAGGTCATAATGTACAATTTAGAATATCAAGAGTATACTCTATCTCAAGTCATTGAAAAAAATAGCAGATAGTACAGGAAGAGAATGGCTGATGCAAGCATTAGAAATGGAGAAAATTAAAGTCTTTGACTCACATGCACTTTCCATGATTAAAAACAAGGGTCAAGTGTCAATTAAAGTGCACTGAGTGAAGCATCATTCTGCCACATGATTTCTTTAAACATCTTCACAACTTCCTGCCAGTGACACAACCCAATTAAACATTACTGAGTGTTCATTTAAACCATTGTCTCATTAGAGATTTTATTTTTAAGGGTTTAGAAAGTTATGTCAAACCTCCCTGGACAAGCTTTTACAGCAAGCACATTAGCTTACAGAGTTTACTGTTATGGAATAATAAGGTGATAAAATTCAGATGCACAGATGGCAATAAATAATTTAGCATTGTATTTATAAATAATACACTTTAAAACAATATAATAGATAGTCAGGTGGATGCATAGATACAGCTCTTTGTACTATAAAGATTTCTGGTTTTAATAGCAAAGCTTCAAAGGCAAATACTCCAGAGCCTGCATTTACAGCTACTTTTAGTTAAAAAACAAAATCACACCAAGAACACTTCATATCATATCATTATTTCGCAAAAACAAAACAAAATATGCAAAAACTGATGTTTTATTCCATCATAGAAGTAGAAAGTTTACTTTGAGAAGCAACCTTGCATTTTTATTTCATACCTGAATTTCTATTTGATTTTAAATCTGTTTTTCCCTTTTTAGAAAAGAAAGCAGTGGGATTTAACAAACATGCATTCACACCATAGGACTTGAAGTGCTGACAAACCACACAAAAGAATTCATGCTTCACATAAATTATTTTCATCAATAGCACAGTGTGAGGTGCCTGGCTGAATAATTTTTTGCCAATACCACAGAGAAACAGATTTTACAAAGCTGTAGATGAAAGCACAAGAAGGGCCTGGCAGAATTTGCTTCTCCAACCCAGTTAGTAAGAGGATTTATACAAAAAAAAAAAAACAAAAAAAAAGTTTATACAATCTTAATAACAAGCACATCAGAACATACATTTAACTTGTGTTTGTCCATTGCAGTTATCTTCTTCACAAATGCTTGCTGTAACTATGTTGTGGCTTGAAGGGGGAGGAAATTTGGTAAGACATGAATCCCCTTGTGTTCCAGCTGATTCTCAGAGGTTAGAGTGACTGGAGGGCGACTGGACTCATATCTTAATAGGGATATCAAATACTGTGGTAGCTATAAGCTTGACTCCAGCAGTATCAGGTTCATCAACAGTCTGTCGACTGTAGATCTGATCACCTCCCCAAACAAGCAGTCAAGTTCAAAACCAGCATGATTTATTCAAATGCAACATTTACAAAGCAGGTTTTGGATGTCAGTACAGGAAATTCTCTACTACAGTGTGGTTTTTTTTAGCCAGCTCTGATGTACGAATGTGCAATCATCACTCACCCCAGAAAATGGGAGAGGGCTCTCAGAGACTCCAGCAGTGTCCCAAGCTGAGGGGAGGAAAGGAGCTCAGCCCGTCGACTGACCCAGGAGTTACAATGGAGTTTTCCCTCCAACTTCTCCCCTCTTTAATTCACCTTTAATATATACATGTGTGTATATGTGTGTATATATATATATATATATATATATATATAAATATATATATATTACATTTAGATGGAGCTTGAGTGACTATAGTCATACTTACTTTTGTTACCGATTGGTGAAAAAAAATGTCTTGCTTTCATTTAAAGGTACAATCTAAAGTATATATATATGTACATACATATTTACATCTATATACATTTTTTTTTCTCTCTCTCTGAAGGTTTTCTATCTTTAAAACACACATATACATACACATACAAAAGGAAAAACAGAGGAAGGAACTAACATAAAAATAATGAAATCCATTTCATTGTGCTTTCTATTGGGAAATTGCATTTTCTGTTTGTCTTCTGTTTATTTTATTTTGTTTTTGTTATCACAAAATATCCCCAAACTCTACGGAAACCTTTGTTTGTATAATGGGAATTCTTGGAAAGTTGTAATAAGACAGCATTTCAATATCAAAACAGTCTTGGATAAACTGAAATCTGAGTATCTAGACAAGGTTTCTCAAGATACTTCTGGAGAACACAATGGCACCATTATCTTACTCATTGTACCTAATGATGACCCATTAATTTCCACAAATTAGCAAGAATACATAAATATGTGTGGACAAGAATATCACAGAGATTTTTCATGGTACAAGGATATACTAATACTCATAAAACAAGGAAGACAAAATAAAAGTCTTAAAAAAAAAAATTTAAATTGATATAAAGAGGATGAGAATGCTGGTTGGGTAAGTGGGCATATATGTAACGACTGTGTATGTATCCTACCTAGCATGAGCTTGTCTACCCAAGTATTTGCAATGTTATAAATTTGCTGTCATTCAACAGACAATGCATACAAGGAAAGAAACACTAAAAATTCTCCAGAATGTAATACTGTAAGTTTGATTGTTCATGTAGTTCTATAGAAGAGAAAAACTCAATACGCTGAATTTTTGTATATAAACATAGAACTTCAGGTCATGCATAGTTGACTTTTCCTTTGTAAATAAATCTCCTTGATATTGAGTTAATGCTTTATAAGCCACAGAATAAAACTTCTCCAATGAATGCTATAGAATTTGGTTTTGAAAAGCAGGAGTACTGCTCTGTATGACTTCAAACACTATAAGAAAACAAGCTTTGCTCCCAGTCCAATTCTATAGAAGTACTATTAATGGTATGTCCAATCGCCCAATTTACTTTTTTGCTTTTCTCAGAGGAAAATATTAACATAAAATCAGTGGATCCTATACATATACTTCCCAGAATATAACACTTTTCACATGGTGCCCTAAATGCTTTCATAGGAACTTGTGGGTGAAACTAAACAAACACAGTCCACCAAAATGAACTCGTTCAGAAAGCTGACAAGGAAAGAAACTGCCAGTTGACAGTGGTAGAATATATATAGTTTTCTTCTTTAATCAAAACAACTCTAATTTTGCAGTCACGATTATGCTTTCAAAAGGTGAGTTTTGAATCTAAAGCTAGCAAGTGAGTCTCAACACTAAATACCATAGATTCAGAGCATAGTTTCTACAGAAATTGTCATCCAGCTGTTTCCTAAAGCGTAGCACAAAGTAATTTTCTCATCTCATAAGTACTGAGGTACTTATTAGTGCTTCCCCTTTTAACACCTGTGATGCCTCAGCAGGCACCCTTGGATCATCTAAATGGTTAACATAAGACGGATAAGATGGATCATCTTTTTTCCCTTGAATCATCTAAAGGGTTAACATAAGTAAGTTAAAAAAATTATAACAGCTGTTCTCTAATTATAATTAGATTTGATATTTGCCTCATACCAGAAGAACGGATTGCATACCAAGAAGTTTGGTTATTTTATGCAGTAATAATACTTGGACTACTTGTCTCTGAGAACCTTATGTATTTATCCATCAAAAGCAACCAATATTAATGCTTAGTAAAATAGAGAAATATCAGGAACAACAGATGAACATGTAGAAAAGAATCAACAAATAGATATTATTTGGGTCAGAGCTAATAGAATAAAACCAGGAACAACATGGAGTGATAACAAATGAGAAGCCCATTCCCATAAAAAACAAAGTGGTGAGGAATTAATCTTTTTCTCAGAACACTCTAGTTTGGTACAGATATATTATCACTGATACAGAACTCTAGAGAAATGTCATAGTCTATGTGGCTATTCCTATGGCTACTCATACATTAGTACACTATACTTTGACTCATATATTATTGTTTTTATTCTCATGTTCTGTATTTATTCTTTCCAATATGCTTTATATCTCAGTCTAACTGACCTAAGGCTTTTGGCTATACAGATTTAATGCCTCCACTATATAGTGTATTTTTAAAGTGTTTCTTCTGTATATCCATATATATTGTGCATACTTTACATGAGTTCACCTCGCTCTCTTTTTTTTTTTTTTTTTTTTGAGAATATTATAGACATACATTTTAAAAATCTGTAAGGTGCTATAAAGTACTATGGGCCTTACATATTTTTAGATCTGTTCTCAACTACAGGTAGATCCCAACTACTGTAAAGTAGTTGAGATTTTTCAACAGGCTCATACTAGAAATCCAAAGAGAAAGCCTAAGTAAAATGCTGTAGATCTACCTACCTCTAAAGAAAAGAAGCAGAAAGGCAGGAGCGGACACAATGTACTAAGTTGAGGGATATTGCCATTATGCTATAAGCTAAGAGGCATAAAGGTTCTACGATGGGGGTAAATATGGCATGACTGGGCCAGCTGGGTTATCCTTTCTGTCAACTGCATGACTTGCAGAAAGTGAAAGGCTACTGAAAAATAAAAGAACACCCATCTCTCCTTGATTTATATGAGCTGACTTACTTAAAATGCCTTTACTTTGAAGTCCCATGACTCCTGGTTGAAGATCATTAGTCAGAAAAGTGAGCTTATTTGATACTTATTTCAGGGTGTAAAGTAAATAAGCAAACTGCTCTATAAAAAATGAGTGCTGAAATGAAATGTGTCATTGCAATTCAAGCACTGTAAATTACTGAACCTGGCTTTATAGAATTCTTTTTATGCAAGACATAATAATTGCATATAAAACTACTAATATTCTAAGTTTTGGCCAACGACAAGAATGTACACACAGACGCACATACTAATTAAGTGTAATAAAAAGAAAAGGCAAAAGAGATGCAAATCTGCAAGTACTAGTTGAATATGAAGTTATTAACAGTTAAAATCAAACAAGCACAACAAGCACTAATGTACTGTAGTGGAGCTATGATTGATTATTACATATAGTGATTAGAAATTGGATGTTTGGGAATCTCAGTGTTAAATGAAAAGCCATTTGAAAGAGTAGTACTAAGGGAATAGTTTCAAGAAAATAAATTCCAGTTTGTCACAGTGAATGAGAACATTTAGTTCTGAATCAAAGTTGAAAGGGGCAGATTTTCAGAAGCAACATTTCATGGCAGTACCTCCATCTAGTGAGGCCAGAAAATTCAGAAAATAACAGATTTGCAATATTAAAAATAAACCAGTTATATGATGTCTTTGATTTACTAATAATTATCTTCAACAGCACAGAGCAACAAATTATATATATATTTTGATCTCTCCAGTTTTAACAGAAATATCTCTAAAGACACTAGCATGTTTGGGTCTGCTCTGAAAAAAATAGGTGCTCTTCTGTATTCATCTTCCATCATATTTTAAATATTTTAAATATTTTAAAATTTTAAAAAATATATTTTAAATTTATGTTTTAAATATTTTAAAAATTAGGAGACATCATCAAATGTAAAAAAAAAAAAAAATTCAAGTCTTCAGTTTCCATTATTCTTGTAATAGAGCAGCCCTGCATTCTTGCATTTTGATATTACATAGTTACTGACTACATTTCTGACTTTCTTTTTTTTTTACTGTGCATATTGTGCTTTACATTCTCCTCACCTCCACAAGTACTCTCAAAACCTTCAACATCATGCAGCTGCTGGGTGGGACAGATGCACGCTATTTCTAATAATGTACTTAGAATAGAAAGGATTACTTGTTCATTATTTTTTTCACACTGTAATTTATAAAATTTACTTTTTTTACCCCTTCTGACTTTTTGACTCCTGTATATCTTGTCTGATAAATCAGGCTTTGTATCTCCTACAAATTTCAGTGAAGTACAGCTCTCCAACTGGTAAATTCATATTGACTACATGAAATATAGAAAACCCACATTTCACAATGTTACGCACCGAAAACAGCAATTAAAAAATCCAAAAGAATTCCCAGCTGCAGGTAACAAAATACAGTGTATGTGTAACACAAAGAACTGTGTATTTCTTTTTTTTTTTTTTTTTTTTTTTTTTTGTCTTCAGGTTAAGTGTCCTTAAACTAGTCAGTATATGAACACAAGTACACAAGCACAGTTACTGGCACTTTTTCAATATGTTCATCTTAAAGAAATCTGTCTGTGTTTTACAAATGGCCAATCCCTATCTGGGCAGCTCTGTCTAGATCTTGATGTCAGCATAAAACCTAAATACTTTGGATATGAATATATCTGTGTAATACCTTACTGTAGTGAAGAAGCCACCTCTTGCTATCTACAAATGCATTAGCTACTTGCTATATAGAAGGAAATACCAATTATAGTAGAAAAGGAATCAGATTTATTTTCAACATCCTTTCATTTAGCATCACTATTTTCATAACATCCTATTTGCTACTGCTGCACTTCCAAATCCAATGCTCCTTGGAACCCTAGAAGCTCTTCATGGAAATCAACATTGGTGTCTGTTTTCAAGCCACTATTGGAAACTACGTAGCAATCCAGGTCCAAGGAATGTATTTAGCCTTGGATACAGTACTGTTAACTCCTCCAAATTTGTTTCCTTTCCTTAGTGAAAGAAGCCTAACACGGCAGTGCCAAGACCCCAACTTTGTGAGGTTTGTAAGGTTCCCAAGTTTCCATTTACAAAGTCTTTTAAATATGCATGGTTTAGCATCAAAAGGAACAGAGCTGTAAGAGAAGGACACTGGATCTGACCTTTAAAAGAGGCTGGAGATTGATAAAGCAGCTAGCAACTGTAATAAAACTGCTAAGAATGAAGAAGACAACTCACATTTTTGAGAGATAACTTTATATGTTATGTTTTGAGTAAAGGGTTTAAGATTGCCGGGGCATTTAGAACGATGACTCCAAGGAATTTAAAATTTAGCGTAGCATGTTTTCTCCATGATTACAGATTCAAATGCCTGACCTCTGTCACAGGGTGAAGTCTACCCAAAAGCACAAATGAGACCTTAACTACATCTGCAAGCTCTAATTGACTAGATTGATTTGGTATGAGTTGAGGGGAGAAA
>VZSV01000073.1:2519439-2576207 GCA_013398735.1 Nothocercus julius
GGATTTTGCAAGACTTGCCTTTGACTCATTTTCTTTTGTCTCTCATTCCTCACAGGTAATATGGACTCTTTAACATTCTGAAGGACATTTAAACTTGTTTTGTAATGGCAAACATTAAGGGCAGGGAAGAAGATTCACAGAAAAACAAACAAACAAAAACAAAACAAACAAAACAAAAAAGGTAGGAAAAGGATAGAGAAACATTAACTTTTGATTCTCAGGAAGATACTTTACACCCAAGTAAATGCAACAGTAGATGGGTCTTTCTTCCCCTCTGACTGGAGGGCTCTGCTGTTCGTCTCAGCAGGGAAACATTTTCATACTCCTCTCAGGGCTGAGCCTCTCTCCTATTTTTGTTAGACTTTCAGATAAAGTCTCATCAAAAGATACGTTGTGGCAGTCAGTGCTCTGGATTGGCAAGAGGGAAGAAGATAACTCTGTAACTAGGTCATCTGTAACTTGGTTAACTCATAGAAAACACATGAATATCATATTATAACCAAGCTACTTCTCTATTTTGGATCAGTCTGTTTCCATCCAAACAAGTTCAGGAGTTATCTCTCTGGGCATGTCAACACCAAAAAATTACCCAACCCAGCAATTAATCTGGGGACATATGGCTCATCATCGTATCATAAGCTTGTGTTATAGTGTTATAATAACAATATGCAAATGCCTATAACTATATTTTTTTGCTTTTTCTTTTAGTACACAATTGCACTAAATTGATTGTCCACAATCAAACAGATGGTACAGAATTTTGTGGATTTTAAGAAAATTGAAGAATGATTAAAGAATGAGATGCGTTTTTGTGGAAGACATCTCCCAAAATTGATACATTAACATCATGGAAAAAAGAAAAAAGAAAAAAGAAAAAAAAAAAAAAAAAGGTAGCGGGGTTATTCAGTAAGTACAAGGGACTGAAGTTTGATAACAGCTCTTTAATCTTGTAGACAAAATAGAAGAGCACACTATGGCTGATGTCTGAAAATACTGAAATTCAAGCTTAGAAATAAGATGCTTGATTTTGACAATAAGGATAATCAAGCACTGGAATATATTACAGAAGATACCAAAAGACTGGAGGACTGTAAATCATGGGTAGATGTATTTTTTTTCCTGAAAAATGTACTCTTATTCAGATGAAGAATTTTTATTGTTTATTTTACACAGAAGGTCAGAATCATTATTACAATAAATGCTTCTTGTTTATAATTTGTATCTATTGTCTGAATTGATTGGATCATGATACCTTAACAAAAACGTATACTGTTTTTGCACCATAGGCTCATAAAAACTGCAGGTA
This sequence comes from Nothocercus julius, assembly GCA_013398735.1. Classification (NCBI taxonomy): domain Eukaryota; kingdom Metazoa; phylum Chordata; class Aves; order Tinamiformes; family Tinamidae; genus Nothocercus; species Nothocercus julius. The sequence goes on from VZSV01000073.1 coordinate 2,520,746, forward strand.
ATTTCTTTAATAAATAGAAGTCAGTCATAATTCTAGAATAATGAGAGGGAAAAAAATAGTTTTGTTCATACCAATGTTTCAAATGGGAATTTCTTATTAAGAAATATTAAGACAAGAAGTGCAAAACAGCAGTATTAAGACTGAATGGAAAAGATACCATATTGTTGGAAAGTTGTTACTCTCATTTCTGAGAAATAAACAGTATCCAAATTTGGAGCAAAGAGGAGCTGCCAATGCTTCAACAAACAGGCTGAATCAACCAAGTAATCTTTCTCTTAGTCTTCTGAGAAGACTGAGATAGTCTTCTGAGTCTTCTCAGAAGACTAAGATGCTAAGATGCTAAAAATCCTTAAAATTGTTGAAAGGATAGATCTTTTACTGTAAGCCTATGTATTAAATGTGCCTGAGATTTGACAAGAATATTAGATTCTCCCAGTATAAAAAAATACAGCTTATCTTTTTATTCCAGGCCATTTGAATGCTTGTTTAAAAAAATGATGGTACCATTTAAAATGTGGATAAATCTCAAATATAAACATAGCTTATTAATTCGGTTCTCAGTTTTATAAAGACTTGCTTGGGATTACTGCTACTTGTTGTACACACAGAAATTAACATGTTTAAAAAGCTGAATCCAGCCCAATGGAATTGCAGTGAACGGCAGCTTAAGTAAACAGACACCCTGTGTTTTCTCTTACCATGTTGCTACCCAGGGGGCATTGGATGACAATATTAATGTGAAAACCTCTACATCAGTTTCTAAAAAAAACCCAAGATTTCCACTGTTAGTCCTGTTAGTCCTGTTCTCCTCTGAACAAGAGCTGAAACCTTCTCCTTTGGAGACTTCCTTAGCAGCCCCAAATTATGGAAACCAACATCTTCAGAGCTATATACAAAATTCATTTCTTTAAGTTTCTTTTGACAACAGTGAAGATGGATAAAGAAATGGCAGAATCAAGGTTGATTAAATGTTTAGATAATATAGGTTCTGTACTGTAAAAATTGGAATCTTGCTGTCCTGCTAACATTCTGCGATTCACAGGAGAAAATGTGTTGAATATTCCTATAGTACAATTAGTAACTATTGGTGTGCTTTTTTAATAAACATTATTCAAATTATTTCATTCATAAAAAAAGATGAATTCATCAAGTTAATCAGGCCCGAAACTATTTGAATTGTGTCCATAAGCAATGAAGGAACAAAAAAAAGTATTTTCTGTATTTTTAAATGTGCTCCCCTGCAAAACCTCTGAACCTCCAATTATCTTTTTGTTCGTGTTTGCACAACATTTATAATACTTGGAAGACTTACAGTTCTTGGAAGACTTACAGATAAATAAAAGGCTTGAAAAATTTGGGTCCCAGGTACACTGTTATTATTAATTATTGTTATTATTAATTGTTACTAATTTAAAGATTAACTTAGACAAAAAGGACTAAAGTGTGAATACTAGAAATAGCACTAAATTAAAGTTAATTCCATACAATACTCAGACCCAAGACAACAATTTTAATCTATAGTACTGGAATTGTGTTTGTTTGCACTGAACTCTCATAGGCTTCGTCTATCTCTGAAAGAAGCAGCAAAGGAGCTGACCCCAGGCAGGCATGAAATGAGGACTACAATATTAGCAACTATCTGTATAAAGCCTGACTGAAGGGAGTTCTTTACGATGATATATAAGCTTTGTGGTAAAAGCATGTGTAAGACCCTTTTCTAAGGCAGTATGCTGCTTGTTTTTTTTGTTGTTTTTTTTTGAGAATGCACTCAACTTCTCATTTTGACATACGAGGCAGCGCTCACTACTGACTAGAGTCGAGTTTCTTTAAATGCACAATAATTCAGTCTCAAAGGATGGTAAGAAATAAGAACATTTGATGTCACAATTAAACTGATATGTCAAATTTTATATACAAGAGGGTCAACTAAAGCTGTCATTCTTTATTCTTAAGTGCTCAACTTTGTAACATTAATGATATTTTTATGTACACAGAAAAATGACAAATGACACTCCAGGCGATCTGCACCTTTTCTCTGCTAGAATACATTTTACTTCTGTTTCATTCAGTTTTGTGAACTGCCTTCACTTCAGTCAACTAAACAAAGGCAATGGCAGATTACCATAACAAAGTAGGTAAATATTTAATTTATAAGACTCATTTAAAATTATTTAAATTAATTTACACACTACTTCCAAGGTAACACATACATTTTGAGGGGCAACTTGGTTATTTAGTGGTACAGTTCTATGTACTGATGTACTTCTAAGAACTTCTTGTGCAACTTGTAGAGAGGGTCCAGTGTAGAGTGACAAAGATGATTAAGGGACTGGAATATCTATCATGTGAGGAAAGACTAAGTGACCTGGGCCTGTTCAGTCTAGAAAAGGGAAGATTGAGAAGGGATCTTATCAACATGTACAAGTATCTGAGGGGAGAATGTAAAGAGCATGGGGCTAAACTCTTCTAGGTGGAGGCCAGTGATAGGACAAAGGGCAATGGATCCAAGTTAAAACATGGGAAGTTCCATCTCCATATGAGGAAGAACTTGAAGAACTTCTTTCCTGTGAGGGTGACAGAGTCCTGGAACAGGCTGCCCAAAGAGGTTGTGGAGTCTCCTTCTCTGGAGATCTTCCAAACCCGCCTGGATGCCACTCTGTGCCCCGTGCTCTAGGTGTCCCTGCTGGAGCAGGGGGGTTGGACTAGATGATCTCTAGAGGTCCCTTCCAACCTCAACCATTCTGGGATTCTGCAAGTATTCTAGTGGTTTAGTGGTTTAAGTGCTGATACTCGTCAAAACAGACATACAGAAACTAATACATTTTAAGTGAGGATTTTGTTCTCATTTGAATAATATTTGGATTGGAATATTCACTTAAATACCTTATCTAAAACCTCCCAAAACTATGAATCTGAAAACAAACAAAAAAAATATATATACATATATGCTTCCTCCAAACCTCCAAATGCGTGGTGCTGCGCAAATTTAAAAATATATAATCCTATTAATCCTATTATGTAATTCTGATCTTCAAATTATAATTTATTATTATTATTTATGATTTTAATACTTGGGCCCCTTTACTCTAAAGAAACAATAGCTGTCCAAATATAAATTTTCACTCTCTGGCCTAGAAAATGTGCATCTCTTTTCTGCCCTTATATCTGCTTCACTGAAATTGGGACACTATTATTTGTTAATCTCCACTGCACACTGAATGTTTAGTCATTGATATATTCATCAATTACAAAGTGCTCAATGTATAAGAGCTTATCATTATTTATGTATTTATTTTAGATCTTTTATATTTGATATTCATACAGCTTACTGTGGTACTGTTGCAAGCTTCACAAACTAACTAATAAAAACGTTGTCTTTATTTTTCTCACAGCAAATTCACTTCTATTTTAAATGTCCTGCTTTTACCCACTGGGGAATTGGAAGAACATAAGTGATATCTCAGTCACTGCCTACACATCACCTCCAAAGTTTCTGTGCTGTAACCATTTAAAACATCAGAGACATAAGACAACACACATTTTCTAAGTGCAGATCTCTGCAGAAAGAAATGCAATCACTTGCCCATTGTACAGGCATCTAAAATGCTGTCAAAAGCTGTCAATAAACATGTAATTTAAGTTTAATTTAACATTCTTTAAGAGTAAAAGAAGTAATCAATACAATTTGCATGCAAACTAAACAGAAATACCAGGGGCCAAAGTATTTATTAAAATTACTGTGGGATTGGTTCTTTGAGGGGTTTACTCTGAGCTAATGTAGACTACCACACAGGTCATAGTAGAAGAACCACGTAAATAATGAGAAACTGCCAAAAAAAGTCTGTACTGGAGATTCAGATAGTGTTGTTTTGGTTTTGGTTTATTTAATGAATATGTCTGTTGGTCTACTGCTGAAAAATGTGCTAGCAAATGCGTTAGCTGTTTTTAAAAATTCGATATATCCAGGTCAAAAATAAAACAGACTGACATTCACAATTGAATCTGCTTTTCTAAAATTCTATTCAAGTTTAAAAGAAGAACCGGTTACTCACTGATACCATTTTCTTTGCTGTAAAACTTGCTGGAAAATAAGAGTGTGTTCAGCTCTGCAAAGCCATAGAACAGTCTTGCACATACTTGAGTAATATAAAACTTATGCTAGAAAGATGAACAAAGATGCACAAAGATGCACAAGATGCACAAAAGTATCATTTACACTATGATAATAGCCATATTACACTACTCATATATTTTAGATTTTGCCAATATAACTTTGTTTCCTTATTTCATTTTTTTTCCTGCTTTATTCCTAAACAAGATAGTTAGCAGAACAGAAGAACTTGGCTTATATACTTCAGAGAGCAAGGGCCTGTTGTTTTTCTGATTGGTCTAATAAACCCAAAGCAGCTTTTTGCTCAGCAGACCCACATTGTATTATTTTTGCATTTTTATAATATCTCATCAGATTTATATGCACCCATATAGTGTTAGCAACATTTTTTTCATCTTGTTCTCCTTCCTTCTTAAGTCCTAACGCACACCTCCATAGTTAGTCAACACTCCAGTTTCAGTTCCATAAATTGTTGTGGAAAAATGCATTAGATGCATTATTCAAGAGTTATCGTTATTACTGTAAGCAAATCTGGAAGCACGGGTAGGGCTAGGTGGCAAAAGACGGGGAAAAAGTTTTCATGTAAAGGTCCAGATGTCAAAATATGAATTTTGTTCTTACTAGGAAGCTATACTTCAGGCTAACTGCAATGGATGGAAACTGTGTAAAAGCAAGAAACCGAGAAATTCATAAATATACCTAAGACTTCTTACATTACTTGAATGTACTGGCATGAGTTGCTCCATAGTTAGAATAAAATTCCTGAAAATACTGCCAAATATTTTGAAAGAAAACTAAGCTAACTATATACTATTTAAAACAATGCAATAGCTCAAATAGAGGGAAACTTTACTGAATCCCCAATGTTAGACAGCATGTTCAGAAAGATAGTAATGGTAATGGCACTTCGTAGGAAGCAATGCAAGCTTTCTGCTAATGTATTTAAAACCTTGTTCACATACTTACTTTTAAAAATATGGTACTTTTCATGTTATTTTAAATGTGATGGAAAATTGTACTGCAAGTCACCACACTCCCTTAAGTGAGTTCTCTCACTCTTATGTTCCTGTCAGTTTGTGAGATGGTATGAATCAGGCCTCTACATCTCCTCAGTGCAGTAGGCTGTAAATTAATGGGTGCAAAGGAGGCAATAGTGTTCTGTGAATTAAGCACCAATTTACTGCTTCTGTACTTCTCACTTCATGCACCGTTCACATGCTGGTGTTAACAGCCATCTGTGTTAGAGCCAATTTTTTCACTTAACACAGACAGGCAAGAGATTATATTAGTTCACAGTCACTACTGCTGGCATGATGTTCATTTATCATCCTGTTTACCTTAGGATCAAAACCTTTACAAAAGCTTCCGCATACTTTTGTTCATTTAGATATTGAAAGCATGCATATATTATGTAGGATTAAAATATTAGAAAAAAAAAAAAAAAGTCTCTGCATTTCAAATATGCTTGCTTTCTTCAAATATAAGCCTGAAGAACTTTGAAAGACTTTTTTTATGTGAGCTATTACTCTAAATTGAATATAGTTATTACCTAGACCTTAAATATATTCACCTTTTCATTATCTCTCTACGATCTCTTTTTCCTGCCTGCTGGCTCTATGTTATAGCATTAGTGACAGTGGTGTCTCTGAGAGCTTAACATGATTTTGCTCACTCTGTGCTGACTAGAGTGAACTTCCAAGAAAACTGGGATACCAAAGGCTCTCTTGACCTAATTCTCACCACTGCTGCTTTCAAGCTGATACATCCAAATCCCTCCAAACCTACAATGGAGCAGTTTCTAATGCCTTACCAACCCTCCAGAAGTCTGTCAGGTCCCTACATACCCAAAGAAAACTCTTCTCATGCTAGATTCATTCTTGCCTTCCAGCTCTCCTACTCAAAGCTCTTACCACCACCTCCTTACAGTGCATTCCTGGGAACGCAGAGATCACATAAGAGCTCAGATTTTCTATTTCTGCTTATTTTCTAATTCACTACTTGTACCTTTTGTCCTTCTCTTCACTACTGTTATAGTGGCCACTAGAACCTGAAGCTGCCTCATTGTGATCAACAACATTCATCTCTTCATTTGCTTCTTCCCACAAAATAGCTAAACAAAAATCCAAATATACACACAGATTCTCCTATTTCTGAAACAATAGGGGAAAAAATAAATAAAGATGTCTTAGGGTGCTGAAAGGAAAATAAGGACAATGGCCAGGACGGGGAAAATGTGTAAACCTATCACAAGAAAAAAAAAAGAAAAATCCTTGGAGCTTTGCTTTATCATCAGACAGATTTTTATCTTTCCTCACACTGAAATGTTAGAGGAAGAAACTATGCATTACCCGCCTCATTTACTTTGTTTTTACTTTCTGTGGACTACGAAGATACTGAGCAGGGTTCGTTGTGTTTTTCCCAAGTCTGCTAACAAATCACAACTGTGGATAATTCATTCTTTTAGGCTGGCTTTTGAATGCCTGCAGAAAATCTATTTTGGAACATGATGACTGATCAATATAGCAACGTACAAGACACATCACTGATGAGATCAGCTTATTAATACTTATTATAGGAAAACTGTAGGCGTGAAGAAGTTGATTATTTGCACATGTTTGGGTGTAGTAAGTGTTATGCCAAGGAACTATGTATAGATACTGAATTAAAACAGACTGAAAGCAATACTTTGAGAACTGATAATTTATCAGTTGCCCGTATTGCAGGTATACAGTTCTTCCTGTGCAAAAACTGCACAGTTTCCTTCCAAATTCCATAATCTGCCAGTGGATAATCCTTTCTGAGATTGTGTTTCACAGTTCTGAGATCAATGAAACAAAATATTCACTCCAAGATTATAGCTCTCTAGAGGCAGCGAAGATCAGTACATTGCTGGCAAATATCTTTACACATTTATTTATTTATTTATTCATGTTAATGGGGGAATATTTTTAAGATTTGTTTACTGACATAAGGGAGGAACTGGCATGGTTTTTGACAGACTGCAGACAGATAAGTTATTACAGTGACTGAGCAAATGGCAGAGAAGAGAAAGCTTGAATGTCATACCTTAATTTACTAGAGATTCAGGGAAAAAAAGGCTAGAAGTTCAAGTAGAATGTGTCAACTCTTGTTTGAACCTGGTAGCAAAAGCTGGAAGAGAATGTGGAAACACAGGATGTTGGAGGGAGGAGAAGGGAAGGGAGCAGTGAAAGCACTGGTGGTGTTGCAGGAAATGAAGTGTCAGCAGCAAAGGCAGCAACCAATAGGACTTAGAAGCTGGGGAAAAGTTATGTTCAAGAGTCTTCAAAAGAAACATGGAATAAATCATTCAGCAGGGACATATATTTATATTTCATGAATATATATCATATATAATTTTAGTTCTAATCTGGTAAATGAACGCATTACTAAATGCAAATATGCAGCATTCTATCCAGCATGAGCACTCTATTTTTCTGTCTTTCACAGCTCCTCATTCAGGCACACAAAGTATCCTTCTTGACTGTATCTATACCCTGGATTTTTTTAAAAAATGCTCCATAGGAACTTTGTTAAAAGTCTATGTGAAGTTGGTTATAAAAGGTATTAATGTTGTTACACTTCCTTGAAAATGTCTTCTGATATTTCAAGTGCAAGGCACTTTCATGTTCAAGTGCAAAGCAGCATTAATGCTGATTTTCAAATGGGAGAGGCTATGCACTTTTTTCAAAAGAAACTGAGAATTTGGCAACATGGAAGCTATCAAAAGGAATTTAACAGGAACTGCAAATTCCTTTCCTGTCATATCATAGTAAAAAGTTGCTCACTGCAGGACAACTCATATTTGTACTCTGGGGAGAATTAGCAACCATGTTCCAAGCACAGGTCCAACCATTATCAAGCACAGGTCACTCTACCCACTGAATCCAGTTTCCTAATCAAAACCTGTAAAATAGGAAATCCATCTAAAAGTTACAGAAAGGTAGGAAGAGCTTCTGAAAGCCAGGGGACAGCAGGACAAACCTTCACTAGCATCACCAAAACCATTACATGAGGCCAGCAGAGTTTCATTGTGACAAAAACTATCTAAACCATCTAAAAAATACAAGCGGATGAATGAAATCAAATAGGGCTCTCAAATGAAAAAAATGTAGTCTAATTGCCCTCCTCTCCTTGAGTCATCACAGCACATGTTTTCTGATGGAAAAGGATGAAAGAAAAAAAAAAAAAAAAAAGAATCCTGTATTGTTAAGGGTATATCCAGATGCTTTTTCTGGAATATAACAACTTTACTGAACATACGTCAATGCGAAACTTATCATAGTAAGCCTACAGACGGTGATCTTTAGCTATATTCTCATAAACTTCTGGGATAAATTTTCACCTTGCTATGCACAGGCGCATATTAAAAAAAATGAATTACACCAGCCAGCTTAACCACACTAAATACAGATCTCTCACAACGAGGGTGCAAGACTAAAACAGCTCTCTATAATCAACACAGGAAATACTCAGTTTTGAATATTACAGATCTGAATTGTACTGCCAAAATTATTTAAGAAACTCAAACTAGTATTACAACCCAGTTGTTACAAGGTACTCATTAGAGCAGAAGCAAGAGAGTTTCGCAGAGATGCAGCTATCAGTGTCATAGGACATGCCAAGGTTAAAGCAGTCAGTGTTGCTGCTTCTGCATCACACTCATTCACGTACATTTTTGTAGCTATTCACTACAGCATTCACATGATTTATAAAGGAAATCAGAGTAATCCTCAAGCTATCTTTAAATGGTATTAGAAGACAAACTTGGACTAAACTGAAGTCCAAAATGTAGTTTGTTTTCTTGTATTTTCATTACAAAAAAAAATTGAAGGATAATAATTTAAGTCCAAAAGTAAGCTTATTCAGATAACACTAGAATTGTAAGATAAAGTAGGATAAAAATAAATTAAATTTTAGTCCAAAGTATGCTTAGTTTTAAGATCTCAAGTTCAAAACTAATAATTGCAGAAATATTCTTAGCATCATAATCATCTTTCATGCATACCTTAATACTCTTGGATATTTTTCTGTCAAGTATATTTTAATCTTGCAAAAATTAGGTGAAATCCTAACATTTGCATGAGCAAGCACACATCTGACCTAACTACAGCCTTGTGAATTGCACAGTTTTACCTAACTTGAAAATAATGAAACAGATTACTCCACCCAAATTAGAAACAAAACAAAACTCCGTGTAATGAATTAGATGACTTCATCCAAATTAAAAAAAAAAAAAAAAAAGTCTTTCTCACGTTGTGACAGAGAATAATGTGGTTTTGGGGAAGACTCACTAAGATGGAAGAGAGGATATCCAGTGGAATGCTTTCCACTGCTCATACAGTCCAGACTTTTATTTCAAAATATGTTTATTCAACATGTGCTGTTTGATACTTCCTAATGTTTGGAATTACATAAATGAGCATTTTATTTGGATTCAAACAACAATGAACAACAGGCTTATATAGCTTGGGACACTAAAATTGCATAGCATAGCATAACAAAAATTGTATCAGGGACATAACAGTGAGGTGTTATCACTTTCGTCTTCTATAAATGAGTAATATTAGGGCGGATTTTATAAATAACTTTCAAATAATCTTTTAAGAGTATGCAAAGGTAACCAAATTTCTTTGATCTTTTCTACATACTGGAAAACAGATTATAAACCAGCCATATAACTTGGAAATTAACCCAGCATCTTAAAGAAGCTTTAGAAACATACACAACATACATAATATTTGTCAATGTATCAAATTATTTTTCCTCATCATTTAAAGCTCCTTTTTTCTTGCATTTCGATCAGTTTATTTGTTTCTAAAATGTCCATCCAGTTTTCACTGTAAACATTTTAGAACGGCTTATAACCTGGTTGATTTGTCTGCAGAGGGTAATCCAGAGCTACTGTGCTATATAAAAAAGTTTTTACATGCTAATATATTTGTCTTTCTACATTCTTAACTAGCAAAATGTTTGGCTAAGAGCAAATACTCATTTAATTTAAAGAACAATTACAATTATTGGGCCATGCTAACAGAGTATGTGTTGTCTGAAACAGAATTACGATATGAAGTTGTTGACATGACGACAATAAAAGGAAGCAATTAAAAAAAAGTAGTCACTTTTAAAATACTACACCTATAGACCATTAGTTTTTAGTACAAAGCAAATTCACATTTAAACACAGAGCTGCTTTTAGTAGATTGCATCAGATTTAGCATGTCTCTAATGTAGCTATGGTAACAGTTCTTGCTAATAGAACTGAACGTGTAGCTTCACTCCAGATTATATCTTTTCAATATTTCTTACAGAACTTCGCACTGCTTCTTCAAACTTTTAGTGATCCTAGGAACATATAATAAACTCTTAGTGTTTACTAATCAGAGGTTAGCTTGCAAAGCAGAAACCTCCAATCCAAACAAAAAATGTTAGGGGAAAAGAGAAAAATGTTCAGACTGAGAAAGAAGATTCTTACTATATCTCAGATTTCATATAGTAACACTGGCCAATGCAATATGGGATTAATGTATGGCACATTTATATTACTATCTGCTCATATTTTCTTCATCATCCATTACAATAAATCAACTAGAGAATTGATATGTATTGATTGGCTGTAATGTAAAATTCCTCCTCTATTTGCATGCTCAAGTTCAGTTACAGCTGAATTTCTAACAGTAAAGTTGCACATATATTGTTAGATATCCCTTGGGCACTTGCACTTAAAATTGAATAGGCAGATTTTCGTATTCTGCACAAGATTCCATTAGTTCTTCACTTTGCAGATTAAAAATTTTGGTCCTTAGGAAAAAATTGGAATTCATGATTGTTGTACATGTCTGTGCATGAGAGAGAGGGTTGATATTGTACTGACAGAGAGACATGAGCACTTAATTTCATTCTGAGCTGCTTCAATACCTATTGTCAAAGAATTTCTGATAATTTGGAAGTATGGAAGAGCAATCCTGTGAAGTAGATGCAGGAGTCCCTTCAAAACAGAGGTTTTACTTTTTTTACCAAACATGCTTTCTGCACATTTTTATCATATATAGTTTAAACAGACCAGATGCTACCTAAAACATCACGATCATTAATATAAGGCATTGCCTAGCTAATTATGACATTAACATAATAGTGAGATTGGATCAGAAATTCCAAAAGAACATATTATCTTTCTCAGAAAGATAATGTCCATCAATCATCTGTGAGCAGATCTGCAGATCTGTATTTTTTTCCTAGGCTACATATTATCTTAAAGGCACACATATTAAGCATAAGATATTGAATGTAAGATTTCTCAGATATTAAAAAGAAAATTTCATATATAGATTGCAAAGAAATCCTAATACAAACTGTCCTGCAATTAAATTATTTTCCATAAACAAAACTATCTTCTTTTACTCAGAGCAGAGAATGTAGATTTAACATTATAATCAACAAATCCTAATATTGTTTAGCAAACAGTGTTAACATCAGCCAGCATAAGATAATAATTAGTACATTATTACATGTACATTAGTACATTACTACATGAAGTAGGATTGAATTACAGCCCGTTTAGCATAAAATGGCATGTGTTTGTTCTCCCTCTATTCCTGATTTTCTGGAGGCTGAATTTTGCTTTCTACGTTCATTATTGGAGTATGATAGAGAAGATGTTTAACGTACATCTGGAAACACTCCCATACCAAGTTCAAACAGTTCTGCATATAACATCAGCAAATGCTCACTACTAAGATACTCTAATCACATAACACTTGAATATGGTGAAAAAAAAAGAGGAGGGATGGGGAGTGGGAAGAAAGCAGACTGCCACATTGCTTTCAGCTCTGGAGAGTGAAAGAGATCAAAGGAAAACGTATAATAAGACATTCAATGCTAACATTTAAAGAGATCGTTGTCATTAAATACTTTGCCAGAAGACTCATAGGCAAACAAGAAAAACAGAAACAGAGATCTTTGGAAGACCTCTGACTTACCATATTGACGGTGCTTCTGTTCCACTGATCTCTAAGAAGTCATATCCTTCCTCTAACTGGAAGTCAGTAAAGACCAAAGCAATGGTATCTCCTGGTTCAGCCAATATGGTCCAGGTGCAATCAGCATTATTTTCGTACTCTGAAGGGAAATGAGGACTTGAAATAGTCCCACTTGTCCCACGTAGTGTACCTCCACAAGCTCCTTCAGCTGATGAAGAGATTGTCAGTTATTAGTGGAGTTGCATTTTAGCCATGCAAATCATCATCATTGTTCCTGGCATAGTGAACCACACTCTTCTCTCATATGCATTCAGTACACATGGATTTGCTGCTGAGCCTGGAACATTGCTTAATCTGTGACCAAAGGGTTTAACAGACCTTTTTGTACTCTTCCTTACCCAAGAAGATTTCAGTGAAAGCTTTAAAGATATTTTTACTAATCTTAACATAGGGTATTGAAACAGATTTAATTAGGAAAAAAAATGTCATCTATGAAACTCATTGGCATGAAAAATTAAAAACTCATCAAGCTCCTTTCAGTATGTTGTAACACAACTATGAAAGCTGCATCAATAGTAATTAAAAGTATTTCTGCATAAGTGTAAGTTCAGAAGAGAAGCATTTCAATTTTTGTACATTTTATTATCTTTAATTACTGCTATTATCATTATGTATTATTTACATACTACAGGGGCATGTGGAGATTTAAAAACAAATAGCTAGACAAGGTGCCTGACACAAGGAACTTACAGTCTAATTAGGATACTAACTGAATAACTAATTAAGACAACAGATAAGGTAGGAGCAGAAAATCAAAGCTGTCTGTGAAAGAGTGTTTTAAAGGAAGATTTGAAGGAGAAAGGATTTATTTGAACCAAAAGAAGAGTAATACTGTGATTAGACATTAAAAAGAAGATTATTATTGAGAGACTAAAATAAAAGGGAGGATCAGAACAGAACAATTTCTTTAAGATTTAAGTACTGAAAAAGGAGAGAAAGCTGCTGAAGACAATCCAAAACGTAGTGATCTTTACAATCACTTTTTTATATACACAGTAACCTTTTGGTTTGAAGAAATGTATGAAGTCTGTGGCAGCCAAGGATATCTAGAGTTTCATGATTTGTTGGCATAGAAGTTTCTCAGAGGAGGGCAGGTCTTTTCATTAAATTTCATATCTTACTCTCTGGGCCCTGTCACTCTTTTTTAAATGAAGGACAATTTCTTTTTGGAAATGGATCTGCACTCCTAAAAGAGCTCTCTCTGGTGTTCAATCAAGCCATTTGTGTGATTCTTCCCTCAACTCCCTCCTCTGCTTTTGATACGGTGAATACTGAAAGGATCGTTGGGCCCTTTGAGGGTCAAAACGGGGAAGGCAGGGAAATTTTAAGAAGTCTGGGGTAAAACTGAGCATTGAAGCTGACACACAAATGATTCTAAAATTGCTGCAAACCCATAATAAAGGAGAAAGGATAGTTAAAGTTTGTTTTCCAGTAATATCTAGAATGGCTTTTTTTGCTTCTTTTTTTTTTTTTTTTTTTTTTTTTTTTTTTTCCTTTTTCTTGACTGTATAGTTTTCAAGCATTCACATCAGATAATCATCTAAGAAAGACGAAGAAAAACAAATTAACTTGATAAATCCTGTGCCAATATCTCAGTACAAAGACTAATAGTGAGATATTGATTTCCACTGTGGTCATCATCAGTATCAGTGTTAGAGTAAGCCATTGAAACCACAAAAAAAGATTGTTCCTCCTTTTTTTAAGCTTTTCTGCTTGTTAATATTTTATCATATTGGATTTATCTTTTTTTTTTTTTTTTTTTTCCTAAGCAACAGAATACACATGTATGAGTTTAAATTACCCAGGTGGTACATGCACAGAATTACTAAGCCTGCCCTAACTCTTTGGCACCAGCTGCTTGTTGTTAAATTCTGTTATGACAACATTCGCAGTGACACCATCTCCCACTGAGTTTACACCGACATCAAGTAACACGCTAGTGGTGATTAAGATGCCACTCACTGTTTATGTTGCTGAGCCCTGGAATAGGGTTGGAGCTCTAAAGCGCTGACTTTTACAGCTGACAAGGAAGGCTTCTACAGCTGATTATTTTTGGCAATCTCCTATAAAAGGCTAGATTTATACACTGTGCATTACCAGTGAAAGCCTGGGGAACTCAGGCTGCTAGAGATACCTGCCCAGAGGGAGGCAGAGCTATTTAATCTATTCATAACAGCAATCGCAAGAGACCAAGTTAGCTCAGCAAGGGAATGGCAATGTTAGTCAGGTAAGAACATAGCAACCACTTAGTGCAGTCAGAGAGAGGGCCAGCATTTTCCCCCTGGCAGATGTGGATGCTTAGGGAAAGCAGAGCCCAAAGCTCCTTCCTCTAGCATATTCCCATTCTCCAGCAGCCGGCGCTTGGGGACTGCCTTGGAGAGTGATAGCACCCCGGCTGTGGCAACTGGGCCGCTGAATATGAAAACAGGTAACAAATTGCCTAAGAATTAGTGCAGGCAGAATGTGGGGACAGCAGTCAGAGGGAGCGCTGGACGACGTGGTGGAGACAAGCTGTGTTTCACAGCTGGCCTCAGAGCGGGAGGCTCCCCTTGCACCCACCCTCACTCCTGGCCTGGCCTCCTCTCGCTGTTTTGTGCTTTTGACACAGCCCAAACACTGCGCAGGGACGTTAGCGCATCTCAGCGCTCGCGGCAGGCTTATAGCGGATAGCGCCTTCCAAAATTCTAACTCACAGTGATCAGCAAATTGCATTCTAAAATATGCAAGTAATTAATTCTAAACACTCATGGTTATTGTGAAGTTGTAAGCAACTGCACAAAGTGCTGTTCATATCTGCATAATTGACTACTTGAAGTATAAAGCTGCAAACATTTGGATCTCTCAGTAGTCAGGAATTAATTGCTCTAAATTTAGAAAATACTTGCCTTACATAGACATGCATATATATAAATACCTGCCTTATATAAACATGCATAGCTTGTACCATTTAGACCTTGGTAAGAAGACATATATACTGCACATGTGCAGCTTACATATAATACGTGAAGTCTATGGACATGTTATATATGAAAATTCAAATGAATCATTAAGGAATCTTCCCTTTCTCTTTTTGTTTTTTCTCCTTTTCTTCCAAACTAGAAAAAAAAATCATCTCACCAAAAAAATAACAATTTGGTATATTTGGCCTGGTGTGCTTTTTCTTGTGTAAGGAAGGGATTAAATCTCAATGAGAAGTATACATTTTAGCTCACTTTTGGGGTATGGATAAAGAATGGTATTTCAATAACGATACCTTCCTACAAGTAAGATGCAAACCCTGATAAGCAGATATCCAAAGACAGGGGACGGACAGAAACAGTGTCTTTGAAAAAGTCCAAAGTGTTGTTTGGCTTAGGTATCTTTTGTACATTCAGTCATTTTTTACCAGATCTTCTCCATCTTACACAAAATTCTAGAGTGCAGTGTTCTGTATTCTACATCTCCTTTCTACATAAAAGCTAAGAAAATACTCAAGTAAAAGTTGTTTACTGTACAATGAGCTAAAAATAGCAGTTAAGCCAGATTTTAAAATTTTAAAATTAATTTACAATCTGAATTTAAATGATCGGGCCTGTCTATTTAACCCCAGTTTACATGATGGAGTCCTGATCTGAAAGGACGATTCATTTTGCTACATTACTGTTGTAACATAACTGATATGAAATATAGAAGTGATTTAATAATTCATCATCAGTTACTGAAGAAAGTTTTCCTTGCTATGTCACTTCTAGTCTTCTTCTTATTGCTTTATCACTAGCAACAGAACAGATGCAATTAAAAACTTGAATGACATTTCAAAAAGCATCATCAAATGACATATTGTCATTTCTAGTCACATTTTGTAAGGCTTATCAATTAAAGAAAATTGCAGCTTTAGACAGTTGTAAATGAACTGCAGGCATACATTATTTAGCATGCCTTATTAAAAATATCACTGAAACAGTTCTTTAATTCTTTATTAAATGGCATTTGTGAAATCATTTCTGAGACTATTTGTGAAGAAGTACATAATTGTACCTCATTTAATGAAATGTTTCAACACAGAGAACACAGAGAACACATCTATAAAATAATCATGAGTTATTACTTCCATACATATTTGCTTTGGGTGTTTTAGAAATGGTTAATATATGAGTAAGTTAAATGAATTCTTTGAAATGAGATTTTAAAATTACCATTTTAAAATACCTTCCTCATAGAAAACTAAAAAACAAGCCTTTATCTATCACTGCCAAGTTTAAAAATAAGTCTAAGGATGTCAGTGCCACTGTCAAGCTGCTAAACTGCCAGATTCATAAAGACCAAAAACATCATTAAGCACTACAGTAATGTAGCGTTACACAGTCATCAGACGAGTCATTCATCTCATCTAACTCCAACTGACAGCTTACTCTTTAACCATCAAAATATTCGGTTCTGCTCGCTAAACTCTTATTTTTTTTTAGAATTGCATAGCTTTTATTTTGCATAGGCACAAGCTAAAATCTGTGTCTCTTTTCCATGTTTAAATAAATAGAAACTTGTCAAGACCACTTCAATCCAGATGTACTATAGACGAGTGGTTTAATCAGTATGTCTCCCTTTCTTAATTGCTGCTGTTGCTGTTGATCAACTTCACATAAATTAAATATTCATTAGACTGTATATCTAAGATAATTTTTCTTGCTTTCTGCAGGGTTTTCAAATGACACTTCAAAATGGATTGATCTCTACACAGAATGGCTTTTTTTTTCTTTTTGTTAAAATTCCGATTAAAATTACTGTGGTAGGAAAATAAGATCTTCCCCATGTAAACTAAGAAGTCAGATTTATTCCTACAAGTTAATAGGATGAATGCAACAGAAATACAGGTATAGTTGCAATCCATTTGGTCACTCGTGGGCATAAATGCATCTGTTTTTCGAGCATTTTAACTTTTACACTTCTCTGACCTCTATGTAAGCAGTATCCAGTGGGGATCTGTGGCAATTATTGCCTCTGACTATGGTAGATTCAATGCGGTAGCTCCTCTTGCTCAGAAAAGGTTCACTTTTTCTTTGCTAACATGGGGCTTAATTTAGTAGACTTTTAGAGTGTCTCCTTCTATCAGTCTGTTACCCAACAGGGATCTCCTCTCCATCTTCCATACACCCTGGAAATGAAATCTGATCCAATATCCTAACTTATGAGTTTCTTCCAGCTTGGACAAGTTTTTTTGCTAATTTGACAGAAAACTTAAGTTATTAATTGCTAGAATGTGCTTGAGCAAACACAGACTCAAAATTTCTATTCTGATGCCCTTCCTTTGCAAAAATTTAGATTTAAGAGAGGCTAGCAAAATCAAGAAATTTGAAAACTAATCAACAATCTGTAATTTCATAGTCTATCTCCCACAGAAATAAAAGATTAATCTTCTAGATATCTTCCTAAGAGTCTCTCTTCTTTTCCAATTAAGTATCCTTAGCTGTTTTCATGATTTGATAATTATTCACTTGAGAATATGATTTTATTTTAATGCTGATAATGATCCCCTAAAATAACAGCCTATGACAAATAGTAAAGCTCTAATTACTAAGCAAAAAAGGGCAAAAGGATAAATTCTTTAAGGGCGAATTAATTAGTTTTCCAGGTTTCACATATATTTCTTTAATAATTAGGAAAGTTAATGCAGTTATTCCAAAAAGTACACGTGCAGTCATCTCTTTACACTTTTTTTGCCTACCTATTTGACTTTTTTTTTATTATTATTTTTTATCAGTTCATTTTATTTCTCTGATGTTAGCTTTGTGCCTGTATGTAATGGTCAGACTGAAGTCCTCTTTGACTTCACAGTACTATTTTGAAAGCCTGTGTGCCTTTGTTACACCTTCATTACACTGTTTATCTCATTTTTCACTTATTAGTTTTGCTTTCCAGGCGCCTCACTGCAGTTTCAGTTAGCACTTTTGACTTGGCCCTTTTTAAGTTTTTGCCTGGTTCCTTCACAGTAAGTGATAAATGCTAGCACAAAAGAATACACATGCATACGAACACACACACACACACACATATATATATATATATGTATGTAAATACACACACATATCTGCCATGCATACGAAAGATATTGATAGCTGTGCCCTTAATTCTCTTTCATCTGGTCAGTCTTTCACTATTCTATAAGAAATTATCCAGTATACATTTCACCAGAATATATTATTCTGAAAATGAACGGAATTGCTAAAAAGAATCTGCAAGTTTTGTCTTAAAAAAAAAAAAAAGGAAAAAAATCTTGGAATATATTTTCACTCTATCACGAAATGCAAAATCTATAACTAGAGATTTTTTTTTTTTTTTTGTATTTCCTTCTTTTGTCAGAAAATAGTTTGGGGAAAGAGCAATACAATCATTGTGGAAGGACACTACTTCTATTTAGCTTGTCAGTGGCTGCCTCTTCTTGATTCAGTGAAAAATTTATGGTCAAAAGCAGGATGGAAAACATCAGACAACCTTACTGGACATGGCTGTGCATCTTTGACTTGCAGATGCAGTTTCAAGATGTCCAGCTCAGATCAGACTTGGAATAAACATTCTTATCTTCATCCTATTCTAAGAGTAGTTCACTGACTATCATATAGCTAGACAATGTCTTTTTTAAAATACTTATAATACAGATGAATGATGGGATCACCATATCTTTTTTCTCCTCCTTAAACTTGTAAAATCATACTTGTATCAACATCAGAGTAAAAATTGCAATGACATTAGAGAATTACTTGCTACTTTAAAAAGTATGGATAGCACCAAAAACTTCCATTCCTCTTTGCTAGACGTTTAAAAACATTAGTGTCAAATCTCTGTATTCAGTTTATCTAACTCTATAATGAGTCACTTTGATCTATAAACTGTTCTTCCTTTCTCCTTTCATCTATTCTAAGGATTCATTTTTGATTGCATATTCTTCCCAACAACGTTTCTCCAACAACCATTTTTAACCCAATAATTAATTTTTGATCCTTTTGAGCTTTTCTGACATGTGTTCTCCTCCACTGGTTTGTCTCATATTTATTTATTTTTTTATTTTCCTTCCAATAATTGCCTGTCTTTTTAGCAATAATGTATTACATATTCTTCTCCTCATAGCTATTTTCAGTGTGAGAAAAAGCCTAAAACTATAATATCACTAACCTAATTTGTATTCCTAATGCTAGCTTCATAAAAATCTAGGCTCATGCAACTATAATCAACTAGAGATTCTCAAAATTACTGAGAATTGAGAACCTAATTATACAAAGTTCTTTTTAGAAGTAGTCACATATCATAAATCAGCTATTGCTAGAGTTACTGCAGAGAATGAAATTACTACGCAAAATGTTTCAGACTCAATACTGCACAAGATTTCAACTTGAAGATGAAAGAAAGTTAATGCTCTGGGTGGCATTATTACTTCAGCAAGATGGAGGCAAAGACTTTTTTTCTTTACAAGACAAAAAATCAGAATAGGTGTAGAATTTAGGGGCGATTCACACTATCAACTTTGGTGTACCAGCTATGATGCCCTATCTTTTTCAGGAACCCATTGTAACCTTCTTGATTAACTTGTAATAGAAGGAGAAATACCCACAGTTAACCTTAGTATGTAGAAAGGAGGAATTTTTTTTTTTTCAGTAATTATTTCTCCTTTTCTGAATTTGACTTTCACCTTTTTTTTATGTTTTCTATAATTTTTATCTCAAATTTGCCATAAAGAAGTTGTATACATTTTTTTTCATTGCCATATTTTCCAAAAAAGTCAGCCCCAATATCATGATTAGTTGAAAAAAATAGAAAACAATATAAAACAAATGCGATCTTAACACTCAAATTTCTTAAACTGTTTTTAGAATGACATTAGCTTTGCTTTGCCACTACAATTCACCGTAAGTCATCAAAGAATCTGCAGCATATTTCTGTTCCTTCTTTCCTTTGCACTATACTTTAAAAAGAGGCCATCTGAAATTGAGCAGCATCCAGAGAGAATTCTACTGATACTAGACCCTATGGGGTCTTCCTCAAGGCCTGGTAACTCAGTAGGAATTCCTCTCCTAGAAGTTGCGTTTACAGTTATACAGTATAAAAATTGCTTGACACAATCTTTCTAATGTTTCTAAAAATGTTAAGCAACAAAATTGTAGAAAACAGTCATTTGCAAGCATCAGGAAAACTAATGAAACATGCTGTGGAGAATAAGGATATAATGAATCTATATATAAATCACATGTAGCTTTGTTTACTATACTATCTTGCATGGATGCTATGAATGTAGTTAATGCTGACTTAGAAAGAAGAATACCATCTGGAAACAAAACAGTAACAAAAGGTGCTTTCATTGCAAATACTTGAAGAAACCATGTGCGTAGCATTTCTGGTGAAAAAAAATAGTATATAAAAAGGGCTACCCCATAAAATACATTCCAGAATAATAAAATGAAACAAAATAAGGAATGCTTAAAATCCATAATCATATTAATATCTAATATGAACTATCTCATGTTGCAACATCTCATCTGAATGCACACGTGCCATCACATTTCCTGTACTTATAGCAGGGAAGACTGCCAGAATGAGTAGCATCTGTGCAAATAGAATGAATATTTACTAGACACTGAGGGCTATTAAAAAAAAAAAAAAGAAAAAAGACTGTTCTCAAGCTGAGTATCAACCTCAAAGGAACCATGAAGTTAAAATATGTATGTTTTTCTGAAATCTCTTTACTAACTCTTATTAGAAGGACTAAGAAAATCTCAGATCACACAACAGAAAGGTTAGAAAAATTGTGTGTTTTCTTCCTGTTTTCAAAGCAGTGATTAAAGAAATCTCCAATGCATACTGCTTGAAATCAAGTACAACCAACAGATATGACCCAAATCTTCACTGTTTTGTTGTTATTGCCTCTTGTGGGATTTTTTGAACACAGAAATTTATAAAATATTTCTTTACTCTGAGGAATTACATGGTAAGACCTTTCAGTCACAAGAAAACTTAATAAATTATTACAGAACACAATTACTACCCTTTCTTGCTCATGCACATGTGCACCAATAACATCAGGGTGAAGGGCACAGGAGTCCTGCAAGGGTTCTCCTTAAGGCAGCAGTGGCAGAATCCTGCAGACAAACACCTGATGAAGCAGCTGGTGTTTGGCAGCAGATCTTTACCTCCCCGGTCACAGGGTACTCTTTAAGGAATATGGACTGCAGGGGAAACAGCAGATCTGTTTGATTAAACAGGATAAGAATACTTCTGCTAACAGGTCTGGTAACCTAGCAAGGAGAGCTTTAGACTAAATTTGTCAGGGATGGAGATTGAAGCCTACATTTAAGTTGGGGAACAGGCACAGGGAAATACAAGTGGGATATGGCAATGAAACTGTCTCTCTCTCTCTTCCTAGGAAAGCACCACAACTTTGGGGAGCCAGCTCAAGTGACTGTATAGAGAGAATGCAGCTTTGGAAGCCAACTGGAGGAACTGGAATTGGGCCTAAGTCAAGGATCTGTGGTGTCACTGGGATCAGGTTGTGCAAAGGGGTAATGAAGTCTCCATTCTTGGAGGTGTTTGAAACTCAGCAGGACATGGTCCTGGGCAACCCGCTTTAGGTCTAGCAGACCCTGCTTGAGCAAGGGGTTGCACCAGATTAATTCCAGTGGTCACTTCCAGCCTATTACTTAAGTGTGATAGGCAAACTAGGCCTAGGAGCAAGGAACCACTCAAAGAAATGATACGCCTGAGCTGAAGCAGCCAAGAGTTAATTATCCTGAGGGACATGATGAAGGCAATTAACAGAATAAATTCCCTAGATTTCAGGAGAGGAGATTTCAATTTGTTTCACAAGTGTTAGACAAGATCTCATGGGATGAGAAGGCCCTTGAAAGAAAAGAAGCCCAGAAGAGCTTATTTATCTTCAAGGGCAACTTTCTTTCCATTCCTTATGTAAATAAATGAGTTGGCATCAGAGAAAGCTGCTATGGCTGAAGAGGGAATTCCTGACTGAGATATTTTTACTTAAATGCAAAAAAAAAAAAAAAATAGAACTAGGAATGTCAAAGTGCAGATGAAGTAACATTGGTGAGGAACGTGAAGAGCAACAAGAATAGTTTCTATAGGGACAAGAACAACAAAAAGAAAACAAGGGAAATGGTGGCCTTCTGATCAGTGTGGTAGCTTGTTATAAGGAGCATTGTGATAAAGCTTTGTGTAGAAATGTAGTACCCACAGCAGGGAAGGATCAATTTAGACAATTCATACCTAAACTGGACATGTACAAGCTCATGGCACACAGGGGCATGAAACTAAGTGTTGCTAGTGTGCCTCAGTGTGAGACTGCTCTTTAACATTTTTTGGATGACAGTGACAATGAAGGGCAATTCCCAAATACTGGAAAATAGCTAAAATATCATTTCTCAATTTCAAAAAAGACAAGAATAAGGATTCTTACTACAGTAGATAGGAATAAGGATTCTGACTAGTAGAAGTACTAGGCGCCTCTCAGACCTCCAGAAAATTATGGATAAAGTCTTTATTAAAGTAATTTCCAAGCATATGAAGGAGATTACTAGGAACAGCCAGCACACATTTGCCAAGGGCATGTCATTTTGGGCCAAGCTGATTGTCATCTTTGATGAAAGGACTGACTGTTGGATTTAGCTTAACTTTAATGAGATTTTCTACACAGTTTGTCATTACATCCTTCTAGCCAAATTTAGGAGAAAGGGACTGGAACAGACTCAAATGCAAGTAAAAAGCTGGCTGGATTCAAAGTACTGGGGGCAGTGAATCAAAGCCAAATTAGTGGACAGTTACTGGGTGATCCCCAGTGATTCATAATGGGGCAGAAATATGTTTATCAGGAATCTGAAACAGGACTGAACACATCTTTAAAAGGTACATACGGCACCCTGAAGGGCAGGAATGCCATTCAGACAGAACTTGGTGAGATGGAAGAATGAGCAGACAGGAATATCGAGAAGTTCAGAAAAGGAATTGGAAATCTCTGTCCTCAGAGTTCTGAAAATATCAGCTGGGCAAAAACCTGAGCAACCTGACCTAACTTTGAAGTTGTGTCTGCTCTGAGGGGGCAGGAGTTTGGGTATGGTGGTTAGATGACACCCAGTGGTCCCTTACGGCTTTCTGGCTTTTTTTTTTTTTTTTTTCCCTATCATTCTATAGCTCAAGAATTGATACTACTCCTGCCTCATAGACTCTTATCAGCAGAAGAAGATTGCAAAGCATTTGCCAAATGTAAATAAATTCCAAATGTAAATAAATAAGGGAGAAAAACCAGTAAATAAAATCTGGGAATTCTGGACAGTCATTGCTTCTCAGTTGTGATTACAATATTAAATGGTATAAATTTTTAGAAAGTGCATTGGACTAACCCCTCCTTCCCCCATTTATTTATTTATTTATTAATATTGATTAATATTTTAAGGATGTTTCATGGTTTCATTTTTACCTCTGCAAAAAGGAACTGGGAAATCCCACGATGCACCATTTCCAGGACTCATGATACAAGTCAACATGGCATGGCCTTCTAGGATGTAACCAGAGATACAGCTATAGCGGATTTTATCTCCAATGTTGAATCTTGTTCCGTGAAGCACTCCTTTAGGAATTTCACCTGGGTTGCCACAAGTATGACTAGGTAATACTGTTGAAAGAAAAAAGGAAAAAGCTATATTTGAAATCTGCAGAAAGAAGTAATAGATATTTGTGAAACAACTGCGTCCAATTAATTGTTAAGTGTTTTTAATATTACTATTTGAAACAGCAATCCATATGGAAAGAAGGTCAAATTATACAAGTACAAATTTCTACAAAAGGTTAAGTTTATAACTGGCATCATCACTTTCAAAGCTAATTTTAAGCTGAGTTCTTGACTGAATATCCTTTCAATAAAGTTCTTTATACTCTCAAACAACAAAATAGCCTAAAAATCCTGCTATTTGTCCCACACCTTGCAGAGAAGGCATTTCTATTTAATCCTTTTCTTTTGAAAAAATCCAAGAATATTCTTACATCATTGTGGAGCTAGGCAGCTTCACTGACTTCCAATCATAAAAACTTCATGTAGAGTTTTCATTTTAGCTGCTAGAATAACAGTTTAGAAAAATTTTGTAGTGAACTACTTTCTAAAAATAAATTAAAGTTTAAAATACATAAAAAAAAACCCACACAATTGATTTTCTGCTTAATTTCCTCTATTAGAAGATGAGGAATTAAATTGATCTTTCTTAATATGGTTCTAGGAAGAGGCAGAAAACAGAAAATTGAATATGTCCATTCATATTAACCCAACAGCATTGCTTAATAGTCATTTCCTTTATTTTTCCAGGAAGAGAAGATCATTGCAAGTACTTATTTGGAATGGATGATTGACACTAGTTGTCAGTTCAAAGAAGATACTCCTCCACCTAAAACTGTGTATTTGTGTGTGTGTGTGTTTGTGCGTCTGTG
The DNA here is from genome assembly GCA_013398735.1 of Nothocercus julius. Classification (NCBI taxonomy): domain Eukaryota; kingdom Metazoa; phylum Chordata; class Aves; order Tinamiformes; family Tinamidae; genus Nothocercus; species Nothocercus julius. Next base: position 2,545,364 of record VZSV01000073.1, read on the forward strand.
AAAGGAATTGCTGTTATTATTCATCTAATTTGAAAATCATTAATGGCACATCTTTCAGTGAGGGAAACAAATTAAAATTGTTTAATTTCCTTTAGTGCATAACAAGCATAGGTAGAAAACTGAAGTATGTCATGAACAAATGATGTACCACAAAACAAAAGATAAAAGTGTTCATCAAAGAAATGAAAAGCCTGAAAAGATCACATATAATTCAGGTTTTGTTTCTGGCACTCTGTGTTTTCATGGACAAATTTTTTCACCCCATTTTTCTCCTTCATGACTCCACCCATCCACAAAACACACATAGCTACACTAGTCTCACTCACCTACATGTTGGGAGGATTAATTATTCGATAGATGCACATCCTCAGAGAATTGTAAAGCAATATACCAATACATCAATGCTAATTAAGTCCCACTTTACCATGTCAGTTCAATTATTGAATGCACACCCACGATTCATTTCTAAAACTGTTAGTCATGCTGGCATTTCAGTTATCATGGTTACTCTTAAGTTAGAATACAAATTATGTAGGGAAGTCCCAAACAGATCCAAGAGTAAAAGCTTTATAAAAACATAAAACTTAAAAAAAAAAAAAAAAAAAAAAAAAAAAAAAACACTTTTTCATGCCACTTTCTCTACCAGAAGAAATCTCATCAGCTTCTACCAATGTTAACTATGTAATGAGGGCTGCCTAACATCTGGATGAGAATGGTGAATGTAAAATATTTTACACTAAAGGAAGTGATTCTAAGACACTGTATTAATTGAAATAAAATATAGATAAACTTGGAAAAGTTGATATCAATGATTCATTACATATTTTTACAGCACTAATGGTATTAAAATGTTACCACTGTGTTTACAAATTTTGCCTTTTTGTTGCTCTAGTCATGATAGGTCAATGATATAAAGCACTACTTTTAATACATATAAAGTCTACAGAACACACCAGACAAGTCAAAGTGTGTTATATGGTTTGGACACAGAGTGTTTCTGTGTTTGAAAATAAGAGCCTCTCTTTTCTACACTTTTTGAAAAGCGCACTTGCAAAGCACTGTAGCGCGAAGTTGTTTCACCATTAAATCTGTTTATCCAGGAACTATATGTATAGAATCATAGAATCATTATGGTTGGAAAAGACCTTCAAAGATAAATGAGTCCAACCGTAAACCCTTCGACACCCTGCCTGCAAAAGCATGTCCCTAAGTGCCTCATCTACGCATTTCTTCAACACTGCCAAGGATGGCAGGGACTCTACCACTTCCCTGGGAAGCCTGTTCCTGTGCTTCATCACTCTTTCTGTGTAGAAATTTTTCCCAATGTCTAACCTGAACTTCCCCTGGCACAACTTGAGGCCATTTCCTCTTGTCCTATTTTTGGTAGTTACTCTGGAGAATAGACCGACCCCCACCTCACTGCAACAACCTCTCAGGTAGTTGCAGAGAGTGACAAGGTCTCCCCTGAGCCTCCTTCTCCACACTAAATAATCCCAGCTCCCTCAGCCGCTCCTCATAACGCCTGTGCTTCAGCCCCTTCACCAGTTTTGCTGACCTCCTTTGGACATGCTGCAGCACCTCAATGTCCTTTTTGCAGTGAGGGACCCAAACCTGAACACAGTATTTGAGGTACGGCCTCACCAACACTGAGTACAGGGGGACAATCTCTTCTCTGGTCCTGCTGGCTATGCTATTGCTGGTGCAAGCCAGGAGGCCATTGGCCTTCTTGGCCATCTAGGCACACTGCTGGCTCATGTTCAGCCATCTGTCAACCAACACTACCAGATGCTTTTCTGCCTCGCAGCTCTCCAGCCCCTCTGCCCCAAGCCTGTAGTGCTGCAAGGGGTTGTTGCGAGTGAAGGGCAGGACCCAGCACTTGGCCTTGTTGAACCTCACACACTTCAACAGCCCATCAATCCAGTCTGTCCAGATTCCTGTGTAGAGCCTTCCTACCCTCAAGCAGATCAACTCTTCCAGCTTGGTGTCATCTGCAAATTTGCACAGGGTGCACTCAATCCCCTCATCCAGATCATCCATAAAGATATTACAGAGGACCAGCCCCAACACTGACCCCCAAGGAACACCACTCATGATCAGTAACCAGCTGGATTTAACTCCATTCACCACCACTCTCTGGACCTGGCCATCTTGCTGTTTTTTCACAGAGTGAAGAGTACACTTTTCCAAGCCATGAGCTGCCAGCTTCTCCAGGAGAATGCAGTGGGAGACTGTGTCAAAGGCCTTACTAAAGTCTAACTAGACCATGTCCACAGCCTTTCCCTCACCCACTGGGCGAGTCACCTGGTCATAGAAGGAGAACAGGTTGGTCAGGCTGGACCTGCCTTTCATGAACCCAGGTTGGCTGGGCCTGATCGCCTGGTTGTTGCACACACGTTGTGTGATCGTCCTCAAGCTGATTTGCTCCATAACTTACCCTGATACCAAGGTCAGGCTGACAAACCTGTAGTTCCCCAGATTCTCTATCTGACCCTTCTTGTAGATTGGTGTCACACTGGCAAGTCTCCAGTCATCTCGGACCTCCCCTGTTGACCAGGACCGCTGACAGATGATGGAGAGTCGCTTGGCGAGCACTTCCGACATCTCCCTCAGAACCCTCGGGTGGTTCCCATCTGGCCCCTAGACTTGTGAGTGTCCAAGTGGAGTAGCAGGTCACTGTTTCCTCCTGAATTATGAGGGGTTTATTCTGCTCTCCATAGGAATCTTCCAGATCAGTGGACCATGTACCTTGAGGGTAACTGATCTGAGTGTTAAAGACTGAGGCAAAGAAAGTATTAAGTACCTCAGCCTTATTCACAACCTTGGTGACAATATTCCCCAACACATCTAATGAAGGATGGAGATTCTCCTTGGCCCTCCTCTTGTTGTTGATGTATTTGTAGAAACATTTTTTGCTGTCTTTTACAGCAGTGACCAGATTGAGTTCCATCCAAATTTCTGCCTTTCTAATTTCCTTCCTACATACCACGGTAATGTACTTGTATTCTTTCAAAGTTGCCTGCACCCTTTCTTCCAAATCTCCTTTTTTTTTCACGGAGTCTCAGCAATAGTTGCCTATTCAGACGGGACCGTCTTCTTCCCCACTGGCTCATCTTTTGGCATATGGGGATGGCCTGCTCCTGTGCCCTTCAGATTTCCTTCTGAGAAAAGTCCAGCCTTCCTGGATGCCTTTGCCCTTCAGGACTGCCTCCGAAGGGACTCTCCCAAAGTCCTAAACAGTTCAAAGTCTGCCCTCGGGAAGTCCAATGTAGCAGTTTTGCCGATACCCCTCCTGACTTCACTGAGGACTGAAAACATTATCATTTTGTGGTCACTATGCCTCTGACCACCACATCTCCCACCTGTCTTTCTCTCCTGATAAAGCGCAGGTCCAGTGGGGTTCCTCCCCTGGGAGGCCTCACTTACCAGCTGTGATAGGAAGTTATCTTCCACACACTCCACATACCGCCTAGACTGTTTCTTACCTGCCTTATTGTATTTCCAACAAACATCTGGTACATAGAAGTCTCCCATAAGAACAACGGCTGCCGACTGTGAGTAACAACAATTATCCTTCTTTTGTTTTTAGTAAAGGCAGTCTTAAGGCACGGGCTCAACTGCCTCACCCTACACAACCTCCTAGATGACCTTGGTCTGTGCCCTCATTTGCTGGACCCTCAAGTTCCAGGGCCTCATACCTATCGCATATGGTTACCTGGGGAGGCAAGGTGGGCAGCGAGGGAATCCTCCTGCCACCCCAGCAGGGACCTGTTTCCATATGTCCTTGTTTCTTAGTTCCACCCCCTTTGCCCTACGGCAAGACCGTAGGGGATCTTCAGATGGATTAGGAGTGCTCCCCCAGTACACTTCTTGGGATGACTGCACGGCCATACTCCACCAATCTAATTTTCGCAGTCTCTGATGGTCCTCGGCCTTTCTACCTCCTCCTTTACTGCAGCCACCAGGTTAAGCAGTTTCTCCAGCAGTTCACACCTAACACAGGCGTTGTCTCCACTCCCCCCGCGCTGGCAACACTGAGAAGCGCAGGCACTGCCGGCAGCCAGAGAGCGGCATTGCGGCACGGACACGTGCCAGCCGCCTCCATGTCCCCACGGGCGGCCCAAGCCCCGGGCACACAAGGGCAGCCCCCAGGCTCGAGCGCCAGGCGCTTGGGCTGCCCTCCTGCTGACACCGCCTATGCTGCCGTGCGTTCCTGCTCCGCGCCTTGGGCCTCTGCGAGGTCCCCCGGCACAAGCCTCCGCTCCGGAGCCCTGCCCTTCCAGATCGGAGCTGAGAGGGCGGTTGCAGGGGGTTTAAAATTGCCAGGTCCCTGCTGGTCCTGCCCACACGGCGTAGGCGTGTACAATCCCAAACACTTATTTTGTTATGAGGGAGTGTGCTATTTGGAAAAAATATGTTACTCAGATATACTGTGAGTTCTTGCAATCTGTGTACCCGACTAAAAAGTATCAAAGCTAATCTCTATCTGCCATATATATGACAACTGGTGCTGAAGTCATACTGCAGCAAATCACCCTTCTAACTGTTTAAGGAAGCTCTCCTACAATGTGACTCTCCTCTCACTTTTCTTACCACTACGTCTGTCAAGTCTCCTGAAATAATGGGACTCAGCATCCTGAGGCTGGCACACATTTTGCCACAACCTCCTAAAAAAAAACAGTAAAGGATGAGTGATCTGAGAATGACAGCCATGCTCAATAATGTATGCAATAGTTCCCAGGATATCATTGCGTGTCAAGATCAAGCATTGGACTACATTATTAATGTGCTTTTCTGAAAATTTCAAGAAAGTACATTAAGGTAGGTGAATAATTTCATTTGCACAGACTTGACTCTTCCTATTTCTGGAACTTAAATGAATTATCCTTTGAAGGTTTGTAATAACTACCAATGCAGTTGACCTCTTCAATTATGAGACTTCAGGTTGACCAAAACTGCCATATGCAGAGGTCACATATGTCCCTAAAAGTATGATTTCAGTGTAGTTTTCATAAAACAAAACAAAACAAAACAAAACAAAAAGTATTTTTCTGCCCTGGTACTGAACTCTACTTCCAATAGGGTTGAGAGTCTGCAGTAACTCCCTGGAGGAAGCTGGTAGAATCAGTAGTATTGTGGTATCTTTTGTTATCAAAATGCTTGGTTCACAAAATAATGTGATGTCCACTACAGTCAGTTAGATAAAGCTGAATTGAAGCACTGAAGTTCAAGGCTTTTGTAAGGTGACCTAACCTATTAGAGTGCTCTCACAGGGTGTGCTATACCTCTTCTTTACATTTTTCTCAAGGCCTTACCAGGCTAAGGAAAAAAAAAAAAAAAAAAAAGTTCTGAAAAGAATATGATTAGATTTAGTGTTTGAAAAGAAAAAGTATGTACAAAAAGGAGAGCTGAACTATGTTCACCTCCTAAGAGAGTCTGTCTTCACGGTTATAGGAGACAGCAGATATAAGAACCTATGTGGACTTCATTTCCTCGCACAGTTCAATTTGTTGAGCTGTGCTGTAAGATTCTGTAAGATTTTTTTCATGAAACTAAATATATCAGATTGGCCTTTCTCATGTAATGTGCATTACATGCAGATAGTGGAAAATCTGTCATTGTAACCATTGGCTGCTGCTACTTATGCACACAGAAAACTTTCAGTACAACTGTCATAAATTTGACAAATGTATATCATCAAACTCAGTAATGTAATTAACTAGATAAAATGCCAAAGATTTTAACTCACTATTCAAAATAATTATGCTGCATATTGAATTTTTTGTAAAAGTATTCAAACATCATAATCTATATAATAAAACATAATGTTAGTATTCATTAACAGTCAGTGACAGAAGGCAACACCACAGCAGGACTGTAAAGCATAGCATAGAACTGACACCATTTTTAACAATGTATGTATAATAAGTTACACTTTCTTGCATAAACTCACATGGGGAGAAATAAGCCCATGCACCAGTACGCACTGGTGGCTGGAGGGCAGAAGTTGTAAAGCAGCTTTGCAGAAAAGGACTTGGGGATCTTCCTGGACAACAATATGACCATGAGCCAGCAATGCAACCACATGGCAAAGAAAACTAACAGCATTTTGGACTGCGTTAGGCAGAGCGTTGCCAAAAACTCAAGGAAGGTGATTCTCCACTACTCCACATTTGTGGGGTCATGTTTGGAGCACTTAAGTCTAGTGCTGGGCTCCCCAGCATGAGACATGGACCTCATGGGGCAAGTGCAGCAAAGGGCCACAAAGGTAGTGATGATGAAAGAACAGGAGCATCTGTCATATGACAAAAGTCTGAGAGTGTTGGGACTGTTCAGCCTGGAGATGAGAAGGTTCAAGAGGAATCTGATCAAAGGGCAAAGAAGATGGAACCAGTCAGGTGCTCCTTAGTGATGCTGACTGACAGGATGAGAGAGGCAATGGACACAAACCGAAACACAGCAAATTCCACTTGAATACAAGAAAACACATCTGCAGGGTGAGGGTGATTGAACACTGGAATAGGTTGTGCGGGGAGGTTGTCGAGTCTCCATTCACACATGGAGAGTTTCTTTCATTTTGTTGGATACATAAGACCCATTTCTGATCACATATTCACTGTAGCTAAGAAAACCTAAAATCAGACAGACGGTAGTGGTCAATGCTGGTAATTCGAAGTATAGATGGTAGCTTTCACTGAACTGAACTGAATAAGATGTTGAATCAATATTTTATTCCCTCTAAATTTTCTTACTAAACTCATTACACTAATTTACAAATGTCTACAACATGCTATTGCTTGTTGCAAAATGGCTATACATTTTCTCCATGTTTACTTCAAACTCCTCATGACAATTTTATGTAATATATTGTCCTGTTTTGTCAAGATGTTGTTTTTCTGTATTGCTATGTGCCTTGGTTAAAAAAAGCGTAAGTAAGGAGGGAGCCTGAAAAGCCTTCAACATGGCAGTTTGGGAATTACAACGTTGGGGTGAAGGTCAGAAGCACTGAGGAAAAAGTCGGGGATATATATTGTAGAGCTGATATCAAGATGTTTAGTAAGTGTGGAGAACACTCCATCTTTCCCTGGCCACATGGTTAAATAACTGTGCTTTGATTTTATGCATAAATGAATGATATACGCAGAACCTTACTTCCAGAGTCACAGAACAAAAAAAATATATATATATTATAGAGGAGAACAGGACTATATGTAGTGTAGAGGGTAACAATACATACTAAGAAAACAAAGCAAAATATGCTTACAAAGAGCAGAGAAAAGAAAAAAAAAGCTGGATTTACCTAGACTTTCTTGTAAGAATGACACTAAAACAGAAGTTGCTAGCCCAACTTAAAAAGCAGCCTCACTTGAAAAGGAACTTAATTTTAAGAGCCTTTTAATCTATGAAACTAAAATTGCTGCACTAAACAACAGATGGACTTAAAAATACATGCTCAAGAATTTCCTTTAATAAACCTGTCGTGGAAATAATAGCAAGACCACTCATACCTAGTAAAAGCCTACAAAATCAATATATTTGATTTTAAGGTCTTTTAAACACTTTTTTGTCTTACTGCAATACAATGCTTTTCTCCCTTTTTAAAATAACTGAGTATTGAATCAATTGCAAAGTTTGCAATATTTCATTGTCAATTTATTAAACAACTTTTTCCTTTTTATTTCCGGAAGCTACGTACAATGAACCGTCAATTGATCTACCACCTGGGTAGATCAAAGTTGCATGGAATGTATGTTAGCTCATTTGTTAAAAAAGTATATGATGACAGAATCTGCACAGTCCTACCTTAACTAAATTCTTATTTCTTCTCAAAACCAACAATGTCATTTTTTTTTTCATGGACGGGATGCCTGCTCTAGCACAAGAGTCTAAAAAAAAAAATTGTTTTCAGACACGATGTTAATTGCAGCAACCTCAGAGAGAACTGATAGACTTCAGTGCTGTTCAGTTTGATATGTCTTTAAAAATTCAGTATCACTCTGTCAAAGTTTTAGTTTACAGAATCACTGAAGAGTTGGGTTGGAATGGACCTCTGCAGATGATGTAGTTCAACCGTCCTACTCAAGGACTGTGAGCGATATCTAAAGTACATTGGCCATGACCATGTCCTATTGTGTTCTGAATATCTCCGAGAACTGAGACTTGACAACTTCCCTGTGCAACCTGCTCCAGCGTTCAATCATCCTCACTCTGAAGAGAATCAGAGTAACTACACATCCATATTGTATAGTCATGCTGAGGGTTTTTGTGGGCAAATCCACAGCAGTTGCCGTTTATGGTGTGCAGTGACTTTTCAACAAACTGAACTACATTTTGACTTAAAATAGTCAAGAAATGCCACTTCAGAAAAAGATACTGAAGGAATAATATAAGGTCTGTGGTGTTTATGCTCCTGTAGGATGCCCCTAAACAAAGCTCCTTTGACAGAGCTTCAATATTTGCACTCTTTTGTCCCTCATTCTGAAGCTGAAATTCAAAAGAGAGATTAAAACACATTGAAAGTACTAGGGGTAAGTTGATATACATATACATATACATGTATCTGTGTGTATGTGTATATATATATGTATACATGTATGTCAATATAAACTGTGGGAGAGGAGTAAAGGGGAGGCTGCTGCAGCTATGGCAATGACATAGCTCTAGTAATTTTAACAGAATTGTATTATTGGTATCTGCTGAGGCAATAGCACTAGCAAAAAGAACTGTCATTTAGACAGACCTTAAGGCTACAAGAATAATGGTGTTTTGAGAGGCTAATCTAAAAATACATTTTATTCCTTCTTAAATATGAAAGTCTCATTTTTAATCTATATACTGTTCAGATAAATCTAACAAAATGCTTGTATTTCTATGTCAAGGCAATTTTTAAAAGGAAAATCTACACTCACTGTTCTGAATACTTGCAAATGTCTCTTGATACCTAAAATAATTATTTCAATTTAAAAATAGCAAAGTTGAGTGCTTAAGCTTGATAGGAGTCATGGCATTCCCCTGCAAGTTTTGACGTGCCTACAGATTTATTTATTACATTTTATCTCATTCATGTCCTTAATCACACCTTCTTTTTAAACAACAGAAATTAATTGTTGAAAGATCAAAATGGGAACAAATATATATTTCAATTTAGTCAAAATACCTGTTGAAATTTGTAGTTAGCACCTACTGACAATTCTAGGAACAAATGCTTTCACTATATCTTTCCATAGAATATTAAGCAGATTGGTTTACAATTTTATTCTTATTAGCCTCTTGGCTGTCATTCATACCTAATTTAATTGCTCTCTCTTCATCGTATTTCCTTCTAAAGATAGAGTGAATGAAAGTCATATAGGCAAAGTCACCATTCACGAGCATGAGCAATACTGTTAATTTATAGCATATGTATTCCATTTAGGCCTAAAGGCTCTTTATAATATCAGTTTAATGCAAATAGATCTGTTGACATAATCAGATAATCAATGGAGAAAAGGGTGTAAACTGCAGAAGTTCTTCGTATGGCTCTCTGTCATAACTCCTTTATATCTTTTATTTGAATAAGCCTACAAGAAAAAATACAAATCAAGCATTTGAATTAAATATATATAAATATATATATATCTTATACACACACACAAGCTCTTTACAGCACCTCTACTCATCTTAGCCTCTTTTTCCTCCTTGGTGATTAAGAAACAGTCCAGTGTTTTGTTTTGTTTAAAATATTCTTTTTGTTATATGATTTCTACTGTTTTCCTGTGTTCAGGAAGCTTTTTTAATATTATTTTTCCCTCTCTCTCTCTCTGCCCTCCAGACCTCAGCTATTAAATGGCAAAATGGCATAGCCCATACTTCAGCAAAAAGAGGCTAAAAGAACTGGGTTTGTTATGAACAGAAAACAAAAGATCTTATTGATGCCTAAAACTTCCTGGTGGGAGGGTGTAGAGAAGACAGAGCCAGACCCTTCTCAGAGCCATGCAGGGAAAGAACAAGAGGCAGTTGGCACAAGCTGGAACATGGGAAGGTCTGACCAGATACAAGGAAAACATGTCACTGTAGAAAAGGGATAGTCAAATTCAGGAAGACTGTCGAATTGCCATCTTCACAGATGTTCAAACTCGTCTACAAAATGTCCTGGGCAACCTGTTTTAATCCAATCTGCTTTGAGCAGCAGGTTGGATTGGAGACCTCCAGAGGTCCTCCCACATGGTTCTGTGATTAGTATTCTCACGTGTTTTTAAATTGCATGTCACTATCACAACAAGCACATGAAATATGAAATGGTTATGAACACAAACACACAAGGTTATATGATTCTTTGATTATATGATTAAATTCAAGGGACAACTGTCCTCAGTTGGGCCTGGTATAAGAATGGAGTGTAACATATCCACTCAACAAACAGAAGACACTAGTGCTCGTTATAAAGATTCAGCTTAAAACACTTCCTAAATAACAAGTAATTACTGTCTTGTGTTAAATCATACAGTTGTTGATTGAATATATGATTTTATAGCACTCCCTTGCATTTATTTTTACTTTTGCAGAAAGAAGAAAACTGTCTTTTTCACTCCTTGTTTACCATGCAAATAGCCCACATGGAGTTTCATCTTATTCCTACAAGGGATGCAGAATTTTAGTTACAAAGTTAATAAAATTCATTCTTGAGCTTTATCACAGCAGCTTCATCACACACAGGATAGACTAGAAGTACCTTTTTAAAGTACTTTCAGTTAATTTATCCCAAACTACCAGCAACTGTAAATCATGAAACAAAGAAGTACTAAGAATACTGTGCCAATTCTTACTATCTTATTTAGACATAGGTAAATAATACTACACTACTTTGCACAATGTATTCCACTCATTCCTTATAAAATGTGGGGCGACATAATAACACTAATAAAGATTTCTAAAGAATAATTCCATAAGCATTGTTAACTGTTTTCTATTCATAATCCTATGTTTTCACTTAAAAATAAATATAACATTTACGATCATCAACCAACAGTGAGAGATTTTACAAACTTTAGAAAATATTTCAGAATGCCTTCCAGTATTATCATATATCATAGTTACTTTACTTTAAAGCCAAGTATTTCATTATTTTTATTAGCAAGAGAATAAATGACAATTAGACAGGCTATTTTTCCCTCTGAAACATGTCAACACAACAAAGGCAAATGCAAAATTCGACACCCAGGAGATGCAAACATGCAGGCTTGGACCAGCTGGGTAGAAAACAGATTGGCAGAAATGGGCCTGGGGATTCTGGTGGACAAGTTGGACAGAAGCCGGCAATGTGCTCTGGCATCAAAGACAGAAAATCATATCCCCAACTGAAAAAGAGTAAAAGGAAAACCAGCAAATCGAGGGCACTTGTGTGAGCACAGCAGGAGTACTGTGTCCAACTTGGGGCTTCTGCTACAAGAGAGACACATGGGAGCAGGTTCAGCAGAGGGCCACCAGGATGGCTGGGGGCTGGAGCTTCCCCTCTGGGATCAGCAGGGCGAGCTGGGCTGTTGCATCATGAAGAGGAGCTGGGGAAATATTAACCCTGTTTTCAACTACCTAATGGGAGAGCGTAGCAGAGGCAGAAACAGACCCTTCTCAGAGGTCCATGGTGATGAGAGGCAAGAGACAAAAGCTGCAACGAGGATAACTGCAGTTAAGATGTAGGAATTCCCTTTTTTCCCCTGCCATGTCAATAGTCAAGATTTGAATCAAGCTACAAAGAAAGACTGAAATCTCCATCTCTGGAGGTACTGAGAAAGCCCTGCTTTGAGTGGAGGTAGTGAGTCTAATGCCTTTTCCAAGCAAAATTATTCTCATTCTCTATCTTAAAAAATAGCTGTTGAACAGGCCCCTTTTGAATTAGTGGCTGCTAGGGCTAGTTACTGCAATCATTTTTTTTTCTATTTCTATTTTTTATGATCCTGAGTTTCATATTTACTCTGGACTGATTATATACTTCTGGGAGAGAGATTACGCAAGCACATGATAATATCTAAAGTAATATGGAGTATTGGCCCACAGTTAGGGTCCTGTGTTCTATAGAAATAATAATAAAATAATTCTATGTTGAGTTCTGAGATTTAAAAGGCCCTCAGAATAATAAAGATAAGGTGAAACCACATAACAAGAAAAATAATAATTAAAAGAAATGCCTCCCACAGGAAGTATAATTCAACAATTATTCTGTATTGGTACTATCACTAAATTAATTTTTACTCTGTCTCATGGCTTTTTTTCATATTTAAGAAAGCCTTCTGGGAACACTGTTTTTAGCCCGCTTCATTTATTTCTCTCTCACACATACACACACACACACACAAATATGCATATGAAGCACATTATATTAAACAAAAAATCTTCAATGTGAAAGCCTCCTTTTTTTTTTTTTTTTTTTAGCTTTCCTCTTAATAAAAGGTCCTAGGATTTCTCTAAAAACTCATCCATCAATTCACCTATCAAAATACATACCTCATACAAGATACAGACCTAAGTTTGGACTGGATTGTAAATCCAGTCGTGAGAAAGGGAGAAATATACATTTTTTTTTCACTTTTATTCCTCCAGAAATGAGCAAGGATATTTTTCTGAGCTCCTGAGCTCAGTGTCATACTTTTCCAAGATCACAAAAAAAATGAGAACATGATATAACATGATATTATTTCAGGTTTTCATTTCTATATCTGGTAAAATATATTTGGTAAATTATTTCATACTATCTTGTTTAGACCACTTTGTAAATTCAGTGATCATTATAATTCAGTTAACACAAAATACAAATATATTCTCCAGACGTCACTTAGTTCTCAGAAGGTATGTTCTAGGCATGTGAAGCTTGTTAAATTTTGGAAGTACCATTTGTTTTTCCTTCACAAAATCTGGAATACATAAAGGTTTACTTGAAGGTATTTTCTGAAAAGCTCCAATTCAATTCAAATATGAGAACAAGAATCCTGATTTTCAAAAGATAATGGGTACTGAATTAGTTTAGTTTGCAAGTGTTACTGCTAGCATCACCATTGTAGCTGCCTGGACCTCAACTGCAGGTTATTAAGCCTGCATATTTTCCAACTAAAAAATGTCCAGATATGTATACTTTTTTTTTTTTTTGGGGGGGGGGAAATAATTTGACTAATTAAATCCAATTAATTAATTCAAATAAATTAGAGTTTCTTTATTGAAAAGAAAAAAATAGCATGACGAAAGTTTGCCACTAGCCAAAAAGTCAAAGGTTATTCTCAACATTAGGCAAATGTTATATTTAAATGAAACTGTGCATCGGGACTATATCCAGTTAATACAAACCCAAATTCAGATAATTACTCAAAAGGGAAGTTCTGGAAGGCAGAAGGAAATTATTCCACATTTTTATGATCGAAAGTTCCTGAATATTGCAATTTGATATAGGAAGTTTATTTTCATCCTGAAGAATAATTTCTAAATAATCACATTGAACAGATATGTTGAATATTGGGTTAAAGTGAGCCCCACATTCCTTATGCTTGTAATGTTAAATACAAGAAGATCATGATCATAAAGTCCTGGTAAAGAAAGCAGTAATGTGATGTTTTCTTCAATTTTTTCATGATTTTTTAAATGGAGTCCAGTTTACATACTTTTCAAATGTTAAAACCACAATTTGAAATATTTCAGCTATAAATCCTTAATGATGTGCCTTATATCATACAGTAGCACTGAATATACTACTAAAAGAGTGCTTCCAAACTTCTGTGATTATAGGTACGTGTGTACTTGCACATACCCATGCACACAGACACAGAATTAACTTTGACAGCTTTAATCTGCAAGTTTTCTAACAGTAGATGATTTACATCCTTCCTAAAAATTATTTCATCAAAATTTCATGAATTTCATTTTGTTTCACTCACGAGTTCACTATAAAACACAGAAATGCAAACATCCAAAATACGGGTTCATGTAGTACCGGACAACAAAGCTGGATTTATGTTCCCATAGATAAAATAATAAATTAAAATAAAAAAGTAAAAAATAAAACACAAAAAAACTATGCAGATTTACAGTGACAAAGTTGCTTCTTTAGTTGAACAATTAGAAACATGTATGTTCATAAAACCCAAAGATAAGATGAAATCTCTTTTGAGATTCTATGAAATCTATATGTTTGTGCTCTCATAAATCATTGCAATATTTTCCAAATAAAATACTTGGATGACATCATTTCTGAAGTTTGTAGCTTTCTTGTTTTACAAGCATTTACCCAACTGTGTCTGTCAGTCCCTCAGGATGCGCAAAATTGGACTGGATTGAACAGCTATGAAAATCATTTGGGAGTATGCAACAACTTTAACACTCTAATACATTTCTCACATCGAGATTGATATTTTAATTTTCTTGTGCAGGTAATAATGAAAGATTGATGGATTTTATTTTTAGTGTGTTTACTTTTATTATAAAGTATGTAATAAATGACTTGCTGTTGGTTATGAGACTATAAAATCAATATTGAACAAACAATGCTAGAGAATTCTCAAGTGCAAAGGCAATTTGAAGTTAAAACTAGAACTTTATATTTCCTCACACTTACTTTGTCTCATACATATCGGTGTTTTCTAGATAAGCTGAGGTCATCAAGCAATATTCCTTGATTTTAGTTCTCTCTTTTTGAATAAAGGAGAACAAAGAATGAGCTAAGTGTGATAGTCCATGGAAAGTGTATAAGAAGCACCTGGGACCACGAAGAATATATAAATGGAAACATTAACTCCTACCAGAGATCAAAAGTCATTAGTCATATCCTTAAAAATACTAAATTCATGCTTTTCTCCCCACCTCTAAAAAGTGACGATATTAGATGATCTGTCTTTTAATTTGTCAGTATGATCTTCACAAATGCACACATCTGTTGCCTGCCCTTCTCATTCTGAGAACGATCATTTTGACCTTTTCACAATGAAAGAATTCCCACTTTCACAACTAAAACTGGAAAGAAATAAAGTGAGATTAAATGCCCATTTAAATTCTATGTGGTGGTTCTTTTACAGTTGTATCTGAGAGAAGACAATGAATTTTGAGGAAGGGAAGGGAAGGGAAGGAGGGGATTCCGATACTACTCACTATTCTTTTCTGTTGTATTCCAGTTCTCTGTTTATTTGTTTGCATTGATCTATTTGATTGCATTCTGCTTAAAATCTCCTTGATGTATTCATGACTTAAAAATATGCAAGCATGACACAACTTTAGAATCTAAGGAAGGAGATACTAGAAAGTAATGGAAAACAGAATAAAATACAGGATTGTTTACTGAAGATTGATGCACTCAACAGACAATTTTTGAGGATCCCATTAGACAAATGACCTACATTCATGAAAATCAAAGACATCCTGTGGTTCAAATCCCATAGGCTACAGAGGTAACAAAGTCTTTGTGTTAAACAAGGTGCTTATCAAAGAGGAAGTACAAGGAACTGCTAAGACCTCATCTGGAGGACTGCATACAAATACAATTACCCTTGTCCAGGTAAGAGGAGTTCAGTCTGAAGCAGGTGCAAAGCAGAGCTACAGAAATGATCAAGAGACTGGAGCGCTTTTAAGAGGTTAGCTTTTAAGAGGAAGACAGCTTTGATTGGAAAAATGAAGACAAAATACACTCACTACAAGGACACTGGAAGGCAAACACCAGGTCACAGGAAACATTACATAAGCTGAAGGCAGAGCTGGGACAAAATTGAAAGGGTAGGGACTAATCACAGTTACAAACAGGTTGAAAATGAGAAGTCTTCTAACAATGAAATATGAAATTACACACACAAGGAAGAGCTTTCATACAACCGTACAGAAGGAGATGAGGGAACAGTATGACTAGTTGGAAGTTAGACTTACAATTTTTTTTTTTTAAATAAAAACGTCTCCCTCTGGTTTAAAGACTCATGTAGGAGTGCAGAAGCTTCTTCACCTAGCCCACACAATTTGAGACAGGTCTGAGAGCCTGCGAGTCACACACTCCTGCACAGTCAGCCTGCCGCTACATTAAAGTTTGGTTCAGGTAACTCTTTACATTTGAAGTAGTTTAAAAAGATTTTGACTCAGAATGAAAAAAAAAAAAATTGACTTTTCATTTTACACAAGAAAGCACACTTTTATTTAAGGTGGAAGACAGGAATGCATCAAGATATTTCTATCTTGATTAAGATGCATGATTAAACAAAACATACTGCATAGTCAAGGTTTTCATAATCTTGACACTATTACAAAAGCACTGGAGCATTTAAACACTTACATGCATCTTAACCAAGCGTATGTAAAGTTTATGCAACTAGCAACCTGAAGTCTATTTTTTTTTCTAGTATTTCTTCTTCCCTGAAGCCTTTCAAAAGAAAAGGCAATCTGACTCACATTTAGAAATGCATTTCCAAGAAAGCGTATGCTTAATGAGGACATGTTGATCACATGCTTACTGAAATTATACAGATGAATTGTGAATAAAAAAAGTTTGAGACATTTCATAAACATCATCTCTTTTGCTCCCAATATCTCTGCAATGATTTTCTACTAAATGAAATTGGACTTTGAACTATTAGGACCTGCCATATTAGGATAAGAAACACAGTTCAAAAAGAACAACCTAACTGCAGTATGGTGAACCTACACACTTTGCATGACTCCTGCCAGAACAAACACCCAAGACTGACCTTTGTATAATATTTGTAGTATTTTCTTGATACTGCATTTATCATGTATGTATGCATTTTGCCTTTGTTTTGTTTGACACAAGACACAAGAAGAGCTACACCTGTTAAAATGGCTGACAAAGAACTGTGAATGTTTTCAGGAGAAAGATAAAACTGGTGATATGGAAATACATTAGTAGTGTTTAGAAATTAATGAAGTTGTAAGGAATTGGAGTAACAAGATGCAAAAGTGGTCAGATTTCTCTTCCTAGAAAACATTTGGTATAGAATTCCACTCCATTTTCTGAAAAATCTTTGTCCTCGGGCTTGAATCTGGTTTGCCTCAGATCTCAAGAATCTGGTGGGATGGAAGATATCTTAAGTTTTGTACTGCAAATCAGAAACCATCTCCTTCTGCCTAAAACTTACTCTCTGGAATTTATTTCACAGAACTGCCATTTTTTTTTTGGTTATTTGCTTGGTTGGTTTGTTTTGGTTTTGTTTTTAAATATGTTCAGTAATGTTCTAAACAACACTTAACCTATATGGAACTATCTTTCATGACCCTTCCGATCTGAAGATTATTATCTAGATGTTTTATGAAACTGTGGCTGTAATTAACACTCGTAATCAGACACTGTTAAATAATTTCCATGTTTTCTCCATCTCCATAATTGTTTGGGACTCCATCACCACCAGTGTGCTTAAAAAGAAAAAAAAAAAAAAAAAAAAAAAAAAGGGGGAAAAAAAAAAAAAAAAAAAAAAAACTTTTTTTTTTTTTTTTTTAAATGTAATATGACATTTTGTCCACTTCAGTTGTGGTTGTCTAACCCTAAGCTCAAAACAGCATATGGAACACCATAAGGTATTTTCATTTTCCTCAGATTTATCACAATCTTGACAGCCAAATTAGTACTGTGGCTATCTGAACAATGAAGCCATCTGTGATGCTGATGCCTTATCAAAGGAAAAGTTTACTTTATTACAATACTTGTTCAATGTGCAACTAAAGGAGATTGTCTGCTATTATTTATCTAAAAGATTATTTACTGGAAGTAACGGAAAAGAGATTAATACTGAAATCACCTCAAATTTCATTAAATCCTTATTTGTTTCTGTACTGCAGCACTGAAACATGGTAAGGATGATCTCCAAATCAAAAAAAAAAAAAAAAAAAAAAAAAAAAAAAAAAAAAAAAAAAAAAGAAAAAGAATCAAGACTTCCTTGTACACAAAACACCAGAAAACTGTCTGTATCACTAGGCTTCATAATTAGCTCTAGGGATTTCACATGCTGGGAGATGCGCAGGAGATGTGCTGTGTACATGTATTCCAAATGAAATAGTTCCAGAACATGTCCTATGGCTTTGAAAGCTTTTGGCACATTCTGAGCCTGTAAAACAGGATGGCTGCATCCTGACTGCATGTTCAGAGCAGTCACCAGCCTGCACCTACTTTTGAATTGTGCCCAAGAGTCATTTGGGAAAGTGCTATTTGACTCATGCAAAAAGCTGTGCTGCAAATCCATCTAACAGCAGTATAGATGTTTAAGCATTAGTGCCCCAGCCCATGTCCTGGTATTGCTTAATGTACTAGCATAGATGTAGATATCACAATGATATTGATTGCTACTCATCCCAGACAAGGAAGAGAAAGGACACCAGCAGCTCCTCTCTAAGTAACACTAAACTTCTAAACTTTTGGATGTCTATGTGACCCTTGTTCACCCCTTTGCTGTTCCTCACAGAACACATCACATATAGTCTACTTTTAAATAAATCCATGAATTATTTGATAAAATAATCAATAAAATCCCAATGTCAAAAGTAACTTAAAATACTGTCCATTGCAGCAACCCTGGATATAATAAAATAGAAGTTATTTTTAGGAGAGGAGAGTGCTAATGAAATCGGCTATTGCTTTGCAAGCATTATTTTGGAGGAGAAATCAGAAGTTATCTCCACTGCCATCTCTGATGGAATGGGACAATCCTCTCTTACAAAACCAAGGTTTTTGTTTTGAATGTATCTTTACCTCCATCTGCTTAGATATACCAATAAAAAAAGTCAGAAAAATTGATCATGTTAGCCTGTGGACCAGCTATCTGTGCTGCTCTGTGGGTTTCTGTAGTTTAAAAGGCTACACCTCCATGCTGCACTGTTCCCAAAGGTGCTGCCTGACTCACCAATTTGCTTCCTATAAACCCTGCAAGAGAAAGTGATTGTATATATGTCTGATGATACTGACCTGTGAATGTTCTCGCCAAAAGGAGTTCTGCAGTCTATCAACTGTTGAATGACAACCAAGTGAAAGCTTTTTGTTCATTCAGTAATCACAGCAGCTGTTTATTGCTAAACAGGCTTTCCATTTATAAGAGCTTATGAAAGTGAGGGATACATCTCAAGAGAGAAACATATTCTGCCTTCATTATTCACCCACATATTTGATGTCATTCCAGTGTTTGCTGTGAAATGCCCCCCCCTACTATTATATGGGATAATTTTTCCACTCATTCTCCATGAAACTGGCAAAATATTTCAAATTATTAAGTACTGCTTCTGTATCTCCTGTATGTGGCATTTATGTGCATTAGAGATAATCATGGCTTCTGACAGTTGGGAAATTAAGTGTAGAGCTCATTGGAATTTATTTTAGATGTTGAATGCTGAAACGATAAAAGTCTAACAACAATGCTATATGAATTACCACATATTTACTCCATATTTAATGTCTCTTCACAAAGAAGGTCCATACAGGATTTTTTTTTTTTTTTTTGCACTAAATGCCTTCTATAAGAGTCATTTTCATAAAATATCAGCTGTATGAAAGACAGATGAAAAAAATACCTGACACAAGTAAATAACATGGACATTTTCTTAGCTTATGTAGTCTTTGACACTTTTGAAGAAAAAAAAATTAAAAAATGAAGAAAAAAATTAAAAAATGAAGGAAAAAAAATCAGGTGTGTGCAATGATTCTATTGCCAAAATTAAGAAACACTTTTTTTTCCTCCAGTATCAGTTGGGGATTTGAGACAGCGAGTTAATTTCTATTTTAAATTCTTCCCACCAAAATATTCCACTTTCTATCATGAAGTTTAAGACATTTTTTGTAACCTGTTTTGAAAGGCTATTTTGAGTGAACCAAAGTACGGATGATGGAAGAACTCCAGACACCTTCACACTTCACTTCGCTCTTTGCTCTGCCCCTCCAGCACCTACTTCAGTCCTAGATTTATTCCCAGGGCAACAGGCAGGTTCTTTCAAGATCACAGCAGTGCTCCAAGACCGTCAGGCACCTGCAGCTTCCAGCAGGCTGCTTAGCAGGCTATTGGAATGGCTTATCTGAAAATAAAGCCTTTTGAATCTTTGCAGTCTCCCCTCAGTTTCTGTTAATGCTTAAACTTTTTCTCAAGACACTGAAGTGTAGCCTGTGTGTTTAATAGGATAAGCTTTAGAAAAAGTTATCATAGTCTCATTTCTCTCTGAAATTTGAAAGCCTCAATGCAGTGACACATTTCTATGCATGCTTTTACTTAATCATAAGCATTCAGTCAAAGAATTCATAGTCAGATATTAAAATTAATAGGATTTCCATATGTAAACCAGGTGTCTAAATCCAGGAAGATAGATTGTAGGGGATTTAAATTGTTTTATTAGAAATCAAGGGGACATTTTTCTTCTAATATTTTGTTCTATTAAAACTCTTCTGTCCCTGGTGGTCTTTAATAATGCGGTGTGCCAAAGGTCTCTTCATGAAAGATACAAAATGCTTTTGAGTAAAGTATTTCTGGTACACCCAGCTGCAAATGAAATATTTATGACCAGCTTCTTTATCCAGTAAAGTGGTGCTGGAATCAATGCACTTCAGAGTGAAATTGTGTATTCAAAGTATTTTCTTACAAATGAATTATTTTTTTCAATGAAAGTGATTTAACATCAGAGGCTTAAAGTTTTCCTGGAAGAGAATACGGGCTTTTTCAATACATAATTTAGATTAAAACTTCTTCAGAATTAGCTAGATAGGGGTATTTGCATGACTGCAGCTCCTTGTATCGGTGAGGTGACCAATAACTGAAACTCGAGATTTTACTGTAAGGGCTCTGAGAGCACCCAACCTCTATCCCAGAGGCTTCCCTCTAACTTTGGAAGTTACATGATCCAAAACAAAGAAAAGCATTGGCTAGAAGCTTGCATGCATCTAGAGCTCAATGCCCTCATAGAAATGTGAAAACAGCTCCTAATTTAAACATTTTAAGAGTTATCATGTTCAAGAAGCTTAAGTCTGGGTTCTGAAATAAGTGTTAAAATAGTTAAAATCACTCAACAAATTCCAGATCAGGATGAAAGACTGCAAGAAAGCAGGTCTTCCTCTCTGCCATGTTCAGCAAACATATCGAAAGCATCTTTGTGGCACTGCTGAAGTAGAAGCATGAAATATCTTTGTACCTCATTGTCCCTCCCATCTAGAGTCTTCCTTTCCCAAGACTAAACGTTTCTCTTTTAAAAACATCCAAGAATTTCAGTCCTTACTCTACCAAATTCAGATATCAGTTCCATTTGGCCACTATAGCTAACATTTCTGAACATGAAGGAGAAAATTTTCATTTCAAATATATAGCCCTTTTGCAGAGGTAATCAAATTAATCATTAAGTTTAGAGTATAAAAGGCACATCAGTTATATACTTTTTAGGTAGATATTTGCACGAGAACTTAACATGCATCTAAAACCACTCACTCAGTGGTCAACCACATGATTTAACACAAAAGATTTAGTAACTACAGGCATGCTTGGATTCAGATGTTAAACCATAGTTTTCTGAACAGGCTAAAACTCTAGTTCATTCTGTGAGATGAGCTCTTATTATTAAGGTAAACAAACATAACTTAGATCATAACACAGGATAATAAATATTTTTTCCATTTATCAAAATGATAAAAGTGTCATTTTTGTATTAAGGAGGCAAGTATATGAGATCTAATAGTATCTTTTATTTAAATATTGATATAATAGGAAAAACAAAAACATGTGAAATGCTTAATTAAATCCTGGTGTGAAAAGGATATTTGTATCCAAAGGCTTATTCATCTGTTCAGTTCTGCCATAGTTTAATTAAAAAGTGTTATCTTGGTCCACAAGTTTTGCCTGATTTATATTCTTAGATCACAACCACAATACCGTAACCTGGCATGGCCTACCATAATAGGTATGATTTACCTATACCACCATACAAACAGAACTCAGTAGAATTCAGACGTCTTTTACAAACGTAAATAAGGATTGGCCTTGGGTGTGTGTGTGTGTGTATATATATAAATATGTGTATATATATATATATATATACACATATTTTTTATATATATGTATATTTATGTAATCCAAACAACCAATGGACAGCCATTCACGTCATTGCAAGCTTTGAATTTATATGCTATGGTGAAATAAGAAAAATCTTTTGTTTGACCATTTTAAATATCAGCTTTGCAGAATCTTAGGTTAACAGATAATGCAAAGCAGAGTATGGTTCATCACATGTACAGCAATGGGCTTACACTTCTTATCACCCCTTATAAATCAGTTATTACCTTAGCTCTTCCTAGCCTATATAAGTGTACTAATTAACCTAGGAAACTCTGAACTTCACCTAGCGCTATTTAAAAGAACTTACTGTCTCAGAATATATTGTAAGGCTTAAAATGCATTTGATGGCTTAAACATTCACAGGAACTCGGTGTTGTAGATCACAGGAGGAAAGCTCATTTACCCACCAGCTTTACAGCTCAAAGCAAAGCAGTGCTGCATAAAAGATACTTTGTCATTCCCTTGCCCTTCATACCAGGCTGATCCCATGCTGTTGGGGACAAAGACATATGAGCTTTCTCTGTGTGCAAGGCCACAGAAAATTTTTTAGCAATTGAACCTCACAAACAGTTTCACATTTTATTTACTGAACACTGTTTACAGTTTTTTAATTGTAGAATGTCACTTTGGCAATTACACCCAGACTATGATATACCTGTTTGGCTGAAGCTGTGATTTTTCTTTTTTTTTTTTTTTTAATATATATTTGTTGATCCTTTAAATTCTGTAAGTCAGGAAAATCAAGTAAGTCAGTCTTTCTTCCAAGATCACAGACCCTTTCATTGAAGTAAATAAGTAATCACAAAGACAAAAACAAACACCCCAATACCACACTCAGATGGCTTATGGCAAACCTGATACAGATAATTATTTAGCTTCTGCACTAATCTCCGTTTTATTTTATCAGATAGATGACTCCAAGCAACACAACACTACTCACAGGTTATTTTAGAATTCTTCCGATTTTTCAGCTCCCCTTCCCTTTGTCTATATTTTGGCTGCTAATTGTGTAAATTCCTCACTCATTCATAGTGCCTACCATAATGAACTATGTGGAGGAGATGCTGTGATACCCCCTATATGTGTAAAGGGAGTTTTGGTTGAAAGTAGCAATATCATGTCTAAATAGGTTGAGCAAATTCAGCAGTAAGATGGGAGAACTTTAATAGCAACAAAGGATATCACAACAGCAGTGGCAGGAGATGATCTAGTATTTGTTATTCTGCAATATATTTCAGTCAAGCATGTGAAGGGAAGAGAGAGAAAGCTAAACGCAAAGTTATATGCATCATGGCCAACGTTAGATTATTTCATGAACGTCGCTTCAGTGAGTTAGTAGACGACTGTGAATATCATTGATTTCAACAGAGACTCACATATACGCTAGCACTGTTTGTTGTCCGTATAATTACCCTTGCATATATGTACTCGATATTTTTTTTTTCCAAAGGGAATTGGAATGTATCCTGATGCTCCTGCCATATAACTCATCTTACCTCAAAGTCAGTCCTTTGAGATTTGGAGCCCAGATTCAGAAAAATCACTGCTTTTCCTACGTACATGATTTTTTAAAAAAACTACTCCAAAAATGGGGAAAAATGTAATCACGATGCATATTTCAAAAGTTAGACTGGTAGAACACAAATAAACTAGGATAGTTTTATACATTTTAAGCCACATAGGGCTGATGACATTAAAACTTCTTGTATTAAGGAAAAGGGCTGCCTGGTTATCTTCGTTCTGAATCCAGAAACTTCACAGAAAATTTAATACTAGAGTCTACCTCCCAGGAATGCTATCAAGAGAAATCAAGCACTATGCTTTGTCCTTTTTTTTTTTTTTTTTTTTTTTTGGTTTATTATCCTGTCAGTTAAATTGTGTAGCTGATTTTCAATTTCATTGTTTTAGTTTCATTTTCCTAGCTAGTGGTTCTTAAGCTTCTGCTAGTGTAAAAATTCTTTGCACCTGGTATTTTCCCCCACTACGAAGGTACATGTACTTCCTAATCAAATCTTTCGGTCAGTTGAATCTGTGGTTGATGGGAAGAGACTGACAAATGATTTTCCTCGAGCTCAATTCAATATCATTTCTCATTTCCAATTTTTGGTGTCATACTCTTTCCTCCTTCCTATTTCCAGGTTTTGTCTTTCTTTAAAAAAGAAAAGAAAAAAAAAAAAAAAAGTGAGGGCAAGTTGCAGAATTTTTTCTTTCTTTGGATATTCACATACTGAGCAGGAAAGTATGCTCAAATTATTTACTTGAAAATGATAACCTTTTCCTCAAATAAATGCAAGCACCAAATGAAGAGAAGATTGGAAGAAAACTGTCAGTTAATTTTCTTACAATTGCAAATTCATATCCAAATAGAAATATTTTTACTGCAGTGCACTTGCATTTTAAGATTTTTTTTTTTCTATATGAATTAGAAGTTACACAACCATAACCACAATTCAAAAAAAATGGCCCTTGCTGTTTTTGGGGAATATAACCTGTGTATGTTGACTTCATAGTTGAAAAATATTACCCTGTTTTGAAAAGGTTCTGGTCATTGGTTTTCTTGGAATTAAAAAAATACCGTAACATGGCCTGCAACACAGTACAGGTGCTGAAGGATTTGAAAAAAAAAAAACTATAGCTGGAATATGCAGTTCTGATGAAAACTAATACAAATAGTTATAAATAAAGTGTAAACCCATTGCTGTGTTCAAGTAAAGATGCTGAAGGTATTTAAAGTCAAAGGACAAAAAAATCAGATAGGGATCCTGACATAGCAGGCGGAAGTCGTATTAGAGACACATATTGGCTGAAAAGGGGTAGACAGAAATCTATGCCTATCTGCTTGATTCACAGGCAGTCTGGATCCATAAACTTAAATATCATTTTATATGGCCCCTAAGCAAGTGGAGAATCAGTGCAAGGCATTGGTTCCACTGTTTTTCCATGCTAAAAACACTCTGAGAGTATACACCTACAATTAAATCCCTTTGCTCCCCAATTCCCTTTGAAGATTTTGGAAATGAGGCAATTTACGAATCTCAGGAAAGACAACATTCTTCCAGACTGCTCCTATAAGGATACATTGCCTTAAGATCTTTTTATTTAGATTGCATTTTTAATATTAAGAAGTAGTTTTAGTATCTTTATAAAAAAATACTTAGTTTAGTTTTAGTAGTTTTATAAAGCTCACTAAATCTAAGCAAAGAATAAAAAAAGCAACTCCTTTTCATAGAGGACAGCATGACAGTAGATTTAACTGGATATCTGATTTAATTTCCATAGTACCTTTATGCAGTATAAATATATAAATGATATATATTATAAATAAATATACTATGCAAATGATTTCATATATTATAAAATAATTTCCATACAGTAGCAGAAAGCTATTTTTCATACTTATTTTCCTTTACTAGGTGATACGAAGGTCAGACAGAATGAGAACCATGAGATATCAGCAAAAGTCCACACAGAATACGAGAGGTTTGTGAGCAAAAAATATGCTGCAGCAAAGGCTCCCACTTTTTTTTTTTTTTTTTTTTTTTTTTTTTTTTTTTTTTTTTTTTTTTTTTTTTTTTTTTTTTTTTTTTTTTTTTATTTTGCTCTTGTATATAAATACCCAACAGTGAAAAGGCCCACTGACTTCAAGAGGGAGAAGGATTTAATTCATAGTATCTCACTGTGCAACAGGATTACTTGATAGTTATATCACTCTACAGGGAAGTTTGTTTTACATATTAACACAACATCCAGTTAAGCTATGAAAAACATAAAATTGCAGTAGAATCATCATAATCTGTAAGAGATGATTAAAGGACATCTTAGACATGCAGATACTTATTAGCAGAAGAAAGGGATGTTTACAAAACCAGTTATACAGCTAAAGCAAAAGATACATATCCAGTGAGAATTTGTTTTTACTATAATTATAATCTGTTGAGGAGTTTTTAAAAAAAATCCATACACATTGCTGACTTTAGAAATTTCTGAAGTATTGCAAACTATAAAGTAAAAAGAAAAAGCTACTATAGAAAGAATAGGAAGGCGTTATGAAGCAACCCTCACATACACTGTGTTTATGTCATTTTAAAAAGAAGACCAAAAAAAAAAAAAAAAACAATTAGGACAAAAATAACAGTTCGTGCAGTATGTTTTACTCAAGCTAGCCTACCACTGAAATGAATAATTTAGGTGTAACGAAGAAAGCTCACTTCAGTGTTTGCTGTATGTACATATTTTCTCAGTCAGAAAAATAGCCTCAACATCTCTTTTCCAAAGAAATTCCCCATGATAAAATAAAACAAAGGAGGAGATTTACTTGTCACACCATTTCTAATTAGAACATGGCATTGCCTTGCTTTTGATCCCTGAGAGCATCACCTTAAGCCTCTCAAACTTAACCACATTGCAATAAACCCAGGAACAAACAGACAAATAGTAAAGGATATCTCTCACTGAGGAAGAATTAGTAAAACTGAAGTCAGTCCCAGAGTAATTACGCAAAAGGAACAGGCTATGTTCAGAACTAAAGAGAAGTCTATGAGGAATTATATATGCTTTTGTAAAGGTCAGTCAGATTCTTAGAGGCATCTAACTATACTTCTTCCTATAGGGATTGCTGGAAGAGTAGTAGCAACAATCCTCTTTCTTTATGAATATTAACAGCCATGAGACAGCTTTTAATAAAGAATTAAGAGCTTTTCACAGTTCAAGTATTTTTAAGTCTTTGAAAAGAGCCTTTTATAACCATACACCTAAAACCATACATGCATCTTGCTCTCCAACACTAGCAATAAGAAATGTATGAAGAACATTGTTTGGACTTGGCTGATTAAATTAATAATTCATTTCAGTGACCTGCTCTTATTTATATCAAAGCTTAACATAGAGCAATTTCCTTTAGATCACACTATATTTGTACATTTTAAAATTTGTACTCAATATTCTGACATTGACGTGCTCATATACAAATTATATGAGCATGAAAGCTTTAACAGTCTTACTATTTAGTCATCAAACCAAGGAATAAAATTAAAAAGCAATATATGCTAATGATAAAAGATAAATTTTGCTACCACTGAAGTCTTTTAAGCTCACAATGTAAAGAATGCCTTCTTGCTATGCATAAAATATGAATTGTGACTGAAATGAAAGACAAGCTGTTCTTATTAGCTGGGGGCTACAAGACTCTTTCCTTCTTAGCAGCTGCCCTGCAGTTTATAAGATTCTTAAAACCAAGAAATAAAATGAGTTATTTTTCCTCTTGCTATGATTTGCAAGAAACTTTCCTTAAAGAGAAAGATGGGCCTATAGATATAAATTAGAGGTTCTCCATTTATAGAGATAAAATTACCACAAAATATTAATAGAAGACTACTTTGCATGGCAATACTGCCTTTTTCATGGCACAGTCTCATACCATGTACAGATGCTATTACTTTGTCACGAGAAAGAACATATCTTGGATTGAGCATGGTGTCTTCAGTGCCAGTTTGGAACAGGATTAAGACAGAAGTCCACAGAAGATGGGCAGGGGAAACAAACAAACAAACAAACAAAAAACAAAAACCATCCTGCCTGATATGTTATTTTGGAGATGCAAAAAGACATAATTGGTTTTAAAGTCCTGCAGCAAATAAAGTCATGTTGCCACACATACATAAACACACACAAATATCCACAATTAAGCATCCAAGCATGGTATTGCTCTCACTTAATCCAGAAACCACGTATTCCCATTCTTGCAGCCTTGGAGGGATTTGATTTTTAGTGACTTCCATTTAACCTATATTTGGGTAGTTTCAGCTTTTTCCCACTAAAACCATATCAAAGGGCAGGAGAGATTGCAGAGATACAGGAAGAAAAGAGAGCAAAGCCATAGCTCTAAAGCATGGCTAGTTGTGTAGGTTCTCCTTTTTTTTATTTTTTTTTTTCTCCTGTTTTTAAATAAATGCTTTCAGGGCAGAGATCACTGATAGCTAATTGGGATTTTCTTCTGGAAAACACCCAAAATAGTTTCAGAGACATTCAGAAGGGAGTGAATTGCAGTAGGTATTATTTTCTTTAAGTAGCATAAAGAATATAGGTGACATCAATTCCATTTGAAAAAAAAAAAAAAAAAAAAGCAGAGCAAGTTTTGATCATATTTTTAAATAAAGTTTTTCTTTATGTGGGAGAAGATTCTGTATCCCAACTGCAGTGTCTCAGTCCCAGTTAAGAGTATAATTATAGACATATTTTCTCAGACTTCGTAGGAGCTATTTTAACCACTTTGCTGGGTAGCATATGTTTTGAGTCTCACACAGAAGTGTTTACCTTTTCTCTCGCGCTACTGGAGATGAAAAAGATAAAAATTTTCCAGAATACAATCGAAAACTTAATTCTTACCCACTAAACTCCTCCACAGGCTCTAGCCCTAATTGTATGATGCCTCAAGAGCAATCTGCAAAGTCCATTTCATGCAAGAGTTTTGAGGGAAGATTTACAACATTCAGAGATAAGTGCTACTCCTTAGTCTCAGGGCACCTTCTTCTGGCATCACTACTGCACTGCATATAATCCCAATTTGCAATTAAATGCTTACCACCAGATGGCTCACTTTAGATTACAAATGACTCAAGAACGCTTTCAAAAGAGTTGATAATAGTATCAACTATCAAATACTATCAAATAGTATCCCCTACATATTCCTCATCTAAGATGCTCTTCCTTTAGAATACAGTCTCTATCTACTATTTGTTTGGGGTTGGATCCCATTTCTTTCCTTTCCTCCCTCCCCACCTTCTCCTTGCAAAAAAATAATTTGGTTAAGATGTAGATACCTAGGAACCTTGGGAGTACTCAGAAGTTCTTTTTAGCTACTGCAGCATTCTCAGATCTTCTCTGACACTTGTGTGATGTCCCTGATTCTACTTTGAATGCAGTTTAATATTTAGTTTCTTTCCAGTAGTCCTATCTTCATGCTCATTGGACTTTATCTTTACAAATCTTTATCAAAGCTTACAGAAGAAGCTTTTTTTGCAATGTGCAATCCAAATTAGCACCCAGCTTCTCCTTTAAAAGTTTACAGCTATAGTGGTGAATATTTTTTTTCTTTTCCTTTTCCTTCATTACAAGGCCTTTCTCCAGTACCTGATTTGACGCTGGCGATGCCCCATGCTAACCCTGCCAAATCTGGCACAGATTGTTTCTGTCATAACATGCTTGAAGAGCTCCGTGGTCAATTCCAAGCTGATAGGAAAACTGTCAGTCCTGAGGAGCTTTTATTTGTGGAGCAGGTGACTGACACTGAAAAGTTTTTTTTCAACTGCTGGAAGCGTCAGCTCCTCAGGAAGCAAGCATGAAACCTTGGCTGGCATACAGATTGTCTCGATGTTTGAATTTTCAACATACAACACTACTCGGCTTTTATTACAGAAACCTAAATACCAAAGTAATTAAATTCTTGAACCATTTTATTTAAATTCTTCCCTCCCCTAAGAAAAACTTCCAGTATTTTATAGGTCTCAAAAGAAAGATGGACCATGTAAAATGCAGTACAGGTTAATTTCATGATTCTTATAAGTGAGAAGAATTTTAATCACTCCACAAATGAAGTCTATACCCTGCCTCTGACTTAAAAGTCTACAATCTACATTGAAGCAGTACATAGAAACAGATTAACTTTCCAAATTTTTATTTTAACTAGAATGCCTCTGAACATCTTTGGTCCCCCTCACACCTTTTCTTTTGCAATATATACATATGGACATAAACTGCAGTATATTTATATATAATATATATATATCTAGAAATAATCCATATAGCAAAAAAGCTCTGAAAACACTATAAATTATTACAAAAAGCAATGCCTATTTCTTAAAAATTGTGTTACACTTTTAATGTCTGATTTTTAATCTAATGCTCACTGGAAATCATAGGAGAATATTAAGTATTAAGTGCTTTATAGTACTACTAGAGCTACATAAACAAGTAAACTCAGCAAAGCCAGAGCTTACTTTCTATGGTCCTTTTTCTAAATGGCAAAACACAAACTGAGGTGATAACTTGCAAACAGCTTCAAAAGTGCTCCGCTGAACTCTGCCAGAAATTATTTGACTGTAGACAAAAATCACAGCAGGGACCATGGTGTCAGTCTAACTGTATGCACAATCAGTTAATTTCCTGGTATGAAAATAACCCCAGGTGTCCATCTTCAAGCAGTAAGTATTTTCTATAAATATAGCCCCTGGTCACTTATCTTGCTGTACATGCTTACTTTAAATGCAAACAATCTAACAATTTCACTAGCATGTAAGTGAATTCAATATTTAAAGTCTGTCATATTAGGATGCCTAATGACAACAAAACATAGGGAAAATGGTATGTAAGCTTTTAATTTTCTTAATGGTAAGTTCTTAATTATTTGCTTTATTTTAAAAACAACTTTTATGTTTGAAGTGGCTTTATTATTTGTATAGCTACAACAATCCTTTAAATTGCAGAACAAATATAAGTTTTGTGAGATTAAACTCAAGAGAGCCAGTCCTATGGTATGTCATCTCCAGTCACACGAAGTAACCACATTAGTATACCTGCCACATTTGGATCAACAATATCTTCACTCAGAGCAAAGTAATACTAACTACTTGGGCCAAAAGTAGAAAACAATTTCAATGCATAATGTCCCTTTAGAAATAACATTTCCAGGAACTGCAAATTTGCTTGCCTGAAGACAGTTACTATAATATCTGATTTGCTCTTCCATTACTTATGCAAAGCTTTTGAATTAGAATAAAAGATTGAATAACTCATACACTGCAAAAAAACAAAAAAAAAAAAAACAAAACAAA
>VZSV01000073.1:2577475-2598485 GCA_013398735.1 Nothocercus julius
TTTTTCCCCAAGTGCAGGACCTTGCACTTGTCTTTGTTGAATTTCATAAGATTTCTCATTGCCCAGCTATCCAGTCTGTTCAGCTCCCTCTGGATGGCAGCACAGCCCTCTGGGCTGTCAGCTACTCCTCCCAGTTTGGTATCATCAGCAAACTTGCTGAGGGAGCACTCCATCCCTTCATCCAGGTCATGGATGAATAAATTGAACAGGACTGGGCCGAGGACTGACCCCTGGGGGACACCGCTAACCACAGGCCTCCAGCTCGACTCCGCGCCACTGATCACCACCCTCTGAGCCCTGCCATCTAGCCAATTCCTAATCCACCTCACTGTCCACTCATCTATCCCACATTTCCGGAGCTTGCCCAGAAGGATGCCATGAGGGACAGTGTCAAAAGCCTTGCTGAAGTCAAGGTAGATGACATCCACCGCTCTCCCCTCATCCACCCAGCTAGTCATTCCGTCATAGAAGGCGATCAGGTTAGTCAAGCAGGATTTCCCCTGGTGAATCCATGCTGACTACTCCTGAGCACCTTCTTGTCCTCCACGTGCCTGAAGACAACTGCCAGGAGGAGCTGTTCCATCACTTTTCTGGGGATGGAGGTGAGACTCACTGGCCTGTAGTTGCCTGGGTCTTCCCTCCTGCCTTTTTTGAAGACTGGCGTGACATTGGCTTTCTTCGAGTCCTCCGGCACCTCCGCCGTTCTCCAGGACCTTTCAAAGATGATGGAGAGCGGCTTAGCTATGACATCCACCAGCTCCCGCAGCACTCTGGGGCGCATCCCATCAGGGCCCATGCATTTGTGGGTATTGAGTTTCGTTAGGTGCTCTCTGACCCAGTCCTCCTCAACCTGGGGCAGGTCTTCCTCTCTCCACGCTTCTTCTCTTGTCCCTAGGGCCTGGGACTCTAAAGGGCTGCCCTTGGTAAACACCAAAGCAAAGAAGGCATTCAGCAACTCTGCTTTTTCTGTGTTTTTCGTAACCAGGGCACCCACCCCATTCACCAGCGGACCCACATTTTCCCTGATCTTCCTTTTGCTGTTAATGTATTTGAAGAAGTTTTTCTTGTTATTTTTAACATCCCTTGCCAGATTGCATTCCAACCATGCCTTAGTTTTCCTTGTTGCATCCCTGCATTCCCTGACAACATTCCTGTATTTCTCCCAAGGGGCCTGTCCTTTTTTCCACATTCTGTATACCACCTTCTTCTGGCTGAGCATTGCCACAATCTCCTTGCTCATCTACGCAGGCCTCCTGCCCCCTCTGCCTGACTTCTTGCACACAGGGACGCACTGTTGCTGGGCGTGGAGGAAGTGCTGCTTGAAAATCAACCAGCTCTCTTGGGCTCCCCGACCTTCTGGAGCTCTAGCCCATGGGATTCTTCTAAGGAGGTCTCTGAAGAGGCCAAAGTTGGCCCTCCTGAAGTCCATGGTTGCAAGGCTACTTACAGCCCTGCCTCCTCCTCATTGGATCCTAAACTCAACCAGCTCATGATCACTGCAGCCGAGGCTACCCCCCCACCTTCACATCCCCAACAAGTCCCTCTCTATTTGTCAGCACGAGGTCCAGTAGCCCACCTCTCCTCGTTGGCTCCTCCACAACCTGCATCAAAAAGTTATCATCCATGCACTGCAGGAATCTCCAGGACTGCTTGTGCCTGGCTGTGTTGTCCTTCCAGTTGATGTCAGGGTAGTTGAAGTCTCCCATGAGAACCAGGGCTTGTAACTGTGTGACTACTTCCAGCTGTCTATAGAAGGCCTCATCAACTTCCTCATCCTGGTCAGCTGGCCTGTAGGATACAACCACCACAGTGTCTCCTATGTTAGCCTGCCCTTTAACCCTTACCCACAAGCTCTCCACTCGCTCATCATCCACCCCCAGTTTGAGCTCCATGCATTCCAGTTGCTTCCTCACATAAAGAGCAACTCCACCACCTCACCTTCCCAGCCTGTCCTTCCTAAAGAGCACATAGTCTTCCATGACAGCACTCCTGTCGTGCAAGCTATCCCACCATGTGTCTGTGATTCCAGTAAGATCATGACCCTGGGACCACACACAGATTAACAGTTCGTCCTGCTTAATCCCCATGCTTTGTGCATTGGTGTACAGGCATTTCAGGGAAGTAATGGAGCCTGCAGGTTTCCCAGGAGGGCTAAAAGAGGACCCTCTATGATCGTCTCCTATCCTCACTTCCCCACTGCCATACTCCCCCTGGATGCCATCTGACTTTGGCTGCGTGGTACTGACTGCCCTGTCTGCGTGACACTCCCCTTCCCCTTTCTTGCTTAGTTTAAAGCCCTCCTAACCAGGCTGGCCAGCCTTTTGGCAAAGAGATGCGTGCCCCTCTTGCTGAGGTGGTTCCCATCATTCCCCACTAGCTGATGGCCATCAAACAGAGTCCCGTGATCATAGAAGCCGAAACCCTGTTGCCAAGCCCAGCGGCACAGCCAGCGGTTAATCTGCGATATCTGCCTTCTCCTTGAATCCATTCACCTCATTGGTAGGATAGAGAAGAAAATCTTATGAGGAAAGACTAAGTGAGCTGGGCCTGTTTAGCCTGGGGAAGAGAAAACTGAGAGGAGATCTTATCAACAGGTACAAAATACCCGAAGGGAGAAGGTAAAGAAGATGGGGCCAAACTCTTCTCGGTGGTGGCCAGTAACAGGACAAGGGGTAATGGGCACAAGTTGAAACACAGGAAGTTCCACCTCCATGTGAGGAAGAACTTCTTTCCTGTGAGGGGGACAGAGCCCTGGCACAGGCTGCCCAGAGAGGCTGTGGAGGCTCCTTCTCTGGAGATCTTCCAAACCTGCCTGGCTGCCACCCGGTGCCCCGTGCTCTAGATGTCCCTGCTGGAGCAGGGGGGTTGGACTAGATGATCTCCAGAGGTCCCTTCCAACCTCAACCATTCTGTGATTCTGGTGATTTTAGTCGTCTGTCTTAAGTAAACCAGGTATTTCTACCTCCAGAGTCTGTGTAGTGTACAAATATTTAATGCAGTGTCCTGTCTTGTGGGTTTTTTTTTCACTCTAGATGGTAATCAAAGGAAATTTGAGTCTTTCCTACATCCTAGAGAAAACACGGTAATTTCCAAATTTGTGGAGAACTCTGAGTTAATATGGTTTTCATGTAAATGAGCTAAGCATTAAAGATCTTTGCAGAATCTAAATTAATAAGTTAATTTTCTATCCAATGCACTTTTCACACAAAATGGGGAACTATTTGAAGTGCTTCTACACTTCTTTTGCATTGCTCTTGCTCAGGTCCTAGTATACAAGCACCCATAGTGCTGAATTGCTGACACACCCTAGGAGAGTTTTGGCCTATGCCATATTTGTCACAGACAAGAAAAGAGCCAGCTGCCTGCAGTATGCACATAGCTAGACGATAAATTTCCATGAGTCCTGGGTAGCTGGTTCATCCTGCATTCAGGTTGCCTAAGGGGAATATATCCTGGCCCAAGCTATTCCTTGCACTATGCACAAGCACTGTCTGAGAAAACACTGGTGAAACCATGACAAAACTGTGCCAGGGACTATTGTGGTAATTTAACAGTCTATGTGACTGAGTGGCCTTAGCACTGCTACCACTTAATTTACTAGTATAGATGCACTCTTATTGGACATAGTTCAGTGAATAATGAAAGATTCTCACCAGTGGATACCCTATGGTTGATAGGAGCATGGAAACTAAAGTTCAGCTGCTGTAATGTGCCACTTGTCAAGGCCAAAAGATGCCTCCTAGTCTGCATTATTTGATGGTATGAACATAGCTTTTAAAACCTATGTGATTTATTATTGTTATATTTAAATAAAATTGTACTTTGAAATGCAATATTAATAAATATAAAACAAAACAAGAAAAAAACGGAGTGGAGAACAGCTTTAAAACCAAAACAAGCACCCCAGATAAATAAAATAGAAATCTGTGTGGGCCTGAAAAATCAAGAGGAACAAAAATTACGTATTCACTCAGACAAAGCAGTTTTTAGCAATCACTGAAAGAAAGCATTCTTATTATAAGGAGAAATATGATGGAAATGGGTCAGATATCAGACGACGCCTAGTTTGAGTTCTGTTAAACGTCTGTTTACAATATTAGACTTAGATAGCCTTTATAAGCTAAAACCATTATGTCAGTCACCCTAGTAGGAACGGGCTATAAAGTAATCAGTATCTGTGCCGTGTGAGAATGAAGATCACACTCGCTCAGCTGTGATTATGGACAGAGATTTCTAGTGAATTGCTATAAGGAACATACAATTTAGTAGGGGATGCAATGAACAAATATTGAAAGCTCATTTGGAGTAGCAATCCATCACTGGTGTCAAACATGACAGTGCAATCATGCAGCAAACGCATGCTGTCTCAGATGCTACTGATTAAACAGACATGACCGCTGCTGAATCATGCAATTATGTTCCTCTGTCCCACCTGCTATTAATAATAGAGGCAGACGTGTGAGAGTAAAAGTAGTGAAGAACCACAGTAAATACAAACAGGCATGGATGGGTAAGCGCATAAAAGGAAAGTGTCTGCATCAAAGTCAACACGAAGAGGAGATAAAACTCCCAAAATGAAATTGATAAGGTTGTAATGTGAAATGAGCCAGATTATCAGAAAAAAACAGGTTATTAATGTGTTTATGCTGTGTACTCCCTTTCATCACTTTTCTCTCTAGCTGCTGAACTGATGTTTATAGTTCACATTAAAATACTGGCAAGATAAAACATCATTTTAAAATTGGACTTGTTCTCCTGCTAAAATATGATTAAAAGACTGGTATCTGCATAACAACATGTATCAGTACAGACTTCAGTGCCAAAATAGTATTACGAATTCACAAAGCTATTGTGAATCCAGCTTTTGCAAAGACTTTAAAACAGTTTATGATGCTCTGAAGGAATCTGCACATATTAAAATTATGCTGAAATTGGCAATAGTTTCTAAAATACAGTGTGCACCTGGAGGGAAAAAAAAAAAAAAAAAAAAAAAAGACAACCTTTAGCTACATGTTCTCTTCCCACCCCAGTAAGTGTCCTTTTTCAGGTGATGTGAAAAAAGACATTAGATTACTGCTTTCTAAGTCTTTTTTTGCAACTAATTCTGACCTCAGAGATTTACAGCCAATCTCCCTTAATTCCTATGAAAACAGACCAAGATATTATTTAGATCATACTTGCACTAAACATCCTAACTCTATTCACTTCCCATAGATACCACCAACCCTTTCCAATTGATAACAGATGAGATTATTGAGTTTGCCATAATTACTTCAAGGAAAAAAAAAAAACAAAGCATCAATCAGGTTAACTCAATTTATTTAAGCTGTTTATACAAGAATGAGGAATTTTGTTCTCTTTTGTTTTTCAAGAGTTAATTGATACGTGACATGAACTGATTGCTGATGTATTTGTGGTGTCCTATAGCTGGGAAGAAAAAAAGGCGGTAACACAACAGTAGTATTTTTTGGATCTGGTTGTTTCCAGATAGAAGAGCAATATCTATGGTGTCACATGTTGACACAAGCACATAAAGTTACTGGGCTAAGAAAGAGGCATAATCCATACAAGTGTATAGCAAGAAGTTCATATATTCCTTTTTTTGCCTTTTTATATATGTAAAAAAAAATTTAAATGTTTTTAATAGAAGATTTCACTCTTTTATAACAGTTGTTATAGCTACTGAAGATAAAGGCAGACAGAAATATTTTTAAAATCTTAGCAAGTATGTGTATATGATAGCACTACAGGTGAATGTTTCTGGAACTGAGGGAATTGTAGTCCATCTGCAAAGAATTGTCACTTCAATGGAAATAGCCCCCAAATTACAAGAGATTGTGACAGAAGAAATTGCATCACCTTTGAAAACTGCACAGTTTATGTATAATTTAGAACCCATTAGACAGAAAATGTAGTTTCAGTCTGAAGGATTTTCATGTGAGGAATCTAGTTTCATAATAGTAGCACATATAGTTGTAGTGACCTAGCAAATAAATAAAATGTTCCAGTTCTAAGACAGCAGCTTTACACTGGAATTTAATTTCATCTGAATCATTCAATGAAATTAAATTGTCACATCTCAGACGAATCACAGAAGTGATTCGTGAGAATGATTCAATTTTAAGGGTTTTTTGAATTTGTGCTCCTCACTAAGAACCTCACTGGAACTGATCAGTGGAGATAAATTCAGTCCCAGAAGATTGTCACTATTGGCATTTTTGGGGAATCAAATACTTCCTATAAGGCCCCTGAGTAGTAATTCAGACAGGCTCTTGAGGGACCATCCCCATTAGCATAGTGATGTCAACTGTGACCGCAAAGAAAACAGACAGCAGTTCAACTTGCTGATTAGTAGAAAAAAAAAGAATATATAGAATAAGAAATGACACCAAGCAAAGATTCCTCATATTTTCAATTGCAAATAATACTGTAATGGCCATTTAACCTGAAACAGCCGACAGAACATTTCTTGTAATAAAAATTGAATTCTTTAGCACTAACATCACTAGCGACAAAAATGTAGATGGCCACAGAGAGAGCAGCCGAGATAAGGTGTATTACTGATACACAGGCCTCAAGGCCTCTGTTTAGGTGAAATATCCTAATGATCCGAGGAGGAAGATCACCTCACATGTTACAGAAAAAGTTAAATGATTTCAATACTACCAGTGCCTACCTATCGTTATCTAGTATTAGCCATCCCTTCCTGAGCACCAGACAAGCTCCCTCCAAGAAAGAAAAGCTCTGCAAAATGGAGACTAATTACATTGTGGTACACAAAAACAGAATCAACAAATTTCAGTAAAGACTTCTCCCCTCTTTGAAAAATGCTAAGTTATCAGGTATCATAAAAATTTGTATATATTAGCATTGCCCTTACCTTGTCATACAATCCAACAAAACTAGTTTCACAATCAGGTATCTGTTCCACATAATACACCCTCTATTACCTTGATCCTTTTGCAGGGCAACACATATATCCCCTAAAACATGGTCTCCTTTGTCTAGTACTGGATATTATCTTGGTTCCTCTAGTTTTGTTTTCCACCTTCACACACTATCATGTCTTTCTGTTTCCTTTTTGTTCTTCCTAGTGAAGTATTTATTTATCAGCAAACCAATATGGCCAGCTTTATCCTTTAAAATCATTTACCACCTCACCAGAGCTTAAATAACCCAGTTAATAAATGTGACCTGCACAACATATAGTCACATCAAATACTGCAGCTTCTTAAGGGGAACAAATACCTTTCCTGCTACACAATGGTAAATCTGGAATATTTCAAACAGGAGTGTCAGAGGGTAGCAGCCAACAACAGTAGTAGCCACTCAAAAGAGAAAACCAATTCTACAACACTTCTTTTCAGAAAAGAAGTAGGAAATAAATTTGTATTTGTTGCTCATTCCTGCAAACAAAAGCTGATTTTTCATTTTCTTTTCCTACATTTTACATATTGCATTTGGGATATAATATAATAACAAAGCATGTCTGATTGGATACAGATTCAAAAGAAGACATAGCTCCTACACTTGTAAGCATTGCAACAACTATGTTTTCTACACTTCCTACACTTTCTACACTTTAAAATTCAGACCTTCAATTTAGACAATTACAGGTTCAGGATTAATGGAAAGATGTGAGTATTTTACAATTGAATATCAGCAGGGGGGAGAGGAAAGGAAACAAAACAAATCAAACCATTTCTCAATATTAGAGCCTACCTGCCTTATTCCTATGCTGGGTGTTGCTGAGGGCTCTGCTATATCCTAAACCTTGTATCTTCTTTATTTTGCTCAGAGTTCACAGATTAAAACTCTTCCTTGTCTAGAGTTCAGAAAGCAAGCAGTGATCATGCTTGCTAAACTTACAGATTGGGAGACTGAACAGAGACCTTATTTTTGCACCAGGGTGTTTTTTAGGTATGTTTGAGGAACAGTAGATAGTGAGTTTCAAAATTCCCCAAGGAACCTTCAAGAAAATCTGAGTGGTTTTCCTGTAAGTTTAACCTGACAGAAACCCTTACAAATTTGATGCAGAGTCACAAAGACCATGTTGGATAGAAAATGTTAATCTCCAACTGCCAAATATCAGATTAATTAATCTTAGAAGTAGTGACTTAATTGCAATTTAAGATCTCTGAAATAGATAGATAGACAGACAGATGGAGCAGATAGCTAAAGATATAGGTGCTTACAAGGTAAGCATCTTATATAATGGAGTCCTGGTATGTGACAACAAAAATAAGTGCTGAGAATAGATGCGGGTTCAAAGGATATTGTGATGGGAGGCATTTTTCTACCTTGTTGAAATTTCCTTTTCATTCTTTGAACATTTCTAAATAGTGACTTCTGTGTCTTTCACAAACTGTTCTTTGTGAATTGTTTCCTATATACCATGATCCTGCCACCACAACATATGTTAAAGCAACTATAAACAGAAAATGGTTTTCTGTTGGCTAAGTCTCTACCTACCACAAAATAAATGAAAGCAGGAGCAATGTACTGTAATGTCAGTATTATGATAGCTTTAATAAATGATGCACTTGGAACAGTATAAATCATTTTCACCTGAATGCCTCTCATGGCAACCTATTACAATACTCACTGATTGTGACAAGTAATAGCAGTCTTAGTAAGCAGTTATTTTTACAACAGGCTAGTATTATTTTGTACTTTCTAACTGCAAAATGGATATTAAATTATCTAAACTCTTACTGGAAACAAAGTATCTTATGTCAGTGGTCACATTTGGTCACTCAGTGTGAATCATTTGAGTGGGATTTACACCGTAGAACAGACGGAAAACCAGACTCCTCAGAGACAAAACATTGTATCTGTCCGTTAAACATTATTAGTAAATCACTCCCTATAAAAGGCAGCTTCTATACTATACCACAGAAACCACAATGCTTATGTTTTCTTGTAACAGAAACCTGGCCAGCCTGGATATTGTGACATTAGAGATCAGAGTCCCACAGTTGTTCTCTGACAATAAGCTTAACTAATCTTAAAAGCTTTCTCCAGCCAGCTTATAAACTCTGACAGTATATTAAAGGGAAGTTTGTGTCACGAAGCCTATTTTTGATAAAGCATTCCTAATAGCACTGCTGTCATCATCCATTAATGCACGCTAACGTTTTGGTTCTGCTGAGTGTCAGCATCTGCATTTTCTCTCTAATACTATGCAATTTAAAATGTTTCTTAATGTATTTAGCTTTCTTCTGCAATGCTTTTAGTTCAGATTGCTGACTAAAGCTATGTTATAAATATGAAATGATGCATTTGATCAGAAGTGTGGCTGTGAAATTAATTTATGGAGTATTTCCTTAAATAATTAGAAATAATAAAAAAGAGCATGCAATGACTTTTTTTTTTTTTTTTTTTTTTTTTTTGTGACTGTTTTGTGCTCAAAGGTAGTGTATAAGCAATACTCTGATTGTACAAGCCTACAGAGCATATGAAAATGGCTCATCCTGCACAGCTGTGCAAGAAAATTAGGCAGTAATAGGCATCTTCCTGGTAATCTAATCTGCTGGCCCTAAAATAGGTTAGAAAGCAATATCTCTGGATCTATTTCCATTTCTGTATAGGTAAGTGGGTGGCAGGAATGGATGCAAACTGGACATTTTTTTTTTTTTTTTTCCTTTGTGTGACTTAGCTGTGCTAGCTGTGGTGTTTTGTGGAAGATATTAAATATACTCTTCTTGTGTGGCTCATTAACAGAGTATCCTTTCTTGAACTAAGAGGAGGCTAGAGGTATTTGTGGGGAACTGGAGGTATACACATGACCTGTAGCTAAAATGGGAATTGTGATTCTCAGAGATGGTCACCACAGAGAAGGTACCTGAATATAAACTGACATGATGTTTTGTAACTATAGACTTAATTGCAACGTAGGCATCCGCTATGCTGTCTGTGTAACCACATACACTAAAATACCTTACCAACCAGAAAAAGGGTGATCAGTAAATTCACAACAAATGCATGCCCTAA
Source organism: Nothocercus julius (assembly GCA_013398735.1). NCBI lineage: Eukaryota > Metazoa > Chordata > Aves > Tinamiformes > Tinamidae > Nothocercus > Nothocercus julius. Next base: position 2,587,469 of record VZSV01000073.1, read on the forward strand.
AGACAAACTGCTTTCCACAATCGGATGAGTCAGAAGGTAACTAAGTCTGCTCTTTTCAGCCATGCTATGGCATTTACCATTTTGAGTACTGAGGCATGAATTGGCAAAAACTCTTTCTAAATCTAATCCCTGTAATTGAAGATGATCTGTTTCTCTCATATGTTAAACAACCTTATTAAAGAAAACAAGCGTCTAGATTCTCTTTGATAATGCTTTCTACTTCCTGTGCAGGAGACAGAAAGGATTGGGTAGTTCTATAATGCAAGTTTATCAGTTCATATAGGTTTTTTGGTGTTCTTTTTTCTTTCTTTGTAATCTCTTGCTGCTTCTGGAAAGACCATTAGCAGTGGGACTTGACTTAAGTGATTGATACACTTCCCAGAAATATCAGAATTCCTCTTCAGAAGACCTTTTTGAGACCCTATTTTTGGTAACCTCCCATTTTGCTGAATTTCCCTCCTCACTCCCTTCTCAGCCTTTTTGAGTATTTCCAAAGGTTCTGTTCTTATCATTGCCTGGAACACATCAACCCAGGGAGCTACAGCAGCACTCGGGCAGGAATCATGTCCTCTGATGTAGAGCCTGTGATCAAGAGGAAATTCAAGCAAACAAAAAAGTGCTGGCATATTGCAGCTCTGGGGAAAACAGGAATAAGGGATTATCTCTGATCTTAAAGCCTATGCAAAGAATCATTTTAGACTGATAACTAGTAAAATGTATCCCTATTGAATCTTTTGATACAATGGAAGGGGAGAAGTCAGTTGCAATGTATTTTTGTGTGTAAACTCCCACTTTAACAGCTTTTCTGGGCTGCAAACCCTGTTGTTGAGCTCCATGATTCTCAGTCGGACTTGCTTCCTTGCACCGACTCTGGAAGATCCTGCCAGATTATACACCTGCATCTTTAATGAATAAGTCAGTAGAAGAGACTGCACAGGAAGGCAGTGATGAGGATTAGTGAACTAATTTCAGCCTCTGCAGCAACTGGATAGAACTCCCAGCTCTAAACAGCTGACTGCTAACTAGATAGCTAATACCAACTGGGACATCTGTGTGCAATATATTTATACTGATTATTATTATCCTTTTCCATGAAATGCTGCAAGGCACTTGCATTAATTTTGTTGGCTTGATAAAAGGATATATCAGCACAGTTAATCAGTAGACATTCTACACAGGAATCCTCACTTCTCATGTTTTGATTTTATCTTCCTAATATTATGCAAGCATTGTTGCAATTTGATAATTTAATACTTGATTTGTTTGATACTGAGGTTTCCGATGGGTATGGAGACAGGTTGTTTATTCATATTTTGAGGTAAAGAGGCTATCCAGACTGGCCAAGCATTTTAGCTGTGCCAAGCAGAAACCGATTCACCTACTGTGAGATGCAGAATTTTTGTGTCAGGAAACTGGGTGAAAAAAATAAGGAAATGGAATGCTCCAGAGTACTTTTTTTCAACAGGGATTCTATATGCTAAATTACAAATATAGATAGATAGATAGATAGATAGATAGATAGATAGATAGATAGATAGAGATAGATAATCTTTATAGATATCTATAATTTTCTTTTACATTTCTAGTTCTATTTCTTGACTTTCAAAGACAAAAATGTTTCATATTTCTAAGGATTATTTTTGTTAAGGTGGAAAAATCCATGTGACTTTGAAAATATGATTATATCTTAGCACTCATGCTTATTTGTTTCAGTATAACCTGTGGCTTGAATGGTTTCACATGCTGGTGCCTCTTCTTTTAAAACTCCTGTCTGAAATTCTGTTTTCATTTGCTAGACTCCTATTGAAAGCAGTCTTAGCATAGCTGATTGATCCTTTTACTGGTAAGCTTTATGAAGAATGTTAAAATTATGGCACTTGGTATATAGATAGAGCTTAGGCATATTTGAAGAAGAAGAAGCCAATGTCCAGAAGCAGTCTGGACATTGTAATGAGAGAGTCTTTTCCTGTTTGCCTCTTTGTTAAAGGTTTTGTATAAATGATTGAAATTACAAACACAAACTGATCTTTGTCCTTCTCCATCTGGTCACTTTATCTTGAAAACTATCTTTCAATATCTCTCAGTGAAAGCAGTATGCTTCTTTCTTTCACATTTACATGAAAAATGACAATATTCTGGAATTTCTGAAAAACATATCACTCTCATAAGTCTTGACCCATTGCTAATGGCCTATCCAGAAGCAGAAGGAGTTACTTTGTGAGTCTACGCAGCTTATCAAGTAATTTTGGATCAAGTAATGTGATCCTTAATTGTAACCTGCAGGCCATATTTTCAAGATACATCTGTTGCTCAATATACTTTGGAAAATATTGTTTAATCCTGTACCCTTCTGCTCAGTTTGCATTTCAAGCATGTCTGGAAGTGTCTTTCTTAGGACATTTGAGTCAAAAGTTACAGAGAACCTAGAGGATCACTCCCTCTTGGATCCAGTCATCTTCATGGGAGGCTACCGTCGCTACTGTCCTTGTTCTGCCTGCGCCACCAAGGTGATTAGTGAGCAAGTTTAAGCAAAGCATTACATAAAAAAAAATAAAGGAAAGCTCTTCTGCTATATTAAGAGTCAAATGCATATCAAAACAGAAACCTCTTACATTTACATAAAGCAGAATGTATATGACATTATGGACATGGGTCTACAACGAAAATAATCATTAACTTGTTGAGCTCCCTGCTTACGTGCACTTATGTTTTACTTCTTGGTATGCCTATTATAAATTTATTATTATAATTAATAACATGCTATGCATAACAGCAAATTCTCTTTATTGGTATTAAAAAAAGATTTTTTGAAAAAAAAATATTATCACACATGCACACACACCTGAATTTAATAAGCACAATCAGTAAAATTTCCAGAATAAACAGAAATGTCCAGACTAGGTAAAGGTTCTTTTTCTATTGTGTTCTGAAATAAATTAGATTTGAATTTATGGTTAATTAGGTTCCTAAGCTGTCTAAGATGGACTTCTGTCTTCTTAAACACAATATATTCTGCATTCTGATGTGCATTTAACCTGGAAAGTAGACATCACACCTTGAAGATTGTTACCCTCCCTTTCTATGTTACTCTTTGCACTATGCCAAAACGAGTCTTTGGACAGCAGCACTCCAACCAAGAGAGGGTATCTATCTCATTTAGCTTTTAGCTTGGAAATGGTCCTTGCTTTTTGCTTGGTACCTGCTTTCAGCCAGACTGGCTCACTGGTTCTAAAAAAGTGATTTACTGAAAAAATTAAATCTGAATCATTTTCATACTTTCTCCACAGACTATGTTAATAAACTGACTTGTTTTACACCTCAGTAGTTCCATATTGACTCTGTTGAAGAAGTGGGACTTAATTATATGATTTTTAAATAAAGTCTTTTTCATAGATATGCATCACAAATATAAAGCAAAGGAAACTAAACCAAAAAGCTATATATAGTGGTGCTATGTAGGGATCAGAATGTGCAGATGCTGCTATTAGGAAGTTTCAGTTTCTGTATGTCTATAGAAAATTAAGATTATGAGATAAATTATATCTGACTAATTAATTATTCTCTCCACTTAAGTCTGTAGCTTTTTATGAGTATAGCAAATTCAATGTTTAGGTAAGAAGCTAAATATTGCAATACTGAATGTTAATACGCCACACAAACCTGAAGAAAATTGAAAAGAATTTAATAAAGCATATGAATTATGTTACAATGACTGTTTCTGACTTATGAACTTCACTGAAAAAAAAAGGATTTTATTTCATTTCACACTTGTTTTACCTTCTGTTGCTTTATAATCTGCTTTTTTTTTTTTCTGTTTAAGACCACAGAGATGAATGCAGTATGTTTAGTAAATCATTTATGTTATCGAATACCTCACTGGTTTCTTTTCTGTATAAGAATGGCATCACCATCCCACTATCTTATACTGATATTGAAATGTTGTATGGCAAAAATTGCCATTGTTCATCTATAATTTAATGCTCTTATACTTGGATTAATTGATTTGTCCTGGAAAACTATAGGTCAGTTATGAAAGGAATGCAATAGTCTAATCACATAACAACTACTACTTTTTTTTTTTTTTTTTTAATTTGGACCAACTATGGATAAAATTTGATAAACCTGTGTTTATGGATGATCATAGGTATATGAATGAGCTTGGGCAGCAAAAAGGAATACTAAAAAAAAGTCACACACATATGCGTGTGTCAAGGTGTGACTACATCACACAATAATATACCTTTATTCATGTTCCTAATTTGTTTTCCAAATGGGCTTACTCTAAAGACTACAAAAAGCAAGTCCTAGTGAACCAAAGCAACAATAAATTATAAATGTTTCATGGTGCGATAGGCAATAAAATAGCTCATCTAAGCAAGTATTTATCTAAATTACAAGTTCAGGTTCCTATGGAAAATAAAAGAGAACCTTTACATGACAGTGATCTTTACTATCAGAGCACTAACAAATAAGACACTACAAATAGTTTGTCCTTCTGAAGGAGTCTCATCAACTATGGAATGTTATACAAGTGCCCCTATTTAATCCAATCTACTTTGAACTGCTAATTAACTCAGAAAAAAAATTTCTCCACTCCATAGATCATGCTAGATCAGCAACTCTGAAATGTCTTTTCTGTCTCAGAAGGAACAAAGCAGCATATCAATAAATAAGAGTTCAGTCAACTGAAATGAATAACATGAAAAATTAGTTCCCAGCAAGATTCCTACGTAAGAGAATTGGCTGTTTATGTACATCTCCAGTTAAGTGAATTCTATTATAATATTGTCTGAAGACAGTTATCTGCATTTTACTTAAGTGAATTAATTTAACTATGTTTTTCAGCAAAACTGCAATACATACAGTAAGCACTCAAAAACATAATCTTAACATAATCTTAAAATGCCCCTTAAATGAAAATAATGCATCCTAATTTTAAGTGATGCTGTGAAAATTCGCATCCACCTTCTATGAAATACAAAATATATATTTTAGTGCCTGAAGTTGAACAAACTAGATTGCTCCTAATTTTATGAGGACACCTTTCCTCCTAAAGCATTACAGTTTTCGGCCTTAACTGTGCACTTGCACTGTGCAACGGAGCACTGTGATGAAAATTGGATAAAATTTTGTTGGAACTGATTAGCAGGCCTTCATTTAAAATGTAAATATAGAAAGCAGTTAAATTCCTTTTCAGAAAAGGAACCAAAAAACAAAAGTTGTATGTTCTACAGGTTGCAGATGTTAGGAAGGGTAGATGAAATAATCTAAACCTAAGCGGATGGTAAGCAAATTTTTGAGAAGCCTGAATGCAAGTAGACTTGGAAATGTGAGACAGGATAAAATCATTATTTTTTTTGGTAAAGGAACATAATTGCCTAAGAGAAACTTCTGATTCATCTCTTCCATTTTTCTTTCCAGTAGCAATTTTTTTGCCAACCTCCCAAGACTGGTGTTTCTTTTAATATATTGAATATATGCAAGAATATTCAGGACAGTTGAATAACATGCAATGCATAGAAATCCATTTAGAATATAATTTGTTCACACTTTTTTCTTCTTTAGTGATTGCCTACCATGTTATCCAATTTTGTGGCTCTGTAATTTCATCTTTGTTTCTTCTCAAGTAAATTGCTTATCTTCATGCTATAATCATATCTTCCGCCTGAGATCAGAGCTAGTACTCTGCTGAGGCACATTTCCATTGAAGTTTTCTTTTTTCATTCTTTCAGACTGCTTTCATTTTTTTTTTTTTTCCTCCCTTTTCCCACTTGAATTTCTCTCAGTTAAGCAACTCCCTCTTTTGCTTATATTAACAGAAAGAGATTTAGACCAGCCACTTTCTTGTTCTTTTTTCCCCACACAGAAGACAGATTTCTGGGGTGATTCACAGAAGTGGTGGGTTGCAGCAGGTAACCAAAGTGCCCGCTTCAGTGTCCCCACCACCTTGTCCTTTGTCACAAAAGGGCATCAGGGACCAGTGCTTGTGCAGTCCTCCCTGGCAAAAAAAAAAAAAAAAAGGCCCCGGAAAGAGTTCTGCAAAAGGGTCCAGCAGCTCCCTTCAAAAAAATCCTCATTTTTTTCTTTTTCCCCCCAGGAAAAAAAGCTTGTGACAAGCTTTTGAAAAAAAAAAAAAAATGCTTGACTGCAGGAGATGTGACAGTGAATCAGTCTGGAACTTCTGGTACTTTAATGCTTCTGGGATGCCTTTTCACTGGTTTTCAGTCTACAAATTTAAAACTTTTCCCTATCACAAAGCTCCTTCCGGTGGTAACTGTACTATCATATTAGCAAGTCTCACAGATCTCAGGAAGCAACATTAGCTGTATTACCACATTTAAACAAACGAACCCCAAAAAGGAAACAATTGAGTTCATGAAAGATAATTACATTTTAGGATTATTTTCACCAAGAGATCAATGCCTGTTTAGTTCTGCAAATTATTTCCTGGCATATTGCTTTTTTGGAATTTATCTCAGACTAGTGTTATGTTTAATAAACAGAGTGGATTTTGTGAATATGCTGCAAAATATCTTAATTAGGATGTATCTACTTTTAGGCTAAAAATGAATGCATATTGTTATTATATTGCTTTTTTATAGAACTCCGGAAAGGTGAAATATGAACGAAGCAGAGCAGCTTTAGGATTTCAGTCACTGAAAATGAAAACAGCAAGAAAAGTGTATATGCCCTTATACAGTTATATAGACATTTATAGTTGTCATGGCAGCCCTTGAATCTTTTATTATTGTTATTACTACTGTCACCAGAAAGGTAAATGGGATGTAGGAATTTAAGTGCCATCATCACTTTTGAAAATGGTGTTTAATCATCTACAAAAAAAGCAACATCATAAAATAACACTTAGATGCCTAGCACAGGAGCTCATGAAATTTGGGCAGCTAACTTCATAATTTGGACCCTGAATTGTGGATGCATCTAAAAGAGATTCTAACCCTGCAGGAGGTCCAGTCGCTCAGTCCTTGAAAGGTTTGCACATCCTTAAACTACTCTATATTGAGCAGCTAAGGAGCCTGCACCAAATGACAGCTAAGCCGAGCTTTTGTGGTCCGTCTCTCTGACGGTCAGGAGCTAATGATGGGAGACCTCTACCAGGCACTGGGAACACAGCGCTCCTTCTGTCCTCCACGTGACAGAATTCAACAATTTCCATCGCGCTCAAGAGTGACTTCATACAGGAGCTGTTTGCTACTTTTGCTACTTCTATTGAAGTTGCATGATCTTGCCAGAAAAATGAGTGATTCATTCAATCCTACTGAATTGCTTTGTTTTGGCCAGGTCTTTATGTAATGTCCATTGACTTACTTTAGAGAGATAAGGCCCCTAGTGATTAGGAAGTTTCCATCCTTATTGCAGTTGTTGTTGTTGGCTTTGAGGGCAGTTCATTTCTGAATAAGTATTGTTAAAGAAGTGTTTGCTAAATTAGTCCAGGGAATCACATAGCAATATTATCTAACTGCCATTTGTCAAAACTTCTTTATTACAGCCAGTGAATGGTTTTAATTATATTAAGAAAGGGAAGATGTCAACTCATAGTTTCATAATATGTTTATAGATTCCACAAAGAGAAGCAGTAACTCCATGATTTATCATTTCAAAGTAGGCTTGCAGTAGCAAATACTGCTTATTGTTAGGAATAATGTACTATTATCGTGAGGACAGATTAAATAAACCAGAAGTACTCTGCCATATCTAATTTCCACCACAGTATCTATTAATCATCAGCTTTATTCATTAATATTTGAAAGTAGGCAAATAAATAACTAGAGATATTTTTAATTTGATAAATTTGGAGATCATCTGATCATCATCTTCAAATAGGTGCTCTCAATTAAAGTGCCCAGGAAATAACCACTCTATTTGTGAGTTTATAGAAATTCTAATCTGAGACTGTGGTATAATAGTATTAAACCCAAATCGTGGGAAATGACTGACAAATAGTACTGACTGGAGAAAGAAAATGCAGGAAGGAAATGTTAGGCTGCAGAACAGCATCAGATTAGGATATATTTGTTGGAAAGCAGACAAACTCAGGATTGGGTAAGGTCAAGGAAGTATAAATCCATGACCATATAAAAGGACAACAGCAAGCTGAAGACTCCAGCATGCTTCACCGAGTGAAGTTTCACAGTGCACTATAAGAGACTGAATAATGTGCGAAAGAAAACATTGGCCTGGGCACTGTCCAAAATGTTGCAAGAACCACAGAAATGGGGTATCTAAAAAAAGGAGAGAATAAAAAGAAACACTACCTTGTAAAATGAAAAGACAGGGTTTTTTGTTTTGTTTTGTTTGTTTGTTTTTTTGGGAGAGTGCAGAGATCGAGGAACTATTCAAGATACAGCTATTTCCAAAACAAAGGAAAGGCTTTGGAAAATAAAGGCTTTGTAAGAAAAACAAAGACAAATGAAACACCAAGTCACGTTGAATGCAGAAAGAGAAACCCCAGAATGTGGTTGGAAATGTAAATAGTCAGGCCTAAGATCCTGCAGTCAGTCTACAGCTTAGAGATGACAAGCAAATCGTGCAGAATTTTGGTCACCTTTTCATTGCATTCTGCCAGTTTAACAATTTGTATCTTCTGCAGGAAATGATTCTGGTGGATTCAGAATGTGTGAATCTTAGTTTATGAGCTGATGAAATGTTTCCCTCAGAAATGATTTATAAATTACCTCCCAGTTAATACTGATTGAGATGAAGCTGTAATTAGACAGAGATACCGTTCTGTGAAGATCACTGTACTGTTCTGCCGAAACAATGGAGATTAGAAATAAAGTTTACACAAAAACATCACTACTATATCTCTTAACATATCTGTTCCATTTAATAGTACAGTTTGTAGGCTGGTTGTGGTGTAGCTTGATGATTCAAGGGAATTTCATGCATTTTTTTTTTTTCAGAGCATTGTCACTATAGCCACTGCCAGAAGTTTCTAATTCATTTCTAATTCATTCTAATTCATTCTAATTCATTTCTAATGCCCAAATCTTAAAGAGGCCCAGAGTGAGCCAGGGATCCACTTTGGTTTGGTTCATTTAATCACTGACTTGACAAGCTACTGAATCACACCCTCATCCGTGCCTCATCTTGTCACTGGCCTGCCTTAGTAGCGTGTCCATAGGGTTTGGCTCAATGCTATATGGGTTTGTTGTCCCCTCTTGGATAGATCGCAATGGGTGGTGCTGATGACCTGGCTTGCAGTGGCTGCTACCAAGGCAAGGCACATTTTTAAGGATATGCTTCATTACCATTTTTTTTTTTTTTTTTTTACTAAAATCCATTAATTTTAACAATATTTAATTTTTTAGAAAGATAGTTCCTAGGCACCAAAGGATAAAAGAGGAAATAGAGAAACAGAGAGTACAAAATTAAACTCCATTAAAACAAGACTTTCATGTCCTTGTCCTTTTGGAACTACTGCAAGATGAAAAATTAAAATCATAATCCCCATAGGAATTTTTAATGCTTCACTCGAGTCTACTTTTTTGCTGTTCATAGAGATTACTCTAATTAAGGTAAATCAAGTATCACGTTTCTTTTTTAAGAAATCCTAAGTGAAAGAAAGGGAAAGCTCTCATAAACTGAAATAAAATCAGGATCTATTAAAAACATACACTACTAGAGATCAGATTACAACCATATCCTCTGCAGGCACAAGAGACAAACAAGGGAGCCCTTCTTTTCCTGTGTGCTCACAGAGAAGTGAATTTTATCCAATTTTGTGTCCGTCTCCTTTCCTTTTCATATTTAATATCTGCATTCCCTGTGTTGCTCTTCCACTTCATGCTGCCATACTCACGCTCACACTCCTTCATCAGCCTCAAAAGTTGAATATCTTTCACCTTTGCTTCTCTTCTCTTGCCCTTATGATTGTTTCTTCCCTTCTTTTTAATGTCTTTTTTTTCCAATGAACTTTTCACTCTTCCCTTTAGTCTCACTCTCCACTCTTATGAGACCATCTATGAACTTTGTCTGCTGCTAGCGTGGTTATAAGGAATGATTTTTAGTGCTGCTAGAAGCGGGGTGAGTATTGCTTTAATGATCCTTCATGTGAACCAGATGAAAAGCTTCAAGAACAAGTGACCCTGTAGTGCAGAGCAAACCCTCTGCTCCAGTCACCATACTTCACATGTTAGGTTTTCCATATTGTGAAGCATGCATTTAGCAGTACATACAGAGATTGCATATCAAAGATTTAGTGTAAATAAAATGATTCACTTTATTTAAAGCTTTATGGGTTACTCTTGCATACACCAAAAAGATTTATTTTTAAGAGCTCAGTTCCATGGAGCTTCATGGAGAGCTTGTTTTATTTTATGTTTTATTTTATTTAAGTGAAAACAATATTTTGTCATTCTTCTGTTGTCATTCTCTGAACATGCATTCCTCACTTACTTACATAATTCCCAGTGGGCATGTCTAGCAATACTGTATATCACAAAATCTAGTGCTACCGGAAGTAACTGTGCAACATTATTCATTTGTAAAGCAGAACATTAAACTTTTCTCAGTTGATGCATCAAAGGATTTACAGAGCAGAGAGCAAAATAACTCCAGTTGCAAGCAGCCCCCTAAGGATTGAAACACCATGTGCTAGAAGATACCAGATATTTAAACAAATGTAAGAAAGGATAATGGTGCATAAAATCATAATAACTCAAGATAAGCACCAAATTAACACAAGCCTTTTATAAATTAGCTATCTTTATAGGAGCACTCGACTTACTAGGAGCTCAGGGTCTGTTTCCCGATTCTGATACTGAACAATGGTTTTACAGCCCCAGGAGCATGGGAACTCTATCTGCTCCCCTCAATAGGACACCTTGGCAGTTCCTGTCTACTGGGGTTACAACGTTCATGTTCAGTCAAACAGCAGAAGCAAAAGGCAATTTTCTGCAAGTAAATATTGCTGTGCATGTATAGTCCAGTTGCCTTTAACCCACAGGATTAATCATTTCTCTTGTTTGCCAAATTTGCAAGGGCAGCTGCTATATAT
>VZSV01000073.1:2609554-2672893 GCA_013398735.1 Nothocercus julius
GATGATCCGGGGCCTGGAACATCTGTCCTATGAGGAAAGGCTGAGAGAGCTGGGCCTGTTCAGCCTGGAGAAGAGAAGGCTGAGAGGAGACCTGAGCAGTGTCTATAAATACCTCAGGGGAGGCAGTGAGGAGGATGGGGCGGCCTCTTCTCAGTGGTGGCCACTGATAGGACTAGAGGAAACAGCCACAAACTGAAGCACCAAAGTTCCACAGGAATTTAAGGTAAAGTTTCTTGACAGTGAGGGTGACAGAGCCCTGGCACAGGCTGTCCAGAGAGGTTGTGGTGTCTCCTTCTCTGGAGATCTTCAGAACCCGCTTGGACGCAGTCCTGTGCCATGTGCTCTAGGTGACTCTGCGGGTGAAGGGAAGTTGGGCTATATTATCTCTAGAGGTCCCTTCCAACCTTAATGATTCTACGATTTTATATATTTTTTTTGTTGTTCTGGTTTTCATGAAAGTCATTTTCATACCACCTATTTCCTGAGCAATAGGAAGCGGATGCCTCCTATTGGAGGCATATAAATTGAGATGATAAAAATTGAGAATATTTACAGTTCATTACAGTAAAATAAGAATGCGGTAGGGAAAGACCAGTACATGTCTCATTTTATTATCTAGTAGAGAAATCTACTACACCCAAATTCAGCCCTCGACTTTGTAGGTCTATCCATCTATGATTTCAATGGGAAGGGTGACCAATTACACTGAAAATCATTCTCAGGATCTTTTTTTCTAATCATTTTAAACAAGACAGAGTACATATTAAACCTGAACATGCTGCTGTAGAAAAACATTAGTATTCCCTGTGCAATTTATTATTCATGTTTGAGCAGATATATATATACACTGGACTACTTTGCTTCAGGCTACTCTTTTCTTCTTCACTCTACATTCACATTCTATATTCAGCTCAATATAAATAAAGGTGCACCTTCAGACTGAAAATAAATTACTTAAGCACTACTTTTTCACTGACAGTGAGTAAGAAAAAAATTGACAATTACAAATGCACCTGAAAAAACATCTCACAGTTTCACGTAATATGTTTTTGGAAAGTATCTTTGCACTGTTAATTTGACAGTCCAAAAATTTGGATAACCAATAGCCAGTGTACAATTACGTATAATAGAAGCAAATCTCCGTGTGCTTCTGTGAATGTTTGAGACCTATTCTACAGATCTAGGAGCATACTGAGTTAATCTTCCTTGCTGGAGCTGATGACTGAACAATGCCTGGGCTAAGACAATAAACTGGGCTGGGAACATAGCTTTTGCCAGTGTAACGGAAGAAAAAGGAGTAGACGGGAACACTTATTGCAGTATAAAAATGCCCAGGCATGCCTGGTAATAAGGACTGTGAAATTATCCACGTGCGAAGTGGATAGTGGAAGTCACAGAGCGGAGACAGCTGATGCTGAAACAAAGCTGTCCAGGCAAAGTCAAGGGCCGCAGAACTACTCAGAGGAAGGAAGTGTGATTCAGAAAAAAAGGCATGACATTATGGTTAAAATCTTCCAAAATGTGAGAGGATATTCATCACAATAAAGAAAAAGTACAATTTAAATGGAAAAATAGGATTTCAGTCATAAAAAATTTGGGTAGGAATTCAAGAATCATAGAATCACAGAATGCTAAGGTTGGAAGGGACCTCTAGAGATCAGCTAGTCCAACCCCCCTGCACACGCAGGGTCACCTACAGCATGTGGCTCAGGACTGCATCTATCGGGTTCTGAAGATCTCCAGAGAAGGAGACTCCACAACCTCCCTGGGCAGCCAGTTCCAGTCACCCTCACTGTCAAGAAACTTTACCTTAAGTTCCTGTGGAACTTTTGGTGCTTCAGTTTGTTGCTGCTTCCTCTAGTCCTATCAGTGGCCACCACTGAGAAGAGGCTGCCCCATCCTCCTCACTGCCTCCCCTGAGGTACTTCTAGACACTGATCAGGTCTCCTCTCAGTCTTCTCCAGGCTGAACAGGTGCAGGTCTCTCAGCCTTTCCTCATAGGACAGATGTTCCAGGCCCCGGATCATCCTCGTAGCCCTGCGCTGGACTCTCTCCAGCAGCTCCACATCCCTCTTGTACTGGGGAGCCCAGAACTGGACACAGCACTCCAGGTGTGGCCTCAGCAGGGCTGAGTAGAGGGGCAGGATCCCCTCCCTCGACCTGCTGCAGACGCTCCTCCTAATGCACCCCAGGAAGAATAGGTGAATTGTCCAAACTTCATTAAATGCCTCCTAAATATGATGATATCTTTATGCTATTCAAAAACTTAAGCTGTCAGGTTAATGAAGAATTCGATCAGGAAAATACAACCAAATTTATGAGGTACAGATTTATGATTATAATTGTGTAGCATTTGCGATTACTAAAGAATTCTAAGATTGACTCTGTGATAAGTTATCTGTTCTCATTGCACTTGGAAATTATGGTTCTTAATCTTTTCCAATCAACTATGTATCAATCTAAATTGTGAGTGAAATAGAAACTCTAAAATTGAGAAGTATAATTTAATTTAATAAGTTATTTTTTCCCCTAGAAAAATAACTTCTGTATTAATGCAGACCAGCACTACATTTGAAGAGGTTTGCAATGAATCATGACTTTTAAATAGATATCATGTTGGTAGCATGCATTAGCAGTAGTGTACATTCAACATTCATAATTCTTCCTAAGTGTAATGTCATTTACTGAGTATCTGCTATTTAAAAGCCAGAATAATGCTGACGGCATGAATTATGTATAATTTTTACAGATTTTGTGTTATAAGCATCATCTAATGTATTATTTAAGAGCAGACGGTTTTTACTCACATATGCATTTACATCAAAAAACTTAAATTCATGTAAATGAAAATATTTTTTAAGAAAACCTTATGCTGAGGAAGCATTAAACAAAGGAAAAATGCATACACACATGCTTAAAAGTGATCTCTCAAATTCAAGAAACAGCCCATGAATAACATCTAATTAAAGTTTCTACCCAAAGTCAAGACAGCAAAGTATTATTCTTATTGAAGTATTCCTCAAATAGACATTTTCTTTCAGTGTTAAATTATAAAAAGTTGCCTCAGTAGTTGACGAATGATTTGATAACCAGTAAGGGTTGGCTCATTGCAGAGATCAATCTACCTTTTTTTCAGATTGCACTTGCAGATCAAATTCAAGAAATCTGTTATTTTTGTTAAGAATATAAAAGTCACTTTCTCTAAAATGAAATAATTGCTCTACTAAAAACAGTAAAATGAGGTACTTCAGCATTCATTTTTGATGGAATACTGACACAAAGTTGTTGCTATGAATACATCATTGTTCAACACTATTTAAGTAAATTAGTTTTGGGACTTTAAAGACCTTAACCGACTGAGTAGACCTTGACAGTAACATTGCTGAATGTTTTAAACTATTAATAAGGATAAAGAACTACAGAGGAAAAAAAAAAAAAAAAAAGAAAAGAAAAAAAGAACAGATGAATCCTTGAAAATACAGTGAATTTTCTGAAGTTCTCTTTTAACAATATGCCTTATGTTATTTCCCTTTTCTTGTGAAGAGAATTTTTATTAAAATCCCTGTCTGTATGTCCTTCAGACTAGGTTAAAATTGTCCTGGGTGACAGAGGAGAACAAACACCAAAATAGTGTGAAATTACCGGTGATACTGCATGCATAGCGTGATTCAGTATTTCTCAAAGTGAAAGAAACACAAAAAGGGAAAACTATGAATGGCAAAGACTGAAAACTTTTCTGGTTTGGACTGTTGCACCATTAGAGACTTTAAAAGTTCGCATGACACATATTGTACAAACCACTCATTCACCACATTTTGCAAAAGAAAAAATGCCTTAAAGAAATCAGGCGTGACAAATCTGTGAACCCCTGAAGTGAAACAAAGGCCTGAGGAGATGGACAGGGCCTGAGGAGATGGACGCGCTCTGGGAAGGCTGCAGGGGTGACTTCAGCTGCTGCAAAAGAACTTGGCTCAACCCAAAGGGGACTAATTGAGGTCACATAAATGACCATATCAGTTGAGTGGTTCAAAAAGGTGTTTGTTCCTGAGTTATATATGTTTATACAAGTCCTTGAGCATATTAGAGAGACTGGTAATGAGAATTATGTAAATGCATTTGTTATTAAACATGGAAAATCCCCACATGTGGAATTCAAGAACCTGGTCAGAGGGGAGTGGGCTCTGACGTAAGGTAGGGGAGATGAAAGGTATCCAGTGTTGATGGTTACAGAACTAGAATTCTCAGTTTCCCAATAGTGTTTAAGAAAAATCGAAGAAGGTGAAAAAATTCATTTGGTTACCATTGTGGCCTGTGCTAGATGGATTATCTTTCAAGACGATGAAGCACAATGTTATGGTAGATGCCAAAGTTTTAAAAGAGAGTAGACATCAAAAACAAGATGATAAAGCCGCCTTCAAGTTCTTCATTTTACCTGCCATCTGTGCCAAGTTATGATGTCTCACTGACTCTTAATTATACTCGAAAAGGGAGTGATGGTGGAATTGTCATCCTCTCATTACTCATATCATTAACTGGGGCTCATTTCCAGAACACCACAGGAGTAGAGTCCCAGAATCATCTTAATTTCCAAACAAGAGTCTGCATGGGATATACATACCAACAGACATCTTTTCAGACTTTCCTTCCCTATTAGCCTTTCCTAACTCTCCACAAAAAAAAAAAAAAAAAAAAAAAAAAAGAAAAAAAAAAAAAAGGCATAATAAACCAAATTTGGCTTTTATTATTTTGAACATCTTGGTCAAAAGACAGCATGCTAGAAAAATAATAAGTATGTTCTCAACCATATGTCAAGTGTGAGATAATAACTGTCTTGGAAACAAAAAATAGATACAATTTAAGTTTACTCACAGTCAATCTTTATGGTGTTATTATGTCTGTCTGACTAGACTCAATTAATTTCTCTGTCAATAAATTCATATTATTCCCAATACAGAAATGACCGAAGGAAATTTCATTTTAATTTTTCTCTTTATTATTTTAAATACATTTCATTAGGGGTAACTGCTAATGAAGAAACTGTACTGTGTATAAAATTGCCCATTTGAAAGAAAAAGAGAGGACATTTGTAGATCACTATTTTTACAGAAATGCTGCTAAAACAGCTCCTTTCCTTTCCTTCCTTCCTTCCTTCCTTCCGTCCTTCCTTCCTTCCTTCCTTCCTTCCTTCCTTCCTTCCTTCCTTCCTTCCTTCCTTCCTGCGTGCTTCACAGATTCCATATGTGGAATCACACGTACAGTGGCCCCATAGCAAATCAAGAGTCGAGTTTCTCAAAAAAACCCACATTCAGTACAGGGGAATTTCCTCACCCCTATTCCATAAGCTATTGGAACTGCTACACCATCATGTTTTCTTATATATAAGAGGTTTATTGAATTACAGGAAATAAAGCAACAGTTAGCAAGTCACTTTTGCAGTGCTGGTAAGAAGCAAGTGTTTGTCATATTTTAGATATAAGTTTGAAAATATTTCATCATTTATAATAGCCTGCAAAGCTCACACCATATGTGAGATGCGGATAATTGCAGAATTTCCTATAGAGATAACTTTTTCTTAACATATGTGGATAACATTTAAATAAATTTAAATATTTATAATTAATAGGACAATATAATTTGGGGGATAGGAAAGAATTTTCTGGAGAAGATACACTGGCTTTGAAAGAGCGCATATGTTGAGACATATTTATTTTGGATCTTAGAGGCCTAAATCTCATTTCCATCTGTTAATTGCCTCAATTTAACTAAAGGTAATCCTTAAACTATTTACTGATATCAATGAAAGTTCTGCATGAACCATTCATAGTTTAAGCATGAAGATATCAGATTACTTTTCAAGTGTTGAGAAGTAAGGAATCCATGATAAGCCACAGCAAATTGCTCTTAAATTAAAATGACAACAGCCATTAAAGGACATGAATTCATTTAAACTGAGTTAGAAATAAATTTAATTTCTTCAAAATACCCAGGCAGAGAAATTCTCAGTATGCTCCTTCCAAATAGCAGACTGAATCCATGTCATGAACTAGAAGGCAGATATAGTAACAGACAGTGATTTGGTAGCAAGACATTAATTTTTCTATCTGATTTTCATAATTCTTAGACAGCTCAAGCTTTCATTAAAGATGGAAGAAACACTTTCATAATCCTGTATTAACAAAATACACGAAGACTAAAAAGTATTTTCATATTCCTGTGTGTTTAAAATAAAGGAACAATAAACTGTCTGGTGCGATTTAATATTGAACAGGACAGTACTATTTCTGCAACTATTAACTATCAGAAGTACAATCAATTAATAATTTATATGCTGAATTTTGCTAAATACAGCTTAAAATATAGGCCTCCTCCATACCTCTGAAAAGATGTAGCCAGGAGTTCAGCACTGGATATGTATGTTCCAGTTCAGTTTTCAGAGTGCAGTATTTCACCCTATATTATCTTTCTTTTCTTTATGAATGTTTTTTTCATTCAGAATTTGAAAGTAGCAAATAGGCAAAGTAAAATAAAAAATAAATATAATACTTTCCGTTACATGAGTTAGTGGCTCAAACTGCTATTATTTTTAAATAAAAAAAGAATTCTAAAAAGAATGTAAATACAGAAAAAAAAAAAAAAGATGTTAAAGAATACTATAGCTTAATTTGACATTAAAAGATTTAGTTAATATTTCATAGTGACTTAATGAGATCATCTCTGTCCACACTGGTATCTATTTATATGAGGTGTGTTTCAAGAGACCCATTCTTGCCAAATTTTAGCAATCAAAAATATTATTTGTAAAACCATTCTTGAACAATTTCCTCACCAGAAAACTCATTACAGAAATGTGATTTTAAATCATTTTTCATTATATACATATATATGTATATATAAACTATAAACTAAAGTCAGTAAACTGCTTTCTTAATGCCAGTTGGTTATTTAAAATTTTAAATCGAAGTACTTCCACAACAGGATTATGTCATCAGTAAAAATGACTTTTACATGGGTCAAGAAGACCTGTCAGTCTTTGCTAATACTTTTTTATTGTTGTTGTCTTTTTTTTTTTTTTTTTCTTTTTTTGGTCAGTGTAGGGATCTCACTGTTTGCATTGATCCCAGAGTCTTAGAGTCTGTTGTGCACCTCTAGAAACTCTTTAGCAACTATATATATGAGCAAAGTGTAAGTATAAAGGGATAGCTTGTCCTAACAGGTTTTTGAAAGGGAAAGCACTCAATGAGGACGTAAATATAGTCCAGAGACCTAGAAAGCATAGTAGAGCAGAACATTCTATCAAGGGAGATGAATTATGTTTTGATTTACACTAATGCCAATCTGAGCTAAAAGTCACTGCTTTCAACCATGCACTTCATGGGGCTACTTCAGTTTAATGTTGTTTAATGTGTTTAGTTCCATTTCAGTGGTATCTTTTTCGTCTTTTTTTTTTTTTTTTTTTAATTTAGAATACATCTGAGGCTTTGCATTTTCAGACATCAAAGTATCACAACTAAAAGAAACCCCCAAGCATGGGCACAACCATGCACAGACTCTATCTGTCTATACTTATCCTAACTGTAATCCCCAATGAATTACATATCCAAGAGAAAATTTGCTGTCAAATCAATTTCAATGTGTATTTGCTATAATTTGAGTGTAATGCATACAGTGAGATCAATCCCTATGAAAAAATAATATTTTGTCTCAGAAGAGTGTAAATTGTTCACTGTTTTATGAATAATTTTTTCTCAGTCAAGAGCAAATTAAACATTATTTATTTGAGGCAATGGATGTGGAAGCATAAAAGATAAGGAGGAAGGCATATTTAAAATTATTACCGAAATAATGTAAGATGACTTAAAAAGGGAAACACCAATTGGAAAATAAATTATATTCTCCTTACTTACACTATTGTATTATATGTATTTTTTTTATGTATTACATCATTAACTATCAGATGAAACTTGATTATTTTTAAACAGAAAGTTTTCACTGATTTCCCTAAAAAAAATCTTCACGCACATAACAATATCACACCATTTACACTTATGTATTTAAGTATAAATAATCTTTTCACTCATTTATATTTCTTTTCCAGTTGCTCACAGCCGGATGTGATGTGTTATACGACTCACAGGTGATACGACAATTTTAAAACTAAAGATTAATAGATAGATGTGTGTGATATGTGTCTGTGGGGTAATGAAACATTATTCTTACAGATGATAAAATGAAGTTTAAACCAAGATCCTCAAAAGGTACTCAGGTACCTAACTCAAGCATGAGAGCTTAGCATTTACATTCCTTTGATCTATACTGAAATTCTAAAATCTGGTATTTGAGCTCACATCCAGAAATACCATATTAGAAGGATGCATACACTTTATAATCACATATTAAAAAAAAAAAATAAAATAAAATAAAATGGTTGCTGCAGCTTTTCAGGACGAAGATTTGACCTTTGTCATAATTGAAGCAGTGTCCTGATCACCCAAATTAATTATAACGTGGCTTGAAAGACACTAACACAGGTTCATCGTTCCTGTAATTCCAATTAACTAATAGATAACCTTTAACCTGTTTTGCTTTTTATAGTTCCTCTTCCCCATCCAGCTATCCCTACAGTCTACAACAGACTGTAAGGCAATTTTTAGATGGGAAAGGTCTCAAAACCTCTCGCAGGTCTAATTAGGCAGAATTTAGGAGCTGCCGTTCTAGTGAAGGATTTATAAGGAAAACCATACCCTCCATAAGCTGTAGATGTGCATGCTTTCCCCAAAGCATACCACACACATCTCAAGGTAACTCTTTCCTGAGTGAGCTGAACTATTAATATGATCCTTTCCCTCCTAGTCTTAGTTGGGTTTCACAAGCTGAATGTCCTGAAAATTAAATCCCCAGAGGGATCAAACCCAGAGGGAGTTCTCAAGGTACATCTAACCTGCACAGACAAGTTGTTTAAATTCATCGCAGAGCAGAGCAACAACAAGTCCAGATGAAAAAGGAAGCTCTGCACGATGCAGTCGATTAAGTGCTGGAAGCAGTCTGGGAATGTAACCCTACCCGTACCAACGTATATGTATATCCATTCATAATTTTAGGAATACATTATTTTTACTGTTTTCTACTGATTCGTATAGCCATCCACACTGAAGTCCTACATATTCTGAATGCCTATAATATACTGAATCTTGTTTGCTCTGTAGGGAATTTGTGTGTCATAAATTTTACACTTAAAGATTCTCACATCTAGTGTTTATTCAGTGATGCTTAATATCTTATTATTATCTAAATTTCTTACTATATCTGATTAAAAGCCAAGTGAAATCAGTAGGCATCTTCCTATTGTTTACAGAATATTTTGATTTAAATGTGGAAAGAGCTCTCCAGCTCCTCACAGGCTACAAAGTCATACACAAGTAACTGTAGTAAATTGTATCGCACTGTAAGCTGTCCTCTAGATATCCTGGATTTTCAGTTTCATATCCATTATCTCCCAATTATTCTATTCTCCTTCCTGACTTATAAAAGCAGAATATTTCCAACCATTTATCTCCTGATAATGAGGTACTAAACTGAAGAACTAAACTGAGGAACAATTTACTAAACCGAGGAACAATTCGGAATTTTGAAAGAGAGATGTTCTGCTCACCATAATAACAAATATTCATACTTTAAAAAAACGTATTTACTGGGCCATATCATAAGCAGGAGTAACTATAATATTAAATTATAGTTTAACTTTGAAAGAGCTCATTGAAATGTGTTCTACACTATAAAATAAATGACCTTTTCAGAAGAGGTTACAATATCATCAAAATAAAATATTTTCCAAAATATCATTTTTCCTATCTGATTTCCCACTTTGGCTTTTATAATATCCTCTTAAGCTATCTATTACCTTCAAATAAGCCTATGATCTAGCTGTCTGAAGTTAACTATGTATGAAATGCACTTTAAAATGATGGGATGTTTTAACAATGAACTGTTCTCAACTGAGTTCACAAACAGTCGTTTAACATAGTTTTGTATGCAAGCATTAATTTTTAAATATGCAAAGCAAATGAACTCAGAAAATTAAGAAAGAGATTGTCAACACTTGAGAGATGAAGTAAGTAATTAGATATAGTAAAGTTCTTATCTGAAGATAAAAATTTTGTGTGATGTAAGCCATGACCTGGACCATCTCTAGGGTTGCTTTCCCAATTATTTTATCAGAGGTTAGTTTAACTCATCATAATGTAAATTCATGTAACCAAAGAAAGGTCCTTGACTCAGTTACATCATATTTACTAATTTCCCTACATTCTCACATTAGCGGAGACATATTACACAGGATTTGTTGTTGTACAGTTCTTTGGCTACAAATATCCTCCTAAGCCATGCTCTGTTGACTGACACACACGTATAGTACAGGCACTATTGGTATATCATGTTTACTCACCCTGCAGAAATCCTGACAGCACTGGGTGGTGTAAGCCTCAGTGCTGATGCAGAGATGATTACTGAAGAAGCCTTTATAACTTGTTCCAAAAATGCTAGCTCATCACAAATGGACCTGCTCCTCAATGAAGTGTAAATCTCTTTACTTCCTCTTTCCTGAATTCCTCTGATTCTCACTTTCTGTTTTCTTTTTTTTTTTCCATCTCCCTAACACATATTTACCACAAAAAGGTATTTATTGTCATTGAAAATAGTATCAATGCTTCCTTCTAGAGGAAGCTGACTGTTCCTGCTCCTAAAAGCAGAACATTTTTTCAAAGTCTGCAGTAACATTAGCATAGCTTGTGTCCCATGAGAGGCAAAAGCGCATTTACATTATTGTGCTGCTCTGAAATCTGGTAGAAAATGAACTGCTCTCTCTAAACAATGCTCAAGTGTGAGAAAAGCATACAGCAAAGCTTCAGGGGCTTATGGAAACCAAGACTGCCATTTAAAAAGTATTATGAAAGTTCAAAAATGTGTAATCATACAACAGTGAATAAGACTGAAAACGCTTACTTATTAAGGAATGCTACTAATGTGATTTGACCATGAAAAGTAGCTTCCTTTTGAAAGGTAAATCAAATCTGGCATTTTTTTAGGATTTCAGAATATGCATTCCTCTATGCGAATAAAGTGAAATAGAGAATTCTCCAGGGATGGAAGAATCATGATGGCCCTTAGCAGAAGAAAACTTCCCTTGTGCTTGGGCATATTTGTTTTATTTATTAGATATGGGAATGTCTCCTGCCAGTAGTGCTTGAACCACAGATAACATGTCACTATTGCCCTGCGGCTGCAGTAACTGTAATGCTCGCATAGCTCAGTAAGGCGGAGGAAGCCAAGAACCGATTACTGCTTTACCCAACTACACTATTGAGCAACTGCATAACTGCTATCCATGAAGTGTTTTGTTTTTCCCTTTCACAGCTCCTATCTCATATTCACTAATACATAATAGGCTGGTTCTCAGTTTGAGATGCAGCCTCTTTGCTTCTACTTATACACAAATCAGACAACTTTAATGACCTCACCAAACCACTAAAATTAAACTGTAGATGATTGGAGGAAGGGAAAAAAACATGAAGTCAGTATGAAATTAGATAAATTTAGAAGGAATAGTTGGGAAGTTTTTTTGTAACTTATCTTTTGATTTCCATATGCTATAGTCCCATCTCCTATGGTTTCTAATAGGTTTATTTTAGAAGATACTAAGCATCTTCCAGAAAAGAAGGATGCTAAACACCTCCACATACAAAGTCTGGGCTTTGTGGAACTGTTTTTTTTTCAGTTAGAATCTACACACAAGGTGCATTCCCCATGGCTGAGTCCATCATAGCAAAAGGCACCCAGACAATTCCATCCAGACAAGTCCTTGACGAAGAACAGAACATAGCCTGACTTTTTGAAAAAGGGGAGATTAATTATGACAAGGACTAGAATGGGCTGTACAATGAGAAAGGGAATGGTAAAGAAGACTATAAGCACCTGAAAATGTAAAGGAAAGAAAGTGCAGGTTCCAGTTTGATGGCAAAGTTAGCAAAAGATTTGGTCAAGTATAATAATTTAGCTCAGATATTTGGTTATTGAGGATGGGTACAGAGATTTCTGGAAATGCTTGGCGGGGGCAAGTCATCTACAATCTAGGGGAAAAAAAGCAAAAACAAAACAAAACAAAAACAAAAAATAAATCAAACAAATGTCAAATTGAGAAGGGAGGGAGAAAATGTGAAAGCTGGATAAGAGACCTGGGAATGAGATGGAAAATGGAGAGTGTGGAGTGCTTTGATCAGAGGTCAGTCTGCAAGGCCAAAGTTGTAGATTTTATTGAGTAGAAAAGAATAATCAAATTTGGGGGAAATGGAAAGATGACTGTGTTTCCAGAGGAATATAATTTTCTCAAAAAAATGGGAAGAACTCAAAAGCCCTGATTCACCCCATTCCTCTTTAGGAATCTCTAGCAATTATCTGTGAAAATTCTTTCAAAAGTTCTCCACTTTCCCTAAAAGGTGATGCTCTATTATTTCCATTACATATGTCATTGATGAAATGAATTCTCATCAATCTCTGTAACAGTGGCAAAACTTTCAGAGCTTTGTGATGAGAAAGGTTAGTCTCAATCTTCTGTCACATAACAATTTTTTTTAGTCTTTTTAAAACTTGAGGCAATAATTTATTTCAAAACTGAGTTTGTAAAATTTAAGATCCTCACAGAATGCTAACCGTGCAGAAAAACACATTGTAAGGCCAATTTGTCTATATTTATCTTATTTGGCCGGTAGAGCATTACAGCCCCACTTTTTTTTTTCCTTTAACCATGCTTGCAATATTTTTCTTCCTAAACTGAAAGCACAATGCACAAGGTATGAAAAAAAGCAGGAGAGCTATAGTTATACTACAAATAAGGTAAGTGAAGGAATATATAATGTTCATTAAAGAATGGTTGTGCCTTAACATGCCTTTTTATGAACTCTGGATTTTTTTTTTTTCCTGAAATGAAAGGAGCTCTGCTCTGAAAATTGGAATAATTACTTAGAAAGCTTCACTTCAATAAGAAGTGTAGTATCAATGATGAAGCTATTAAACAATTGCCTCAGTGTACTCTACAAATATATTTTCACAAAAAACAAAAAAAAGCTCTAAACTGACAAAGCACTTCGCTCCAACTTTTATATAATGGTGGGGAAGACAATTTAATGCAGTATCTCATAAAGCATTTTTGGTGAAAAACATATAGCAATAATCTCCCAAATTTATGAATTCTTTTGAGATGAAGTTTTAAAGAGTTTTGACAATCTTTCTTTTAGATACAATTAGAATTCTTACAACAATCAGGTTCAACTTTTTTTTTTTTTTTTTTTTTTTGGTTTATTTGTTTTACAATAACTAATTTTTTTGCACAGCAAATGAATTTTGGGGAGGAGCATTGAACAACAGATAATATCAATGCTAAGTAACACATAAAATAATAGAAATTTTGACAGCAAAATCTTGGCAACAATTTTGCCTTTGCTCATATAACAAAGGTATGTGAAGTGAAGGCATTGGCAATGAAGGTTTAGGTACAATATTAAAATTGGCTTTTCCAACAAAGCTACTGAAGTCAGTAGCCTACTTCATGAGAAGGTGATGAGAATAGACAAAAATGATGGGAAGAGGCAAAAATGATGGCCATATCTTTCATACTTTTTTTGATCTCACTTTAAACAGGTTCTTAGCCCTCACATACACACGATACTATTTGTTCCTAGCTGGCTAATTGGTCTCTGTATTCTCTGTGAAGGAAATTGATATTAGCATTACCCTAATTGTTTACTTCCTCTGAAGACCAATTGTCAGTTTCTTTGGTTCAATGGTCATAACAAAAATCTGTGCTTCTTCTCAGCATTAACTTCCTATTATTTCTTCTTGATCATATTCCTTAACTGTTATTTCGATTCATAGAAGAGGGAAATGGCACATATTTCACTATTTCTACCTTTAATTAAAAGACAAGGTGTGTTAAACCTTCTCATGTCACTAGCAAGTAAACTGTGAAGAGCTTTGATAAGACAGCAATCTGATAAAACAGCTTTTGATAAGGCTTTGTAATCTAATGTTACCAGCAGTAAATAAATAAATAAATAGGTGCTATTTTAAAAAATTCTGCTGTTCTTCTAATATATCCTCTTATCTATTTCAGCTTTGTCAAAGATCTCTGAAGTACTGTAATAGGTAAAATTTCTACTATTCTTGAACACCTATGTAAGAGAAGCAAGAAAAATTGTGGTTCTGCTAGTCTGTGATGATGCATTCATACAATTAATACAGCAATAGTCAAAGTCATGGCACACACAACTTGCAAGGCCATTGGTTATATTCTTTAAGGCAAATATTCTGAATTAGTAAGTCTTTGTTTTTGATTTTAAAACGTGCAGATATTGCTATTTATTACAGTAGTGTGATCAGATGTACCAAGCTGAGACAATCAGAACTTGATTCCCCCTATGCAATTAGTCAGACATTTCTGGAAAACCTATGGAGAACTCCCTTTTTCTTCTGTAGTTGAATGGTATGGTAGGTGGCTCTTGACAAGATTTTGGAATTGGAATAGGATTGTGTTGTTTTCTGTAAGTAAAGGACAGAGCTCTGAAAGCATGCTTTTCTTTTTTTTTTTTTTTTTTTTTTCTCCAACCGTAATAAAATATACTCAGGAGACTTGTTCATTTTTTTCCCTCAGAAAGGAATCTGGGAAGCACACAGTCTGCTTTGCAAATTCTTCAGCATGAAGGAGTTAGGGGGAAGTTCAGTAGCACGAGAAATATTAGAAGTTGACACAGCCTAAGTAGTTCAACATACAAAATACTGCCCCTGCAAAGGTACATGAAGTGCTGCCAAGTTCCATGACAGTGTTATGAGATAGCTGAGATTATTGATATCCTTCATAAAAGTCTAAAACATAGATTAAAATTTTTGTATAAGAATGCTGACTGCATAAAAAGATTTCCTAGTTTTATTTTTCATAAGGTCTCAGAAACATGCAAGAAATAAAAAGAGTCCTATATGTGTAATTATTTTTATCAATGGTTAAATCAGCCTGATGAGACACTTTTCTAATCTGTTATACATCAAGTGAAGTGGAATTGCATTTTTAATAAATGCTAATACAAGAGGCAGTATGTATTTTTATATAGCTTACATTGTTTACTGACCACAACATTAAGGCTTAGCACTCAACAGTAATAAAAATGGTTTTGCCACAAGTATATAATTTATCACAGAGGCAATATTTCACATTTGTAAAGTGTTAAAAAAAA
The DNA here is from genome assembly GCA_013398735.1 of Nothocercus julius. Classification (NCBI taxonomy): domain Eukaryota; kingdom Metazoa; phylum Chordata; class Aves; order Tinamiformes; family Tinamidae; genus Nothocercus; species Nothocercus julius. The sequence goes on from VZSV01000073.1 coordinate 2,624,830, forward strand.
CATTGGTCATAAAAGGACATACCTGTAGAACACACCTAAAGATTCTGTATTTCAGTTTTACAAAACTGAGGCAGGTAAATGCAGATAAAAGGCGGGATAAATAATTTGTCCATGATTTCACAGTTGGTCAAAAATAACTCATAAATTCAAAACTATATTTATTTATATAGTTTACTACACTTTTCTACTCACTTTTTACTACACTAGTTTACTCACTTACAATTCTAATATAAATGTACCTGGCAAATTTTTCCCACCTAACTGAAGTATAATAATCATAAAACAAAACAAAGAAAAAAACCAAAACACTTAATGTAGTATATATACATGTTTCTTCTTCATAAGACACAGTAAAACAAAGAAGCTGAAATGGTTTCTCCAGTATTATCATAGACACATATCTAGAAAAGCACTAATATTTCAGATTTCATTTGCAGTAAAAGCAAGTTATCTATTTTTCCTAGATAAACACTTGATCCTAGAGACTTCTGTCATATGTATTTCATTATGGAATCTGGTTGCATTCAGTAAAACCATTTTCAAGAAACAGAGATAATCACACGAGCTTTTGCAAGATGTCTGGAAATAGCCTTACAGAAGCAAAGTAGTTATTGACAGTCCACTGAGAATGAAGGCAAAGTTACTGTGAGAGTCACTCTCATTGTCTAAATAAGATAGCTCCCTTTTTTTATTTTTCCCAGTGTATCTACTTTGGCAAATTTTATTAAAAGGTGAAGTTGACAGATGGCCCTGACTCACTTCTCCAGAAAATGAATGTTGTTTTATTGACCTTCTTATGACCAATGATTCAGGCTTGGCTGCCTGTAAAACAGGAAACAAATAGAATGTACTCTATTAGAATTTTTCGCTTTCCTATTTCTGAGCTTCTAAAAGCATACCCTTAACTTTCTTTAAAAAAAAAAAGTCTGCAAATTGAATTTACTAATAATTTACATCTGCCATGATCCTACAGGAATGAGAGAAAAATGATAACGTAAAAAAAGAATGATCATGAGACATGGAAAAATATCAATGTATAATAGGTTCCTAGAGATATAAAAGTGAAAGACAGAAAAATAATCCATTTTATAATCCTTATAGTTACAAAATGAAAATGTTGAACTCACATAGAATAAAGATGAAAAATGCTTCTTTTTGTTTGATATTTAACAACTCTGATTATAGAAATACAGAAAAAGAAACTCTCTATATTCCCTAAGCAACAGTTCATTTCACAGGAGAAAAGGTATATATTTTCCTGAAATTTCTTGTAAATATTCTAACATTAATAAAAATGGAGTAAAATCACTGAGAAGCAGAATAAGTCTAAAAAGTGCTTTTGCCACAAGACAAGCCCAATTTACAAAAATAATATACTTTAAATTTATATTAGAACCAAACCAATGTTAACTGCAAGCTTTATAGGCAGACACTACTGAACACTACTGATGCAGTGATGTTGGACTTAATATTTTGAATTAGATTCCATGCATTCCATTTATTAACAAGGCTATCTATAATTTGAGAAAAAAAAAATAAATAAAAGAGGGTTACCTAGAACTTTGTTGGTCAAAATCTGGTTTAGACTTCATAGACTATCTAAAATTCTGAGTCCTATACTTTTAAACTCCTAGAGATATCGAAATACTTATGATGAACTTGTGATGGGCATTGGCAAGTGACTATCCCCACAAGGCTGAGGTAGCTTTATTCTAACATCTCAGAGAGGCAATTTTCTAGAAGAAAATTTCAGCTTTTTTTTTTTTTTTTTTTTTTTAAGATCAAGTAGTAAAATATAGTAGAAGTGTTATTATAATATAGTGGAAGTGTTATTATTTTGGGTGGGAAAGCATAGAAGATTAAATGAGCACAGAAACAAGATTTTTTCTTATATATAGAGATGTAACACATTTGATTTTAAAACTGATGTAAAATTGTAAAAAAAAAATGCTTATGGCTTCAGTATCTGAGATATTAATTTTCTTATTTTTTCCTGCTTATATTTCATCATTACAGAATAAAGAAGAATCTTTCCCCTGAGCTAAAATTTTCTGAAGTTTTACCACATTTCGTCTAAAAAACGATATTCCTAGCATTAATCGCAGACAAATGACTGAAAAGAAACAGAATCATTAACACTCTTTTTCTCTCCAAGTGGATAATTAGCAGCTGAACTTCCAAAATAACAAAACAAACAAAATCAAATTCAAAATGTTTCTCCAAATCTATCTCACTGTTAAGCTTTTAACTTTGATTTCTGCAGAGCCTGCAACACATGGAGGAACATACCTGACTTGGTAGCACATGGTTGCTCTAAGACTACTCTCCCACAGGCAGAGCAACTACTGGAAACCACTCAGCTGTGGATCGAGGACCTAGCTAAGGAAATTCTTATACAACATTGGAATTTCCAATGTAAAGTCAAATGACACAGCACTGAAAATGACTGAAAATAAATGAAATGCCACAGCTCTCCTATGAAATAAAGTCTAAAGGTATAGGCCTAAATGTTGACACACAATCATCCATATTGCTACTAGCACAGTCTTGGGCACAGTTTTGACCTGATCCCCAAAGCAGAGAAAGCCTCCACTTGGCTCAGAGATTCATATGGGCCAAGGAACACTGCCAGGTGTTTCGGACATGGCCACCCTGCTTTGCAGATTTGAGAGAGCTCAGCTTTATGGAAGAAATCATATAGTGCCAGTAGGTCTCAGGGCCAGAAAACAGTTGCTGGCCCATTTTAGATAATTAAGACAGAGATATTCAGAGGCAATAAGGACATTCAGGAACTATCAGACAGAAAAACAAAAGTTCTGGGACCACTTTTTTTTTCTTTTTTTTTGGCAAGTCATCCTTAATTAAACAGCAAAGGATATTACTTATTTATCACTTTAATGACCCACTCAACCTTTAGCACAGCTTTTAGCCTTGATGTTTACAGTTTCAGATTCAAAAATGTTGACAGGCCAGTTTCTCTTCCTTCCAAAGTGAAAGAGATGAAAGAAACTATAGCGATTCATGCAAAAGAAATGACCCTTGAAATCAAGAGCAACTCTATTCTGGATTTGTACATTAAAACAGTCATCTTAAGCTTTGCTCAGAAATCAGCTGGAGCACAGAGAAGAGGCATAATGTGATTTCTATAAAACTTTTACTTAATAACTTCATAATAGTCTTCAACACTAGAGAATTCTCTTAGAGTGTTACAGTAGCCCAGAATATGTCAGAAAAGGTTTGCAAGGCTTGGAAAAAGCATGATTTTATATGTGACAAAATGTTTAGTATATGCCCCAAAGAGAGGCTCCTGGATGCCTTTGACAGGACCTGAATGCTCTGCTCGATGTGAATCCTGCCTGCAAGACCTGAGTCTGTCAGCAAAACGGAAAACGACAACAACAGATTCACGAGTCCTTCGACAGGTTGTGGTGGAGCTTTCTGAAGACCAGGGACATGCCACAGGTGAGCCAGGTGAGCAGATCCAGCCAAGCAATCCCAGCAAAACGTAGACAACTGGATTACTCTGCACTTCTCAAATCCCTGCACCATGACTGGAAGACTGCAGGAGAAAGTCTCCTTCCAGGTACCACCTCCTTAAAGTCTAACCTCTTCTACCCCTTATCTCATTTAAGAAGATTTTATTACAACAAACTGTTTAGAATTGGAATATACTGCTCTGTTTTCATCATATCCTAAAATAGCAAACAGCTTAGCAGAATAATTACATGTGTTTCCAAAGTATGACCAGTTTAAAAGTGGAATTAACAGTGCTGTTGGTTCAGCAAAGAAGTACAAGGGAAAATAAGTACTTAAAGTAAAGTGTTTCCTCGGCTTCTTAATTCATGATCAATATACATTTTAATCTTTCATTTACCAAATGATTGTATAATTGAATTACCATTGATATTCAGAACAAATTGATTTTCCCAATAATGATATGCTTTCTCCTGCACGATAAAAAGAAAAGCATTCTTGACAAGGCAAAAGTGGTCTAGGAACTAATGCAAATTGTTTGTCTCATAGAAAACTGGAATATCACACACACTAAACATTCTAAGCTACATAATTAACTATCTGTTTCAAAGTCTTGGTCCAGAGACAAATTCATTTTGCTGTGTCTATGCAAAAGATAAATGAATCTACATTAATCATTAAAACACAGTATGATGTAGTACTGCTTAGTTGTAGTTGATATTCATCATAAATCAAAAGTAGTAATCTTATTCATATACATTCAGTGCAGATGAATTCAATGAATATAATATTTCAACATAGGATACACAAGATGATTATGCAAGTATTGTAAATGAAATAGATATGTTTTCTTTGCATTCTTTTGAATCCAGGGAAAGATATATAACTACAATCAATAAAGTACGATTAGCTCTATTCAATACTGAGAAATTTCAGTACTGCTGTCCTGAAGATTAATATTAGAAGTTTATTCAAGCAGTATGACAAAAACTAACATACGAGATGCCAAGTTATAACTAAGGACACTAGTTTGTTTTGCATATTGCTGCTTTTGTTATTATTGATTCTTGTGAATGAAGAATTTTCACAGATTCATTTAATTTAATTATATGTGTGGATTTTTAAATCATTTATTAGTATATGTCTATCTGTGCAAAGTGCTAGAGCAGTTTCTGCAGTCATTCACAATCCTGTGCTCTATATCATTCCAAAGGCCATCAATATCTTACCCATTTTAAAGAGCAATTTCTCATATTTTGTGAATTCAATAAATATTTTTACACCAACTGCATGAAGCCAATGCCAAACATGCTTGCACATTTTTCTGTGCCTAAGATAGGAACTATTTTTTTTCTTAATTAAAAAAATGCTTGTCACTCCACCTTAACCAAAAGTAGATTATTTGAAGAATAGAAGACTAGAGGAATGTATCCTGAATCTTTACAACATTACTTACTATCTAAGTTGAAAGGGAAACAGAATGCAAGTATTTATTAAAGAAAAGATAAAAAGGCAATTAGTCACTTGCTCAGAGTCATTCTTATCTGGTTTACAAAGTGTTAAACAATTTTCACTTCAAGTAATACTTCAGTTCACATCAGTGCATTATATTTCTGCTGCATAACCCCTTGCTTTACCAGAGATATATAAATAGATGATTTTACTTCTTTTCATTTATACTTTACTGTTTTCCACTTTCTCAAAAATAATGAAAAAAATAAAATAGGTATTTTTTTTTCTTTATGCTAATGGCTAAAAACTTCTATATTTGCTGTACCTGTCTTTTGAAAGTTGATTACTTCAGTGTTCTGATTAACACTTACCCGAAGAATCCTCAGTAGATAAATATCTAATTAGTAGTAAGAAAACAATGTGTAAAAATTTTTAGGGAAAAGCCTTTAGGCATCAAAGAATATTAAATTTTTTTGCAGAATGCCATTTTGCAGAGAACTTTCCCCATAGGATATTTCATATGGTATCCTATAAAATCTGTAAGAAAGCTAAGATAATTTGATTCAAAGGAAATGAATGTGATCATTTTGAAAGTGTTATTCTACACTTACTGACAAATGTTACCCAAAGGAATTTTAAAATTACTCTGCACGGAAATATTTATTTTCTGAAAATATCTATAATTACACTACTTACTATTTCAGAAGTGCTGCACTGTGTAAGATATCTGTGCAGCCTTTATTCAAGTCAATAAGCTTTAGTCATGTAAATAAATTCTATTGGTGGGAGTTCACATAGTGTTTTTTGTAGTATAAGAACAGCAAGACAAAGTTTTGCTGCTGTAGGGAAAAGGCCAATTTTATTCATGGATTAAATAAGCCTCCTATCACCTACTACCCCTTTTAAATAATCTTTTAAGTCTTCTACCTAACAGTTTTTGCTACTTGGACATCCAGTCCTTTATATTGGCACGGAAGAAACAAATATCAAGTATCTTTAGAAATAGTATCTCTCTCCTTTTTGGAGGCCTGTAGTTAGCAGCGCCCCCCAGGGGTCAGTCCTCTGTCCAGCCCTGTTCAATTTATTCATCAATGACCTGAATGAAGGCACAGAGTGCTCCTTCAGCAAGTTTGCTGATGATACCAAACCGGGAGGAGTAGCTGACAGCCCAGAGGGCTGCGCTGCCATCCAGAGGGACCTGGACAGACTGGATAGCTGGGCAATGGGAAATGTTAGGAAATTCAACAAAGACAAGTACAAGGTCCTGCACTTGGGGAAAAACAACCCCAGTCACCAGTACAGGCTGGGGACTGACCTGCTGGAGAGCAGCTCTGCAGAGAGGGACCTGGGCGTCATGGGGGACGACAAGTTGACCATGAGGCAGCAGTGCCCTCGTGGCCAAGAAGGCCAATGGGATCCTGGGGTTCATTAGGAGGAGCGTCTGCAGCAGGTCGAGGGAGGGGATCCTGCCCCTCTACTCAGCCCTGCTGAGGCCACACCTGGAGTACTGCGTCCAGTTCTGGGCTCCCCAGTACAAGAGGGATGTGGAGCTGCTGGAGAGAGTCCAGCGCAGGGCTACGAGGATGATCCGGGGCCTGGAACATCTGCCCTATGAGGAAAGGCTGAGAGAGCTGGGCCTGTTCAGCCTGGAGAAGAGAAGGGTGAGAGGAGACCTGAGCAGTGTCTATAAGTACCTCAAGGGAGGCAGTGAGGAGGATGGGGCGGCCTCTTCTCAGTGGTGGCCACTGATAGGACTAGAGGAAAAGGCCACAAACTGAAACACCAAAAGTTCCACAGGAACTTAAGGAAAAAAATCTTGACAGAGAGGGTGACAGAGCCCTGGCACAGGCTGCCCAGAGAGGTTGTGGAGTCTCCTTCTCTGGAGATCTTCAGAACCCGATGGATGCAGTCCTGTGCCACATGTTCTAGGTGACTGTGCGTGTGCAGGGGGGTTGGACTAGATGATCTCTAGAGGTTCCTTCCAACCTTAAGCATTCTATGATTCTATGATTTTATAATTTGAATATATCACTGATAGCACGTGTTGCTTTTAAAATGACATATTTAAGTGCCTTTAAACCATAAAAACACTCTACTCTCTCAAAGCATGAAGTTTAATAAAGTTATTACTTGTTGTTGTCCTTCTGATCTTCTGATTAAATAAGCAATAAAGCAGGTAGAAAGGTTTCCTCCCTCCCCCAAATATACGATTATAGGGCAACAAGGCTTAAGATCGATGGTCTTATGATGTTGCTAACTTTTAGTAGTTTTAAAGCCCAAGTGCCGTAAAAAAAAAAGCAAGATATATGCAAATATAACCAGACTGGATTTTTCAAGGCATGAATTTTAACATACCTAGTTCTACTGCAACTGTTTTTCTTTAAAAAAGGTGTTAATTCCTTCCTTTGAAACAAGAAAAGCACATATTTAAGAGTTTTGCTTATTTAGCAACTGTTCAATCTATAGAGTTCTCTCTGTTAAAATCCTGATAATGATGCCTTCTCATGAAAACACAATAATTATGGTATTTACTGCATAAATAGTATGTGGAATATAAGTCACTCTGTATTACTATGCATCTCTAGGAATGACTAAATGAGAACTATTGTAGTGTGAAACTTATCCTCCGCCTTCTGTTTCTCCTACAGGGCTAACACCACATTTTTTTTTCAATCATTTCACAGCAAAAGTGGTTTCACATTGTAAGTCAAAGATTATACCTTTTCTATCTCAACCAAAAAATAATGAGGCCATGGAAATATATATGCCCGACTTTAAGGGAGGGGAGGGTTACAGACAAGCAGAGGATAGTAGGTTTGCATGGATATCTCCATTCCAGACCCAGGCTTTTGATTCAAAGGGCCTTGATGTGAGGGGAAGGTGTGAACTTTGCTTACTCTGTTTCTGCCTCAGCCTCTAGCCCCATCAATCTCCTGCCCCGGTACCACCCAAAATTTCCCAAATACCAGATTTGTGAAATTGAACCGAATTGATCCTCCATCCAATTTAATGCATCTCCTTGGGAATTCTTGTCGTTTACTGGCTTGCATTCATCTACATAAAAATAGTCTATAAATATATTATTTAAAAAGAAAAATGGGACTAGAAAGGCATTCACTCTGGTCAGATAATACTTGTAAGATTTAAGCTATTGAATATATCAAATGGTACAATGATCCTTGAATGAGTTAATAGAACTCGTTTAACTCTTTTCAAAAGAATTAGCATTTTTGTAAGGATATATGTTTCAGGAAAGCAAAATTAGCTTTTTAGAGGTACTGTATAAATGCAACTTCAGTTGCTATAAAGCAAAACTAAATGATCTTTTATGAACTATAATTCATAAATTTATAATACATATATAATTAGCTAGGTTACATTCTAGGTTATGAAAAATATTCTGATGAAATATTTCAGGTTATAAATCACATTTAAAATCACCTGCTTTACCTACTCCTAAATAAGCTAACATATTAATATGAGATGACAGATGCAGGGACTTTCTCAAAAATGCAGTACTATGTAGTTTACACTTTTCTTCAAACAGTCTATCAAATTTGATTGAAAATATATTTCTAATGTAAGACCTGTGTAGTGATATCTGTTTGTTATAACTTTTGTTAAATACTTTGTATATTATTTACAAGAGTAGCATTGAAAAATAATGAGGATTTACATTCTGAACTGTTCACTATTTCACTTAACAGCACTTGATATAATGTTCATGTTGTTCAAGCTGGAACAGTGTTGCCCTTGAGTAAAATTAAACTCTAGACTATGATCCATTAAGTTTACATTATTGGAAACAGTAAATATATTGCTTTAGTCATAAATTTTATCACAGGATTTGTTTGAAATTGTTAAGAAGTGAGATTAACATTGTTGAGCTAGATGAACATTGAAATATTTTTTACTTCTGAAAGTAACTGATATTTCATCTATTCTTTTTCTTGTAAGCTCACTGTAGATTTAAGACAAAATTTCAAATAAGGAGCTTAATATTAGAAGAGAAGGTAATCTAGTATTCTATCTCCATACTGTCCAAAGATCTCCAAAATGAGAAAAACTGATGATTTCACTTGTTTTATAATGTGGAGTTTGTTACATTCTTATTTTTGAACTCCTAAAAATAGGAGTAGTGATAGATCTTATTTTTTAAAAAAATAAGAACCATAAAATCTGGAGCACTGTGGACATATAATAGGTCCCAAAACACATTCTAACTAGAACACACATATAGGTTGTACTGAGTCAAATATATCCTATGGTGTCATATATATATATTATATACATATATATATTTATGTGTATGTTGTTCTATTCTATTATATATTTGGCTCTGCTTCATATAGATTTTCACATCAAAATAAGCACTAGTTACTGTGTCTTGATATATGAAGTCACTTGGCACTTCTTGCACATGCCACAACTTGTCAAGCATGGCACCAGCTTTTTGATGTGCTCCAAGCACTGGCCTACAGCAGCTGATCGTCAAGAAAAAGAAAAGTCAGTAATACTTTTATCTCAATCTGAAGTATGAAAAGCCATGAGATACATATTGTCACTGATACAAGTTGAACTTGAACTCTCTGAACTTGATAAAAAAAAAAAAAGTTAAATTGATGACTGGGTAAACACAAAATCTATTTAAAATTCATGTCCTTCACAGTCAATCAAGTTATAAACAATTCTGTCTGTTTTAGGCAGAAGAGGAATTTAAAGGGGCATCACTGAACTGTGAATTTTCTTGTCTCAGATATCCCAATAGGCTCCAGAAATGAGATCTGCAGTACAAAACATATGCATATATATGAACATTCATCTGTCTTATGTGTTACAAGTAGGATTCTCTGAGAGACTGAATAAATGGATTCTTTTTCAGCATCTCATTTTCTTTCTCTGTCAACTAGGCTTCCATCACACCTTGAATGTTCACTCATTTGTATTACATATCATATTTATTAGGCAGTAGGAATGCTTATTTTTTTGAAAATATCAGTATATCAATACCAGGCTGAAATGTTTTGAAAAAAGGGTTCTGAAAGGATCATGGGTATTTTGAGCTAACAAAAAAAAAAAAAAAAAAAAAAGGAAAAAAATGAATGAAACAGTCTTAACAAGAAAATGAAAAACCCAGTTTTACATACCGAACAAATCAGAAGCATGAACAACAGCCATTCTAGTTTTGGGTTGTAAAGGAAAAATAATTCTATGTATGTATTCCTTAGATTTTTTTCTCCATTTAACTATACAATTTCCAATACTTAACAACCCCTGAAGTCTCTGTCCAGAAAGGTCATTCTGCTGTAGACTTGGAACCAGATATTTACTTACACAGGCCTGCTAGTGTTCATACAAATATTTGTTTACTGTATGCTTACTTCATAGTACCAAACAGAAAGATATCAAATTCCAACTTTCATATTCAGATTTATTTAGCCTTGCTTGGAAGTTTTGTTATGATTGCATGGGAAATGTAATCACGGCATCAATGTCATCAGAGACATAATAAAGATAAACTGTATAATGAAGTGTTTATTAAAGGAACATAAAAAGTTGATAAATTGTCATTTAAGATCACAATTTTAGAAGGTATAGTGATGAACTATCCTATTATCTAGAGAACCAATTCTGATTATTCTTAGAAGACTACAATTTCACAGAATTAGAATAAAATTTGGTTTGAACGGAAGACAATTAATCAGAGTGGATTTTTCTTTCCTTTGTTTGCTGCTTCTGAACTACAACATAAACAATATTACATTGGAATCCAATAATGATTTAAATAGAAAATGACATTTATAAAAGCAAGCTGATAGTTTTCCTAAAAGTATATCCTCTAGAAATGTATCGTGTTTAATTAAAATAGGATATATAGTAACATAAGCTGCCTTAATACCAATTGATTAAAAGCCTAAACAGGTAAAATACTATTTAGTAGTACTGATTGCAATGTCTCGGTATTGGTTTGTTGGATACTCCTTATGAAAGAGACTGCATGAGTATGTTGAGTTTAAGAAAAAAAAAAAAATCAACCTACAATTGTGATTAAATCATGACTGAAGAGCTATTTTAATGCAACTGCTTTACATAGAAAGAAAAAAAGTATATTTTCTGAGCAGGGAGGTTGGACTAGATGATCTCTAGAGGTCCCTTCCAACCCCAACCATTCCGCGGTTCTGTGATTCTGTAACATAAGGAACGTTGGTGGATGCAAAGGCCAGGGGAGAGCCCAGAGGAGAATGTGAATACATACATTACAGTTAGTGTAAGGGCAGCTCTGTAAACAAAACAGCATCACCGTACTGAGAACTGAGGACTGAGAGCCTTATATCTGCATTCTGAGCTTTTGAGGGGATCTACTTTACACAACTTTAGCCCAGTCTGTGGGACTGGCTGCTGATGCACAACTGAAAAGGTGTTTCATGTCTCCAGTTTCATTTGAGAAGTACGAGTTTTACATGCTTCAGGACTTCTCTGTAACATGAAGGATCACCACATAGGGAAAAAGTAGGAAAATGGCATCATCTTACTTTATTTTCTTTTCATTTAAATACTTCAGTTCTTTTAAAATCAAATAATGATGCACTTCAAAAGTACTCTAACTCCCCATACTATTCTAGCATACATTGTTTTTTCACCTTTGGTGGGAAAGAAACCTTATTCTAAGAATGATAAAGGCATGACTAGAACATTGTCTGATCCTCATCAATATAGAACTGGGTTTTTTTTCGCACACTTGCCTTTTATATGTGTGGGTAAAACCAGAAGTGATCTAATATAAGAAGGAAAATCCTCCTGAAGAACTCAAAAGACTTGTATATCTTGTCGCTCACCTTTGAAAAGATATATGATCATTGCATTTACATGTGAAACGGCCAAAATATTACTGCTAAAGTTTCGTGCAGTAATTTTCTGCACTAGGAGGTGTTCAGGTTAACTGAGCCTATTGTGCGATTTACTCCTTGATTGGTAATTTTTATCCACTTTTGCGGATACTTAGTCTTCAAAAGTTACCCATATCCCTTGCAGTCAGAATGTTGGATTTAGAGTGAAGTTTTTGTAGCGTGTGGTGTTTTTAGAAGAGAAAATGAACACAATATGTCCTTTCATAAGGCTTTAGAAAACAATCACTGGTTACGGGTTGTTGATTCACAACTTACACTTTTTTCTCCAGAAATGAAGCGACTAGGTCACTTCTGGTCTCACTTGGTTCTCATTAATCTAATTCAGGTGGTACAATTCTCACAAACTCAATTACGGTGCTATTTCCAGCACCTTAAAACCCGCTTGCAAAATGTTTATCTTCACTAACAGTTACCAGGTTATCCTGTTCATATCATTAAAAATATAGAAGTTCCCAAATCAAAGTATCTTGGTGTTATTACCTTGTTTAAATCAATGTAAATGTAATCAGATATGAATCTAGTCACATCAGTAGGACAATCACAGAATCACAGAACGGTTAAGGTTGGAAGAGACCTCTAGAGATCATCTAGTCCAACCCCCCTGCTCCAGCGCGGACACCCAGAGCACGGGGCACAGGGTGGCAGCCAGGCAGGTTTGGAAGATCTCCAGAGAAGGAGCCTGCACAGCCCCTCTGGGCAGCCTGTGCCAGGGCTCTGTCACCCTCACAGGAAAGAAGTTCTTCCTCACATGGAGATGGAACTTCCTGTGTTTCAACTTGTACCCCTTACCCCTTGTCCTGTCACTGGCCACTATGGAGAAGAAACAAGGTAAAAACAGAGTAAACTCCAAACAACCTGGATAGGTTACATGACTATGGTATTTAAAGGATGCTAAACTAACCTCCAGAGTTTAAGTTCTCCTCTAAAAAGAACCTTTATATATTAAGAAACAGAATTAAATCTGATTATAAATACAGAAATATGATTATATAATATGATTATATTATACAAAAATAAATACGACTATAGGATGTTGCAAGCTTTCCAGCGTAAGTCAGTTAACTGGTCAGAAGAAAAGCACCATCTAGGTGACTTGATCATTTTATATTGACACTATCTAATACCATTGGAAGATTATGTTATATCTATAAAGGATAGCATAATTTATAAGAACTAACAGTAGCTCTGAGAACATCTTAGACCAATAACGCTTTCTTTGTTTGATTCATAACCACCTTTAATGTTAAAAATAAAATCAAGAAACAAACTTTTCTAAAATTTCAGAATACTCCTGCATATAAACACAAAGGTGGCAAATCAGGCTGTTATCCATATTTTGTGATGATGTGGACATTAATATTTAGAATAACCTGAATTCTTATGTGTAGTGAGCTGGTGAGTGAGAACTTCTTTTCATGAAGCTGACCATGAATCTCTGCTTCTTCAGTATAAAATGTAGGAGCCATCTGTTTATTTCAAGGAATAAATTCAAAAAAGTACATTTCTATACCTTCTCTCATAAATTCTGAAAACAGGATAAAATACAAAATCATCCATGATCTAATTATCTGTTAGATGTCAAAATGTAGCTAATCTTTTAAGGGTTTTTATAAAATAGAAACTGTGTAGTTTTTACTGAGACAAACTGTCTCAACTATCACAAACTGTGACCTCGAGAGTCTTTCCACATACTACCACTTTTTTACAATTTCTATATTTATAAATATATATATATATAACCTCTTACTTTATTCTATTTGCATTGTATTAGGACTGCACCTTTTTGAAGAACTTGAAATTCATACCATTAATTTGGCTATACAGAAAATAATTTTAAAAAACCCAAAGTTTAAAGCCGTGTATGGCCAGGCATGATAACTGCTTTATTGAAAATGGAGTTTTAATTTTAAATATACTCATCACTAAAATAGTGAAGTATTAAAAATTAAACTTAAGATAATGCTGTGTTAGTTTCTTGCAGTAAACAGATACATTAAAATTATTCTCCATTTCATTAACTTAGCTCATCAATCCATATAACAGTTATTTATGTTGCTACTCAACATATACTGAAATATTTATTTATATTATCTAGAAAGTAAATCAGGAATAAATCTGCTCTATGTCTTAGTTTATGTCTTTGAACCATCTAGCATACCGCTAACATAAAAATTACAGATTGCAATAATGAAATACATTTCTGAAAGATTGTCTCAAAACAGGTCTCTTGGCCTTTTGGGCCAAAGATGCTACAAGAGAAAGTTAATACTTGATGATGAAAAGTAGCACTGAGTGAGGAAGAAGTTTTTAGAACGAGGAAAGATGTAAATGATACTTCTTTCTCCTTTTCAGCTGCAGAACATTCCTGTTTTAAATTATTTTGAACATTTTTCCACTGCTTAATAAAACTGTCCCAAGAAAATGAATACAGACTTAAGCCTGAACTATGGGCTTTATTTATACTTCTCTGGTAAGTAAATATGAGTAATGGAGGAATAATATTTTTAAGAAAAATCAGTTATATTAACCAGTCTTCATCATGAAAGAATATCACTATAATACACTAAAAATAATAATTAAAAAGAAAGTCTAAACTCTGAATCATTATCTGGATTATTTTAGTGTCTGTTTATATGTATTTCTCTCACAAATTTTTGCTGAATTTGATAAAAACTGTTAAATGCCTTGGGGATTTTGAGCCTGTTCATTATACACGGTGGCACCAAGATTATATTCTTAGGAGGTCACTGAAAAGTCAGTAGATATTAAGATGTATAACAATTTCTGACCTTGGATAGATTCATTTTAGAAACTTCCTTCATCTTCTTTTAACAGGGTTTGCTTTATGGTGAAATAAAAGTTGAGGTGAAAGGTTCTCTATCACATTTCCAACCCCTGGAATAATCCAACCAGCCCTTCCTTTATTACTTCTATTCTACCTTTTCTCAGTGAATTTAGTGTTCATTAAAGTACAAGACTAACAGCACTGACTGAGCTAAACAGAGCATACAGGCTGTGCAAGTTTCTTACTTCAACTCTACTGCTTCACCTTTTCCTCATGACCTGCAAACTTCCTTGTTATTCCAGTTCTTGGCCTCCCTTGTGTAGAGCCTACCAACCATATCACATGTGTACTGCTTTTTATAAGCTGGAAAAAAATCAAGATGAAGGTGAGACTATCTATCTAATTTTCAAATTTTCACTGCTATTTCTCCTGAGAGCAAAGAGGTTTTTTTTTTTTTGTTTTTTTTTTTTTAATTGGCTCGAACACCCTTCGGAAATAATAACAACTTTTATTATTTCTCTAAACTTTTCATTCAAATTGCAGATTTTCTCTATACTGCACTTTTTTTTTCCCAAAAATTAAGTAGGACAATATTTTTAGAAGTATTTTTCAACAGAATATGGGGCTTTTATGATGTTTCCCCCTTTTTCCAGGGCTGGTAAGCTGGTCCTTTAAATCATTGTTAATATCAGGGATAACTAAACAGCAACATTTAATTCTCTAGGCCTTCAGTCGGTAGCACACTGATGGCATGCTTATGCATATTTTCATAATATGCACTCTACAAAAAGTGTTACATCTTTAATATGTATGAACAAGCATGGAATTACCGGAGGTAAGGAAATGCAGGTGCTGGGAAACAGAAATCTTGGAATAGAAATTGCCATCCACCTGCTATACCCATCCTGCTGAGTAAACACATTTAAGATTATATGACATTGAATGGTGACATTCTGTTCTCGAAGCCACCGCACCCAAAACTCCTATGCCAAGGGATCAGTTTTTATCTCCTTTTACCCTGTGCTGCATCTTGCATTTCCAGCACAGAAGAGAGTTTAGTGTCACTCCTGGCTCTTCTACCTGCAAAGCCAGATTTAGGAAGCTCTGTGCCTCCCATGGACTGCAACCTAGTGAACAAAGCGCGTGTCCTGAGACACAGGACTAGCTAGTTCTCTTGTCACTTGATATAATCACAGATGTTCAGCACTCCCACTCACATTGGAATCATATCCATCAAGACATATTTACAGGCATATCTCCTCTTTGGAGGAGAACTAAGTTGTACTGTTCCCAAGGGTGTTCAGTCAGCCCTGGATCTGAGAATTCGAATGACAAGAATGAAAACAAGGGAAACAATTAAGCTCTGGGGATGAGGCTTATTAGGTTAGCTTGATAGATTTTACCTCTATGACTATCCTAACAAATGTCTCTAAACCAACATCTTTCAGAAAATTCTTTCTCACACATGTTTTACCAACAGTAATGTATGCTAGGAGGAGACGAAAGCAAATGCATTCATTTGTGAGTGATAATTATGTTAGCAAGCAGTATATATATTAGAAAAAAATGCATACATATGGAAACCAGAAAGCTAGCCTGATCTGTACTTCTTTTTCTTTTTCAATTACCCTTTTGCATAGCTTGCAAAGGCATGGGAGCTGTTCTAGTTTCACCTATCAGACGGTACAGAGCTGAGTGTCTGCTAGAAGTGGATCTCATATTGCAGAAAAATTACCTGGGAGTATCAGCCCCATTCTACTGAGAAAACTAACTGCACTTTCTAAAAGAGTGCACAGTTTATTCGCGCTAGATGGAGAGAGCTTTATAATGTTTGGTAAGAATTTTGTTGATACTTTTTAATCCTTGAACTTGAAGTTTTCAAATCCATATCTGAAACTGGAAAATTTGAACCTCCATGAGGAGTCTCAAGCAGAATATTTGTATCAACCAGAGTCCTAGTGTATCTGGCTCTTCCTCTGGAAGTAAGTACCACATTTTGATTGCCCTAGTTAACTTCTTTTTAATTTTAGTAATAGTTTTTTGATATGGTTATATAGCCTTCACGTGTTATCATGCAAATGAAACTGTAAAGACATCAAAATACCCAGGAGCCAGGCAATATTCATTGTTCAGCTGGCACAAAACTATCAGAAATTTTTAGTTTAGATAATGTTGGAGGTCCCAAGTATAAACATTTTTAAAAGCTTGACCAGCTAGGAATATGAAATACATTAACAGACAAAATTTCTCTTAAAAGTGTCATGAAAAAAAAAAAAATATTTATCATCTTTGGAGCAAGATGGGCATCTGCTGTGGAGTTTTGACTTCAAAGTTGACACCAGTATGGAAACAGGCTACAGAATGCCAGAGTGCTTACGTTAAGACTAAAAATAAAAGGAGGCCTGTTAAATGACAAATGAAAGAAAGGTTGCTAGCTATAGGAATTAGTAGTTTTTTATTGACAAGGCTCTGAAGGTTTTGCAAAATATTAGAAATTTTACCATTTGCCCAACCTTTGAAGTGCTGAAGTGACATACACTACATGGAAAAGAAAAAAAAAAAAAATCACAGTCATAAGCTATGTCTAGTTTTTGAAGTAAAAACAGGTAATAGGAGTAAAGCCAGAAAGCTTCTATAACTTCAAATAATTAACTAACTCCTAAATAATTAATTCCTAAATAACCCCTATTTGTTAATTTTTTTACCTCAATTTTCCATATATACATATTATATATATATATATTTCATAATGTTTTCTACAAAATTGCATTCACTCTCTTGGATATGACCAGGATCGTGAACCTGTACTTTCAATGTTTTACATTCTGCATCTCTGAAGTCTAGTTCTAACTAAAATTTCCTCCAAAATTCTCCCCAAATCCTGAAAACGAGAGTATACTTCATGCTTTGATGATATTTGCATTGAAGTGTAGAAGAAAGGGATCATAACAGAACAAAATGTGCTTTAATACCTTCTTCATCTTTACACAGAGTACCAGATATTCAGATATCTGACAAAACTGGGGCTGACTTTGCATCTACTTTAGGCACTGTTCTTGTGGTCTGAGTACAGTGAGGGATTAACATCTATTGGTGAGGGATTAATGTCTGTCATGATTAATGTCTATCCCTGGGGGAAAAAAAAAAAAAAAAAAAAACTCCTTTCCTGCAACTTTTCAGTTAAGTGAAATATATGATAATTAGAATCTTTCAGCAATACGAATTCTCCCTTTCAGATACTTCCATACAGATAGCGATATTTTCTTGAAGCTATAGTCTGCTTCTGTGTGACAGAAGGAATCCACAACGAAGAAAAAAATATATTCACATATAAAAGCTCTAACTTGTGTTAATTTAATGCCCTTTCATTTCTCAATAAGAATTTTACCTATAGAAATTAATAACACTAATAAGACAAAATAAAGTGCAGTAAAATTCAATCAGTCTTTCAGACTGAAAATACAATGAGAACCACAATTGTTCAAGTTACTCAAATTATTTTTCTGTCAAAGATGAAATGGAAATTGATGAACGCTGGAAAACTAGCTTCTTCTCACAGTCTCAAAACTGGAAGTTCCTGTTAGGATATTTCTATTACAGAAAACTAATGCAATAATAAAATTTATTTTAATCCTGACCTTCTTTTATGAAGACATCATTAAGAAATTGATTTTTCTCAGAGATAATTTTCCTTCCCTGACTTCTGCTCTTTCATAAGTTCCTCAAAATTTTTAATCAATGTTTCTCTTCAAAACAAATACCTTATTTCTCAGCAGATATACAGTGTCTCAAGGGAAATTAGAAAAATGCATTCCAGATGAGAGTCTGAGTCATTTCTTTATGTAGATATGTATATAAATATGTACTGTAAAAGATCTGTCTAAGCTGAGTCTCCTGTATGCTACTGAAATACAAAGTAATGCTAGCTAATAATACAGTAATTCATAATGATTTTTTGAATCACGCAGAAATAAGTCGCTGAGGTAGAGAGTCCTTAAACAAAGGAGTTCTCAAGGCAACCATTAGAAACTTCTGAATGTTATTTTTCTCTCTTCACTAGAATCAGTCAGCTTGAGAAGTCCAGAAAAAGCCATACAAAACTGGAATTAATGGAAGTGATTCAACAAAACAGTGCACTGGCATCTGGCAGTTAAGCATGAGATTAACACTCTTGAGCTAGTATTACAGGTCTGCCAACATCTGACTTTCTTGATTATTATATAGCAACCCGATTCCCTGCTGGTTTATAACTTATTAGTTCTAAACTGTGGTGGCTTAGACTTACTTAGATACATGGCTGGGACTTGTGAGGTTTGGCTATTAACAACTACCTTAAGTAACAAGTGTAACCAGTTCCTTGCGGACGCGTGGTGACATCACATTACCATCGCATAGTACAGAAACTTCTCTAGAAATTGGCAGTCCAATTAAAAGGGCTACAATGGGAACACAAACAAATATACACTCTGTCAAGGATAAAACACATTGGCAGAGCTATTTAAGAAGTGCTTGCATGATTGGAGGATGCAAATAAAGCTACTTGAGCCATTTCTAATTACTACAACACTTCAGGAAAATGTTAGGTACCAATTAAAATGTGTGTGAAAATAACCAAAACTTGGCTCACATGCTATGTTTTTATTAGTGCATTGACCTCATAAACTTTCTGTGCATAATGAGAAAATGAGGAAGTTCTTTTTGGCCTCCTAGGTGTGTTTAAAACATCATGTGAATTTAATAAAAGAAACAAGATAAAAACAATGAGCTCAATGTTTCCTGTCTCCCCCATTGACTCCCCTCCAAACAAAATCAAGTAACATCTGCCAAATGCCAGCCTGTTCAGCTTGCTAATGAGTTTAAAAATTCAGAGTATGACCGTTGCGCAGCAACTGATAAAGAATACCAGTCACGTGGAGCTATAGTTAATATACAAGAGACCTTTACCGCTCCATTTTCTAAAATCCTAGGAAAACTGGATTATTGAAAAAGCTATTTTTTCATGGCAATTTACTTGCTGCTTTGTTGCATTATACTGTTATTTATTCTAATGCTTATGAACATGAGTATTCAGGTGACTGAAAGGGTGCTTAAGTTTCTCAATCACATATCTTCCAGCTCATGTACTTGGACGGTGGTGGAATTCTATTCAATTCAGCTGTTTGCCGATCATTTCAATAGATAACCAAAGCTCAAAATGCTTCAAGCTTCAAGTACATGCCAGCCAATTTAGTTGACAGGCTGTTAAGCTAAAACTAAGTTGAAAACTATAATCAAAAGTGAAAAAAGGGGGGATCAGAAGTCTTAGAAATCATGGTGCATGCAGTGGAGATGTAATCAATTTCAGAAAGGAAAAGACAGGAGGGTAACAGTCACTCTGTCAGGACCGTTTCCTCGCCACGTCTCACCTGGCAGAAAAATCTGAACTTGACCATTAATCAATCTGTCATTCAGTCTTCCAGTAACCATCAGTGACACGAGGTTATAATGGAAAAAAATTAAACAGAGAGGTACAATGGCGTATTATTGCACCTGACACATGAAGGAAGGAAAAACTGCAGCTATGGAAAATGCTCAGTGTGTGCAAGACAAGATTAACATGATGAAGTAGCATAATTAACTATATTACTGTTACTAAATTGAGTTTATGCGGGAGGTAAAAAATCATTGTTATTGCTAAGTATCCGTAAGTGTGGATATTTCTACCATAATGTACTTAGACTCAACATTAATGCAGGTGCAACAGAAGGCTGAAAACTCTAGGAGTCTGCTTAATTTCAGAGAGAGGGAATGTGTAAAAAAAAGAGGAAGCTTGTCAAAAAGAAGCTGAAAGAGGCAGCTAGGAGAATTAAATCGTTACTGGCAGCATGGAGTATTCATAAAGACACAATATTGGAAACAGTGCCATTGCCCACCACCTCTTGAGAAAAGATTGAAAAGGGACAAAAAGCCTGAAAAGCATGGCCAACCAGTAAGGTGAAGGAGGTTATTAGAAGCAGGAAGACATATTTCAAAAAAGCTGGAGCTGAGGGTAAATGGAGAAAATAGAAAAGATCATAAACTCTGGCAGATATGGCAGACTAAAAAATAAGTGTGAGAAATAGCTTGCAAAAAGAATCAGAAGTAATAATACATTTTTTTTTTTTATATTATTTCTCAAACACCTGAAGATCAGACAACCTACCAGAGTCTGCAGGTCCTGTTAATGATCAGGTTATAAAAGGACCGCTTAGAAAGGACATGCAATTGCAGACATTGAAGGCATTTAGCAAAAGCTAAATGACTTCTTGGCCTTAGTGTTCTCATTGGGGAAAAAAAAAAAAAATGGGGAGATTTCCACCTCAGTATCATTTTGTGTCTGGGGTTCATCATAGGAGCCATCTAAAACTGAAATATCTGTAGAATAGATAGCAGAACAAGATTAACAAATTAACTGGAGCAAATAACCAGGATTATATAGTATAATCGTGGTTCCATGGTATAATCCCTTGTGTTCTACGAGATCTCAAGGATGAAACCACTGAATAGCTGTGTGTGGCTAATGTCAGGCCATTTTAAGAAAAGCCTTCAGGGAATGATCCAGGGAATTACAAATCCTCTGAATTATTAGCAATTCACGCCATTTATTTACCCATAATTTGCAGATAACAACAGATAAAGTAGATAAAGGCTCCTTATCTACTTTACATAATTAAGAGTTCCTAACTCTTTCATTCCACATCCACTAGCATCATGCTTTGTCCCTCACTAAGATTTTATCCAGAGACAGCATTTGGCACTTACTATGCCTAGTGGCATGGCCATCTTCTGTATTGCTCTCTGGTGTATTTAGGGCAGGAGTTGCTCAGATATCCCTAAACCATAAACACTAGCTCTAGAAGTAAAATAGACTGTGTCCATTTTATCAGAGTCCACTGATATAACAGCCAGAAAAACGGAAATGAAACAGAGCTTTCCCACCTAAAAGAGAATTACTGGAAGCTCCTTACTAGAGATGTATTCAGTCATTTATAAATATGGTTAATCTGATGCAATTTAATCTTCCAACCATGGAATAAAAAATGGTATCTATAGGCTGCTCGTAAATATAAGGAAACAGATATCTACAGAGATGAATCCTGCCTATTTCAGACAACTACTTTGGGATTAAAAGAGCTCTTTTAGGAGTTCAGGATAACTAGGTTAGACTTGGATGACTGGATTTTAGATATCTAAGTTAGTTTACATGAATTGCACCCTGAGTAAAAAGTCAGTTTGTGGGTACTAGTGTCAAGCTGGCCATTTTGGAGTGTCAGTTTTATCCATTCCTAGTCTCAGCTACAGCCTTCTGCCTCTGAATAATTCCACACCATGTCTCCTCTGGGTGCAATATGTTTCATTCACTAACCTAACTTTAGTTAAGAAAGATTGCTGAACGCTACTAAGTTCCCATGCAGATGGCTTGCACCACCTTGCAGATGGCTGCCCTTGGATCTTTATGAAATATCAAGATATAACATGAAAAGAAAAGCAGGTAGTACCTTGCTGCAACTGTCCAGAAAAAAAAAAGAAAAGGCCAGGGGAGTGGAGAGAAAAAAAGAAAAAAAGAGTTTTCCAAAAGAAGCTGAGGAACACTTGTATTTCAGAAAATTCTCTGTGGAAGACATGCTCCACACTTCCTTTAAAACAGCTGCAAAAATATAGGGCAATAATAACAGTGCAGTGTGTTCCCCTTGAATAAGAAATATGCAGTCAATGACTTAAGAAAGGTTATCAAAATGCTAGAAATTTCTGGAAAACATTGTGTAAAATTATCCCTCTAAAGCCCACAACAAATTGATACATGGAAAGAAATCTATCAAGATATGTAGCATAAATATATGAAAAATCTTAATGTATTTTCAAACATTTTAACATTACTTCACAAGCTGGCAGTTTTTACAGCTGTACTCTTATATAACTATTTATAAAAATACTGTTTACATGCAAGACTGCATCTGCGACATATTATTTTTAGACGCTTTATCTATCTATTTAATGCAGACAATTTTACAGTAATTCAAACACTTCCAAGTCCCTGGCCAAAAATTGTGCAAGCATCTCTCAAAACGGTATGCAGAAATTGTGGAAAAATGAAAATTACCTCCCAACACCCAGTGCTTGCGCAGAACACAATTTGCTTTCTTTTGGAGGGATGGCTGTCTTTCTCCGCTTCTTTTCCTGAACACAAGCGAGCAATGCTCCAAGCAAGACTCCCGGGACAGGGCCTACTCTGTCAGGATTACCGAGGAAGCCAAATGTCATTCTGTTTCAGTTCTATAGCTTTTTGCCGGGTTGGCACGGGGGAAACCATGAAGGCAGCAAAATAACAATACTGCTGTTCCTGATATGTGAATAGATGCTCAGTTCTTTGGATGCAAACTGGATGCACTGCAGGCTGGAGGATCTGAGCAGCATCCAAAGAAGGGAACTACAGTAACCTTGTGTGGCCAGCACGAAAACGCCAGCCAAAGGCAACCTCGCGGGGGAGCCCTTCTCACGCAATATGCTGTAGCAAATTTTGTATATCACCTTGTATATTTTCAGACTTTTTTTTTTTTTTTTTTTCCTGACTATTCTGCCCTTGTCATGTGTGGTTTTAAAGATCTGTTTGCGAAGGAAAATGAAATCTCTGCATCACGCAGGCTGAGATTATATCTGAATGGCAACTTCTTTTTAATGGCAATATATCTTCCTTTCTTTAGTAACTGCTTCTCTCCATACTTTTTACCCTCCTCACTTCACGTTTTTTACAATGAGTTACAAGCTCAACTCTGTTGCTTCTTTTTCATATTTTTTATATTTTCAGATGATTTAGATTATTCTTTTTAAATTTTCTAATTGGAGGTCCTGAAGTTGGGAGGTGGAGGGATGTCTTCTGAAATATGAATACATCAGTGTTTTCTTGCTTCATATGTACCCCTGCACTCCATCAGAGAGCTTGTAGAGGCTGGCATAAGAGCTGGAATACATTTCTTTCGCCATGCCCCATATTCACTAATTGAATCAAGGCTTAGACTAGTTCTTTTCTGGGACTGAATCATTGAAGCCTAGAGAGTAATGACTTGGAAAACTAAAGTCAATTAAGTACCTTTTGGATCATTAGAGAACAGATAAAATTTTTCCAACTACTTGAAAAAAATAAAAAAAAAAAACTGTTAATGAATAACAATAACAAGTGAACAAATAAGACATCTTCAAATACAATCTTAATATATTCAGCTAAAAAATACAAGAAACAAAGTAAAAGTTCCAGGAGCCCGATTCAATGACAGTTTTGATCTTTCCTGTTGTCCCAGCCTCAGATGCTTTCAGGAAATGATCTGTGTCTTAAGACTAACACTAGAGTATAGGGATGAAATACAACATTAAGTAATTCAGCTATGGTAACCTGAAACACTTCTCTGAGCAGCCAAACAGTTCTGCTCTAGCAGCTGAGCCAAATACTGGCCATTTTGGAGACCCCGGATTTCGATCGTGTGGGTAGTTTGCAGTATTTGTATTCTACAGCCATGGGATAAGTGCACTGAGTGTCGGAGGGATGATCTGTAGGGCAAGGACAGCTATTGGAGGAATGAGAAAAGTTTATTAACGAGACCTGTCTGCTCTCAGCTACAGAAAAAACAGACTTGGAGGTCTCACAGCCAGCAGTGCATGTGAGATGATATCTGTGGCCACTGATGGGGTGGTTGCCATGAGAAATGTGTTCTGAGGACAGCATAAAAGGGCAGAAAAAAATTCCATTTGAAGAAAGGCTGGGCTGGCTGCGCACATAGAAAGTTGGGGTCACCAAACCCAGCAGTTTGATGGGGGTGGGGGCATTTGGGAGACTCTTTTAATACAAAATGGGTGTTACAGAGCTCCTTATTCATTCATGTAAGTGATTGCAGAGGTCTCAACATTCAACACCTGATCAGATTTAAAGACTGATGTTTTCAAAGTGCTGCTACAAAAATTGCAAGGGATATCTTGTAAAAGGCTCACTGAGACACCCTTCAAGCAGAAGAAGGCATAGTAAAAATAAGTGAAAGTTATGGTCTTGGAAAGAAACTTCAGGGATAGCTTGTACAAAAATGACTTGAGTTCTCTGGAAATTGTGAGGGTAATCTGAGAAGATATGCCTTTCATCACATACACTGTGTTCATAATTCATCCCAGGATTCAGATAATTCAACATTGTTTTCAGCCAAAAAATAAAACTATTAAGTTGAGAAACTCCTCTTTCGCCATTTAAGTTCTAATTTTTCACTAAAATCCACTAAAAACCCACTAAAATTTTTCACAAGCATTATCTTGATCAAAAAGCATTATTTCCTCTTTGGTTTTGATTTTCAGCTGACCACCTTTTCTTCCATTACCTAAAACACAAATCTAGTTTCCAGACACAAACACATAGTAGCATACAAAATACAAGATTGTAGAGTGAAATGAACTGTAATAGGAATATGCTACTCACAGTTAAGCTATTAGGTTTAAGTCACAGTTAAGTTAAACGATACTACAGCTAGTATTTTAATATTTATCTTTTCTGACAAATGTATATTGCAGAATGAAACATTAAAATTACACTATGTTCATAGAGTTACATAATTTTATGCATTATCTTGAACTTAAAAATGAAATGAAGGATGATTTCTGATTTCAGAACACAAAGTTCATAAGCCTGTCTCCTTCCATTCCATTTGAAACAAAACAGTAATTTAGTTAGTATTTCATGCCTCTCTCCATACTATTGCCTTTCTTCCTTAACTTTTCCCCTGTGAAGCATATTTGCTAGGTGCCACTGTTACAGCCCTTTTTCACTGAGTTGCCCCAGGGATCTGTTTTCTGAAGTTTCAAACCATTGCTATCTTTCTCTTGAACCTTCTGTTTTACCTCCTTTGTGTTCCCTTAACCCCATTCACATATCCCACTAATTCTACCTGACTTGACTCAGAAAACTGCTTGCTCTTCTTTCCATATCAGAGACATATTTGTTCTCAAGCAATTTTTCATCTTCTTTACTTTGACTTGAATAAAACTGTATTTACAGGGAGAGTATATACCTCCCTCAGCACTACCCAAGGCTAAGTCACTTCATGTTAGTACTCTGACATGTTCCTTAACACAATGAACAGGTAATGACAGACAGTATAATTTGATTGATTTATATTAATATTCATAGTAAGCTTTAAGATGCTCATAAATGTGTATTGTGTAAATAATATTAAGGTACGCTGATGCCAGTATAAATATTTTAATTCTTTCAAGTATCAAAGACTGCAGTGTCATTCTCACCCCTGTTAATATGTACTTGAATTATAATTGTGAGTAATAATTTTATATTGTGAGTGGTTATTTTATGTGCTTGGAGTGCTTGGCAGCTGAGTTTTGCTTTTTTTTTGTCTTAGCTATTTATATATTAACAGTATATTTTCATTTTTGTTAAACTGTCTAGAATATTTGCATTAATACTTTATTATTGCAATCTAAAGTTAAAAAATGCATTAAAAACTTCTCAAGCATGTTTAATGTCATTACAGCATACGATCACACAACTCAAAATATAAATAGCAAATTCATCTATCAGCATGCACGCCTATTTCTGCTTGACATTCTATTTAATTTTATTTAAATACACATTTTTCCTGAACTCTAAGCATATATTTGATGCTGTAGGGATGACAAAATGGCAGTTTAACATACTAAATCTCTTCAGAATGGGATTAGGTGATTTACATTTTTCACGTTTGATTTTGCTAATCAAATAATTTTGCTGTACCAAAGTTACCAACTAAGGGTATGCTATCAATATTTTCTTTTCATAACTAGTGTATATTGTATACTATAACATCTGTTTACATTTAAAATATAGCATGGTTACTTATGCTGTCTAATCCAAGATTCTAATATCTGTGTAAAGCCCAAAGTTAGAAATCTGAGTTATTCATATATTTCTCTAACTGTAAATTTGAAAATTTGGTTATCTTTTCATTTTTAAGCTGTCCAAGCTTCCCTGGCATTGATTCCTCATTGAATTTCACAAATGCTGTCACAGATACAGAACTATTTTAGGACTGATGAATAAATCTTTTCAGTATACAGGAGAATTAAATTTCAAAAGGAAATTTTTAGGACCCTCACTAATATACAGAACACTCAGAAATTTGCACAAGGCATATGAACGAATATATGTGCAGAAGTTCAGGAATATATTTGCACTTGGGCAAGTAAAATATGCCTATATATACCCAAGACAAAAACTGTGCAGTGAATCTGTCATTCATAATTACACTTAAATATCATTCTCGTGGGATAGCTTTATCCTTTATGATATTAACATTCATCAGAAGTAATTGTCTTTGTTAAAATGAGTCAGATTCTTTTCTGTGATTAACAACAGTATTTTCAGTTAATGTAAATTAAAATGAGTTGGATCATATGAGTCAAAACTCTTGGAAAAATTATAATTTTCTTAGAAATAAGACTAACCAATTATTTAATGATGTTTTAAGCATATCTGTGAATCATCAACATCAAGAAGCTGCTATTTTAAAATTTGCTAAAAAGCCAGTAATGCAGTGTTGTTATTCCAGTTATCAGAGGACTGTCAGCCTTATTTCAAAGTTCCTATCTTTGGGCTCTTTTCAGAGAAATAAATGAGCAGCGTTATATGAATATAGGTTTATCTTTAGTGCTTTTAAATATCTGAATAATGTTTTACTTGGAAATAAGCCAGCTTGTGAAGCAGGTAAATATTTTCCTGATTTCTTATCTCTGCTAAAATTAGTAATATATAACTCTCATGACAGTTGGGCACTAAAGGAAAATTCAGTGGAATATAATCACCTCCATGTCTAAAGGGCCACCAGATGGCAGCATTTCGGGAAAAATATAAATTATCTCCCTTACTGGGGCTGCAGCAAGCGAACAAGCATCCTCCAGGCCTATCGTGTTGGTCCCCATGCATATCCCAGTTGCTAGAAGCCCTCTCTCACACATGTGTTATCCTCCTCACATACTTGCTCTGAAGAATCATAGAATCACTATGGTTGGAAAAGACCTTGAAGATCATCAAGTCCAACCATAAGAAGTGCAAATATCCAAGAAGCTGGGGAAACTGAGCATCCCCAGCAAAGATCAATGTGAGAACCATGAAGGGTCAGGCTGCACAGGGCAGCTGGACAGACAAACTCACCCTGTTCCCAAAAGCAGAGCAAGATGCCTCCTCAGGGATTTTGCAGCTGCTGAGTGCTGCACAATTATGAAAATCATTCTCAGCTGTGAAGAAATGATACCCACCCACTGCTGCAGGGGATAATTTTAACTAAATCAGGCTCTAAGTGTCCATATTCGCAGCCCTTTAATTTGCAGAGATGAGGAGTATGTTCTGGGAATCTGATATGTAGATACCATAGATGAATTTTAAAACTCTTATGTAAATTATAAAGTCTAGTTATAAAATATTTTGCTTATGTATATACTAATTTTAGAAAAAAAATGCTTCATAATTCTTCACTGATACAGAATAGAAATACATAAAATAAGACAATGTATTCACAAATACTTAGGTAGCTAGTAACATGCTAGATACATCCTAGATGGCTCCTATCCAAGATACAGAGTATTTCCTGTCTATTTATACATAAGGGATTGAATACTGGAATAAAAGAATAAAAAGAACACCTCGTAGTTTATGAAAATAAGTTTTTTTTCCTTATTTTCTTTTTTTTATTTTTCTCTTTACCACTTATGCTCCTTGTGTCATTGGGAAAGTTCATCACAGTAGAAAGCAAACATTTTGATTCTGTAAGTGCAGCACTGACTCAAGACAGGAGTAATGTCTTAAAATGCCATTGCAACGTATCTCCAACCACCAGCATCTCTTTGAGGACGCAAACATCCTGCTGAGGCCACGAACTCTCCATTTGTGCAGGTAATTGTATTTTGTCCCTCAGTTTGTGTATATCACAAAGTTGCATCAAAAGAGATCTTCTCTAAAACACTGAACTTAAAGGAAAAGACAAAACTTGCAGCTGCATTCAGAGGGTTCTTTATCCTCATTATTCCCCCTCATTTTGTACACAGTGTTCCAGTACTCACTCCTGTTTATCCAGAGGAAGATTTGTACTTTTTGTACTAACTCTGTCTCTCCATTTTTGAGAGTAGGAAAAGGTTAGAAGATATTCTACTTCACAGAATCATTTGAAAATTATAGGAATCCCAGTTCACTGAGAGTGATCCCATGAGTTGTTCTTTTGATTGGTCTCCACAGTTGGCTTTTATCATTCGTAGAACCTAGCCATCCATAACAGCTTTTGAAACAGAAAATACTAGACAGTTTTGTTTCAAAACTGACTTGCTCAAATGGACACATGCATCTTCCATTGGAGGCTGGGTCTTGATCACTTTTAATATCAGTAAAAGCTTGCTGCTCTTCACTGACCACCCACCCTCACTTCAGGGGCATCTGAGGTGATCAGCTTTTTGCTGTAAAGCTGCTAGAGGTTGCCACCCCACCTTGAAAAGCAAACAAAATCTCGTGGTTCATTTAAAATTTTACACTCTGTGCTGAAATAGTTTGGGAGGTGACTGCTGAATAGTTTGAGAAGCCATAAACAAGGGGGAAGGACGAATGAGTAGTGGTAACTCATCATTTATCCCAGCCTCTCTCAGTGAGAATCTTCTTACCATCAGAGAGAGAGAGAAAAAAGAAAAAAAAAAAAAAAAAAAACACGATATGTGGAGCATCACCTTATTCTTTTCTTTGTAGTGCTTAGTCTATGGCCCAAGGACTGAATCAAGTCAATCTGGGAAAGGCCTAAAGCTCCGGCCTTTCTTCTGAAATGCACTTGACCTTGACAATTACATATCAGAGGAGCAAAATGGCATTGGTGAGACTCTGCTGAATTTTATATGATCAATGTATTAAATTTAGTCTGAGTATGCTTAATAGACTGGAGATCTAGGTGGAGCTTGGGTTTCTTCACACTCTGATTCTAAATCAGAGGGAAGGTGGGAGGAGGTGCCCATCCTCTTGGACCAGAATGGCTCTGAGCACACACAAGTGTCGATGTTTAGTTCCGCTGGTGTAGTCAAATAACGAAAAGTGTTACCAGAGTAGGCAGTGTTTGAGGACAGGATTCTGAATTTCTCTTTCAAATCTAGGTGTCTACATTGTGCTTAACACTCTCCCTAACACTCATTTTTTATGCAGTAGGCTGGAGAATATTCCTTAAATGATGTCCTCCTGAAATGTTACTTCAAAAATTCCTATTAAATTTGGGAAGAAAGGGATATTTAACAGAAGAATTGTAAATGTATATGCTAAAAATTAATAATTGTTCAAACTTCACTCTTTTAGTCTGACTACTGCCATTAGACTAATGCCATATCTTCACTGTGCCAAGAAAAGATCCTACAGCTCTTTCAGAGTTGCTGAGCCAGCCAGTTGCTGTCTAAGTAAGTAAGTGACCTATAGTGGTGCCAACAGAACCTAACAGATTTTTATCTTTTAACCATTCAGCAAATACTAGTTCACTTAAACTCAAATTTTCCTCCATTTCCACATTCATGTATATCTGTAAGGTTTCTTTGAGAGATATAATCAAAATATGATGCACAGTTCATAGGTGAATGTTTAGACTATAATTTAAACTTTAGCCTGTTGTTTGACAACTTGAACTTCCTTACAATGAGCATTAATACATTTAATGAAATCAATTGCAAATATCAGATTCCATGGCATCATTTCAATTTTTGTTCTCAAAAATCAGGATTTCACTTCATATAAAGAAAAGGCGGACAAACGTGGAAGAGATGAAAATTTCAAACCAGATGCACTTCCCAAAATCCAACTGAAATGCTTCTATAAGAACATTAATTTAAGGGCAGTAAACTTCAACACCAAAAAAACCAAAACAAAACAAAAAAAAAAAAAAAAAAAAAAAAAAANGTGGGATACATGAAGGCCTGTAGTAGAAATAAGGCAGAAAAAGAATCCTCTGTTATAGCTCACTTTATAAGTGGAAAGTATCTTAAGAAATAGACAAGAAACAAATTCTGTCACTCAGTCATTTTAATAGTCATGCAGCAGTATGATGCAGCAGCCAGCAATGCTCAACAATCTCGCTAATTCAACTAGCCACAGCTATTTGTGTTATCAGTAGTATCATACTGAGATTCAAAGCACAGGACAGTATAGTCACTGATTCATGATAATGACCTTGAGCAAAAATGTTAATACATTTTTCCTTTGGAATTCTCATGATATGTGACATGTATCGCCATCTGTCTGAAATGTTGTCCTCTGCACAAAAACAGTGGCAAGTATTAAATCTCTGAGTGGTTTTTGCTAGTCCTGGGTTTTCATGCTGGCACTTGCTCAGGTTGCTAAGGGACTGATTCTGCAGTGATTGCTTTGCTGTGAGTTTGGCTAGGGGCCACTGAACTGTCAATGAATGAAGCAAAAACTGTAACAGAGATCCAGGGTAGAATGGGAAGATCCTGGATTGCTCCAAACAGCATCAGATAGCATGAGTGTTAAAGCCAACGACCGACATCACTGAATCTTGCTAGGAGGGTTTTGTTTGCTTGTTTGCTTCTGGCAGGTACTTTGGAGACAATTCTTGGGCAGAAGAGCAACAGAAAAAACAACTAGCACTGACTAAACCCCAAAAGCTCGTAATTAAGCATATGTCTTCCTTTGAGCTCAAGAGGAATGGAGAAGAAAAACGGAGGCAAGAAAGTCCAAGTAGTATCTATTATGCATGCTTCCCTGTCCTCTTTTTATTTTTTTTTTCTTGAGCATTCATGGAAACTGAGAAAGTCAGATTTTAATTTGGTTCTCTCTGGATTTGGAAGCCTGCTAAATTGATCATCTGTTTTAAAGTTACTTAACTCTCCAGGTGGGATTTCCCCAGCCTCTTTCAGCTCTTTCTCAGATTGATTTTTGCTTGCTTGTTTGGGCAAAAAAGAAAGAATTTCACTGCTGAATTAAGAAAAGGAAACAAAATTCAGGAAGATTTACAAGCTTGCCATCTCTAATGCAGAAAAATGTATGTGAAAAAAACACACGCTAAACTAAAAGAAATGAAAAGCTTAACTGGATGTCATCTTATTTCTCAAACTCTTTAAATAATGACATTAATAGTGAGTCCTTTTCTTTATACAAGATAATTACACATTTTGGGGAGCTGGTATACGTACTTGCTTGAATTCTGACTACTACTTTAAACACAGAAAAAATGCTACACATATTTTATTCCCTGGGACAGTCAGAAAGGATATTATTCATTTACCATAGATTAATTCAACCATTAACTGCAGTTTATGACCACTACACACAAAGACATCCACAAGTGCATTCATCATGTTGCAAGCACAATGGCTCTGAACGTTCAAAAGACGCACTTTCAAACTATCAGTAGTTCCATACGTTAAACTTCTGCTGTTATTCATGCCAGGGTGAGGAAGTGTTCTCATGAGATCCTTAAGTGCTTGAAAGATGAGATTGAAAAATCCACTGAGGGGAGTGGGGGAAAGCTCAGAGCACATTTTAGTAAACAGAAACAATCTCACAATTCAAGAAGGATAGATGTGCCAGAAAGATTTAAAACATTAACAGAGGATGAAAGGCACTGAACTATCAAATGATGGGACATTCTGAATTAAACTGCTTATATTTTGGAATTATTAAACTGCTTATATTTTGGAATTTCACACATGCCACCTTCCAAGTTACCTAATTAAACAACCACTGCAAACAATTTAGTTCTACATCTAAGTTTGCAGTTGAACCAGATAATAATTGTAAAAGACTCATGAGGGGAGAAGTGAGCATCTGCCCAAATTTGGGTATTTAGACACCTTGCAGACACCTCTGAGGTAATCATCTTTCCCTCCCTGCATGAGCAATACAGAGAAATAGGGACTTTTAAGCAGTTCTTTTCATTGTAGAGTAGGTGTTTAAAGCAGATCAGATAAATGGTTCTCTAGAAGTGCCCAGTTTTCCCTACTGACTCTAAACGGAGTATAAGGTAGTAGGTCTATACAGCAGATATGTAAGGTGGCAGGGGATGAGTTGTCTCCTGATGGGATATATACATTTTGAAGGCAAAGCATTGTCTTAAAATTCTCATATTCTGATAGGATGTTAGTGAAAACAAAGCCAACATAGAAGTGATGAGGCAAATTACAACACGAATGTTCTCTTCTATACAACCATATAGCTTTTTAAAATGGTATAAAAATGTACAGTGTATAAGTACAGTACAATCTATTATTTATGGTGGAAGGTTGTCAAGAGTATTTTACCTTGTTAGGAACTGTGCAGAACAAAGAAGAAAACCTATTCTATGTATATCAAAACACATCTTTACATGTTCTAAAAACTCAGGATTCATCAACCATCTTCCTTATGTTTTCTCTTGCATCTGTTCCTTTAGCAATACCTTAGCTCATCAGTCTGCCGCCAGCCTTTCTGAGAACCGGCTTATATCTGATTCCATCAAGCAACTTAACTTGTCACTACTTGTGCACTGGAAATCTTGTATGTTGTTCAACTGATCCTTACATAGCTTCAAAAAAATTCCTTCTCGACTCCTGTTAGTGCAATTGGCTTTCCATATAATTGTATGTAATACAATGCTTCTGATTTTTGCAATTTTTGCACTTGTCTCTAATAACTAATTTCTCTCTAAAATCTGAGGCAAAATTCTTCGTGTGGAATTTCTGATCTCTGTGCTGGATCCTGTCAAAATGCCTGGGCCTAAGATCGATTTGGGTTATAATGTTTCTATCCAAACTTTGACCCAACAAATTTTCTCCTAGAAAATGAACTTCATAGAAAAGAACACCAGTGACTTATCTGGGAGTTGTTCTAGTCATATTCCATCTTTGAGACAATGGATCTTGATCTATAGATCAAGATTTATAGTACTTTTTTAAAGTGTGTGTGCATGCATTTGTTTATAAGCACTTCTTTCATGTAAAAAAAGTTCTAGACATGGCAAAATTACATGCAACATTGGCATTTAAATTAAATGGAATGAAAAGGTGGAAAATGATCTGTTCAGAATTAGATGTCCATTGTCTAGATTTATGGACCTAAGTCAGTTTATGTCAGCATCTTCACAGAGAAAAGATATAAGTTTTTAGCATGCTTCTACAATAAAAAGAAATTTTAGAAGACATTCAGTTCAAGATTAAGACACCTAAGCTCAGCTATGTGTCCAACATTCATCATAATTAAAGGAAAAAATCAATACGGTCATGAAAATCTAGAGGGCAATTTTACTGATTAGGCTATATATGCCTGTTTTAAGAGTGAGTTTAGTAATTACTCTCTTTGGTTAGAGTATGGCTGTGTTGGTACAATTCAGAACTGGATTTAACTAATTTATTTTTCACAGCAAAATTATGTTTGGCCTTGGGCTGCATGTTAGTTAACTGTTCATTTCATCAAAATAAAGGTACACTTGAGAAACCCAACTAAGACAACTGTTGTAAATTTACAGTTAGATAATTAAACACTCTTTATTAACACTAATAAATGCCAGATGTATTCTGTTTGATTGATCTTCCACAGTCAAGAACTTGCTGAATTATCCCAAAGGCAGTTTACCTACTGATAAAGTGGTGTGAATGTGGTATGTCATAAAATCACAGAATGTTTGAGGTGGGAAGGAACAACTAGAAATCAAGATGAATAAGTTGAAGAAGTCTGGACCCAGGACTGACACCTGGGGGACACCCCTTTCTATAGGTGCAACTAGACTTTGCACCATTGCACACAAACAATATCTCCATCATTTTTCCAAGTGTCCTATTCCTGCTCCCACCTTCCTGTACACTTCCTTCTTCTGTCTGAATCTTGCCAGGAGCTACTTGTTCATCCATGCCCCTTTATTAAACTTCTTGCTCATTAGTAGGCACTGTTCTTGAGCTTGGAGGAGGTGATCTTTGAATATTAACCAGCTCTGTACTCTGTGCTCAATCACTGCCACTGCAAATTTGTAGTAGTCAGACATTGTACAAAACCCAGCATTGCATTATATTTTAAACTACTGCTACATAATCATTTATAAAAACCCAATAAAGAAAAACATTCTTAATTAAGGTATATATTTTAAACTGGTGCAAAACTGATGCCCATACTATAAGTGTTTTCCAAAAAATTACTATAAGACTATGCAAGCAAAACAATGACAACTGATCTTTCAAATTAGCTATCTGTACTAGAGCGATATTAACTATCATATTCTTTTACTGTAGAATAGAATCATTATGGTTGGAAAAGACCTTTAAGATCATCAAGTCCAAGTAACCCTGTTTGACTATGCTATCAGAAATTTAATTTGTGTAACTTTTAATAGGCATAGATAATCATGCTAGTAAGCAGTCATTCATTTGAATAAACTTTTATAGAGATAAGAGAAGATTCATCTCACTTAACTTTAACCACCTAATACATATGAATTCAATTAAATTTAGTCAATAGCATCCATCTATAAAAAAATGCACCAGGCATCTTCTATTCTAAAATATGTAGGATCAATTTCAAAATGACCACATAAAAAAACTTCTTCCCCTAACTTAAACTTGATGTATAACTTTAGGTGACTAATATATTCCCTCCTGCATTACTTTGTCAAAAGTATGAATGTGAGAACTCTAAAAAAATACAGTCAATGTCTGAGCCTACTTTTATGCTTCAGCAGACCACAAGAACACAAACAAGTCTCAATGGAAGCAGAACTACAAACAAATGTACATAATTTTATCTTGGTTACAGGTGGCCAGATACCATCACCATCTGGCCAGCTGGCTCTGGGATACTTACACATGATCAACACATGCGGCACCTTTGATATACTATCAAAAATATGAAGTTTTTTTTTTAGACTGATTTTATCTCTTTGTCAGTATGGTATGTATTTCCTCAGGCATATGTTTCACATGCATATCTTCAAATTACTGCACAAGATTAGAAGAATTAGACATGATCTACATCAGAGTTGGCTCCTGATTAGCAGTGAGTCATGTAACTGAAATAATTTATATTTTGAGTTTTTTCTCCTAGGGATTTTCACATTTACTATATATAATAACATCCTAGTCTTTATGATAAATATATGAGAAGTCAGCCCTACAGGTTTGTAGTCTCTATTTGTCAACAGTAAATGAGAATTAATATTTGCACCAAAAAAAGGGTCAAAACACTGGTTGCTAAAGCATTTAATAACACACTCAATGATTAGTAACATAGTACATTTGTAGTCTCACCAGGCCATCTATTTTGCTGAAATAGGTATAACTTATCTAAATTTGATTATATTTGAAAGAAAACATCATATAGAAAAAGGCTCAGTGGTGGCTGCCCGCTGGATTTCATAGGCATTATCTCACCATTTTAATTCACAATAATTTATTTCTTCTAGATTCTATCTTGTTTCACAGTATCTTGATATCAAGCCATATATTAGTTATATCTGAAATTGGGCACACGCTCACTGGAAAGGTTTTTGAGTTTAACAACCTAACTCAGATTACAGCATATGATGAAACCTCATGTGATGAAGAAGAAATGCAGCACCTTTATTAGGCCTTAGAAATTACTTTCTAACTATAATGTTATATAAAAAATGTGACCCAACCCAAAGGAAATTGACTATATATTGGTGTAATGAAGCTAACTCCAGCTCCCTTTAAGACAGCTAATGGAAGAGAAAAGAAATAAGAGGGACAGGTATTAAGTAAAATTGAACTGGTGTATTATGAACAGGCTGGAAGAATATAGCAAGCAAGCAGAGAAGAGGAACTTCTGGTAATATAATTAGGAGTATAGGAATTTCTCATGAAGGATCTTTTCTCTTTCTTAAGTCCTCCACGTCTCAGTGTCTTCTCTTCCTTCACAACTGTCTATGATTAAATTTTCTTCATTTTGGCAGCTCCAAATTAAGCAATACATGTATGTGAAGCTATGTATGTCTCTCTCTTAACTATGCTGGTCTTCTCTTTTTAAACTCTAAGTTCTTTCATTCTCTAGCTAAAAGGACACCTCTTCTTGATCCATCTTTCATCACTACTTTAACAGAACAAAAAAACACCCCACAAAGCACAGTGAACAAAAGGGCCAAATAGTCTCATGTTTATCAAGTCCACACTAAAAAAGTTATCACTTTCTCTGAAACACAGGCATTTTTTCATTAGTAACTCTTGAAATTCTTGAAATGGCCAGATGCTTTACCTGTATTATGGCTGCTCTGAGAAGTCTATCTTGTGATGACTAAAGTGCTACTGCAAATTTCTCAGAGTTGAGAAAACCTTCACTCATTCCAACACTAAGATATTTGAATGATTAAAAAACTACAACAGTTTGAAGATTTCTTGATGTAATGCTTAAAATACTTACAAACCGACTGGGAACAAGAAATAGCTTTTGATTATAATTACTGTAATGGCAAAATAATTTATATTTTCATGCTTACTTTGATCACATTTCAAGTGTATTTATGTTTTTATTTTTTCGTTGTGTTGCAATCCCTTGCTAATAGATTGGATAAATTTGGGAAGCCTCTGGTATTTCAAAACACAAGACATGCTGGAAGTACTATGCAAGAGGACAGGGAATATTCATTAAACTGTATTTCCTTTAGCACAAAGAATTTTTGTGTAGCTTTAGTTTTTAAATATCTTTGGTTTGTCTTTATAAAGAAAATATGTAATGAGCTTCACTGTGCTTAAATTACTTCAGCATTTTACTTGGAAAGAAATCTAGTTAGCCTACATTTTCCTCCAAATTAAGTTGCTCTCAAGAAAGTTCCTTAGCCATTTTCAAAGACTATTTTGAAGAACTTTGGTAGCTACGTTCTGCAAAGGTCTGCTGTGATTCTACTTTAGGCACACAGTCACTTGTATATATTCCATGGAGAAGCCTGAAGGAACAGATGTGTCCACAGCTTTAGCTAAATAGTATGATACTGCTGCTATCCTGGTGAAAGCAGTAACAACCACTTCATTTGTCTGCTTCACTGCCCAGATCTCTTACTCTAAAAGAGAAAATCCTGAGCTGCAGGCCCTTTTCAGCATCAGGAACATTGAGGTCATGTCTAGAAAGTGTCCTAATCACATGGGCTGGAGCTCTTTCCACCTCTCCCTTTTGAAGCTAAGCTAGCGTACACCCAGAGACAGAGAAGCCAGAAAGAACAACATGGAGGCAGCAGATGTGAATTCAATTGCTCTCAGACTAAGGGTTAGAATGGCTAAATGCTGCTTCCTGGATTGGCAATCTAACCGTTAGACTAATAAACCTTTGGGAACTATCATTCCTACACACTTTTCCTGAGAAGAGTGACATGTATATGGGATCTGAGCAGATGGAATATATTCTCCAAGGAAGAGACAAACATGAAACTTAAGTGAAACAGTTTGCTAAAGAACACAGTCAGCTATTTTTTACCCATTACAGCATCTTGCATATCAGAATTATATGTGCCAAGATTGAACAGGGACATGAGATTCTATGAAGCTTGTTTTTTGAGAAATTATGTTTCATTTGTCTGTTACTTTAAAATGATAAATTGATAAATTAGTCCAAGACAAATTTGAAACATATTTTTCAGTGAAAAACTGTGAAACAGTCTCCTGTAAAATTAAATTCAAATAGTATATAATCTCAGTCCAATTTTGTTTGGTTTATCCTCCTTAATGTATTTCATAATTTAGTACAGCATCTTAAATATTTTAAATTTTATTAAAAATATTTTCTTTTTTTTTCATCATTACTTGTACCTTTTTATAAGTATTATCATTGTGCAATTATGGATAATTGTAGAAATTTAAGCAGAAATGCTCTAGAATGGAAGTAGGGAAAATTTCTGAAGAAAGTCTATTAATTTAAGATTAGAAAATAAAAATTACTAATTTCTCCTGATTATAGGGAGAAACACTGATTCCATTTGCAGTTACCAAGACTTTAACCTTTCAACTTTTGTTTTGATTACTGTCATGTCTAAGAAGATATCCCACTCCATTTTTTAGCTCCTAAGCAGTGCATCCATTTGAAATTTTAAAGTGTTTGTTTAAAGAACTAAAATGCAAGGTCATTGTGAATATAAATACAGCATTATAAGCCTACTTATGCATTCTCTCAAAAAAATAACCAACACACAATTCAATACAACACTACATCTTTGGCACTAAATAAGGAGACAAAGTAATTAATTTTAATGGAATGTATGAATTTTAACAAAAACAGAACAAAAGTATATAATGCAAAACTAAGTATTAGAACATTCTCTAAGTAAGTAGAAGTAACACCTCGTCTAGAGAGATTCCTAAATAGCCTCAGCAAGAGTTTGTACAAGACAGTATCTGGTTTTATAGCATTGAGAATATTTTATCCTCCCAAACTCCTAATATATATATTCTTATGTCCATGCTCTTATATGTCACTGTTCTCTTGTTTCTTTTTGGTGCAAAGGCCAAGATACCAAAGGTCAAGGGAATGTGAGCTTAACTGCTGAAGCAGGGATGGAAAAACGAGAACACTGGATCAATATATGAATTCAGAATGTGGCATAAATTAAAAAAAAAATGCAGGAGGCAATTAAAAAAGAAAATATATTCTACTTCTTGCAGAATGTTAGTAAGTGGGTATAAATGATTGATGTTTAAGCTGTTAAGAAAAGAACAGATACAGAAATCAACAGGAACTCAGAAATGAGACATCTTAGAATTAAGATTCATATCCTAAATTAAACAGTAAAATGTAACTTCAGAAAGAATGGCTCCATGAAATGTAATTTGGGAAGCAGTCATTCAAAAGAAAAGGGATACTGGAGGTTTCTAAAGCATGTGCATTTGTCAGATGGTGTTGGGCAGTCCGGGAACAATCAAGTTTCTGAGAGGATTTATGTAAGGCTAGAGAACACATAGAAAAGACGGACTGATCTGTCTGAGATTTCTGAGTTTCTGCTTGTAGAAAGATTGGGAAATTTAAATAATAGATGACTATATACTCAGAGGAATAATTTAGGGTGTTGGGATTACAGCAAAGAAGATGCTCTGGCAGCACAGACATGCTACGAGTCAAATTCCCAGTCTGCATATTGCCTGGGCGTGGAAGAAGCAGCAGGTCTGTGGGAACAATTAATGGAATAGACATTTCCATATCTTTCCAGAAACGGTAAATTATTTCACAGGTAGTAGAAGAGGTTGTAGGTTATGAGCAATGCAAATGTGGTGAGGAATGAGATGAGCTATTTAGTAGCTGGATTTAACAATCTAATGTGGGTAATTTCTGTGGAATATTATCACATGCACTGCTGTTATCTAGTCAATTATTAAGGGGCCTACATTATAAGCATAGTAAATAACAAAATAAAGAAAATGATAGTAAATAGATTAATAACACAGTAGTAGTAAATGTAATGATAGTAAATGCAGCGTAGTGCAGGGCAGTAATAGCAAATAAATAACATTGTTAGTAAAATAAATAAAATAATGATAAGATAAATATTCACACATTTTCAATGCTCAGTACCTAACCAAGGTTTTATTTGTGGCTTACTCTTAACATCAGATTATACTCATTTTCACAGATCTGAAGAATGTTTGCTGAAAGAAAAGGTAGATTCAAAATATTTCTCTCAAATTTAGTTCAATAGATGGTGCTTATTCCATGAAACCTGACATGTAGCACAACAAGCTTCTCCTTTCCTTAGATTTTCTCTGCTGTCTTCGATTTTTCAGCCAATAATGTGATGTTGAATTATCCTATTGTCTGTACTGATGAATAAAATTTTCTTGAATGTGACTTCCTATCTCATATCATAACTGGTACTGAGGAACCAGATACCACTGACAACTGACTACTTAGGCTCATAAAGCATTCTATTCTTTTTGTTAATTTACCTAGAAAAAATATGTATTTTTTTTTTTAATTTTAATATACTCTGTGCAACTTCAAATGAAGTTAAACATTTAAAATGTGCAACTTTTATAAGATGACTGGGATCAAGGCTCAATGCAAAAATAAAATACCAATTT
This sequence comes from Nothocercus julius, assembly GCA_013398735.1. NCBI lineage: Eukaryota > Metazoa > Chordata > Aves > Tinamiformes > Tinamidae > Nothocercus > Nothocercus julius. The sequence continues at coordinate 2,665,495 of VZSV01000073.1, forward strand.
GAATATTCAAATATCTTTTGCTAATTTGCAAATATCTAATGCTAACATAGTTCCTGTATGACAAAAATTAATATGATGTGAGAATATTTTTTTGTGTAATTAATATAGTATTGTCTCTTTACTATGTAATACTAGTCAAACATATTCTCTATGGAAATCAGAACAGTGTGGGAGGCAGTCATCTACTAATACGGTATTTTGATATTTCAAGTATTTCCAGTGTTTGTTCCAATATGAAATGGAAATATTTTCATATTTTGTAGAAAAGCACAAGGAAAAAAACAGATTAACTGGTATCTATAGGTGAGGAGAGAGATCCCAAAACTGCATCTGGCACAGCCTGCATAAGCACTCAGTCGAGACACTTCTCAGAAACTTCACTTTGGAGTTACCAAATCTTTCACTATAAAAGAGGTATGCTTTTGTCAAATGCCTTTCTCACAGAGCTCCTTTGTAGCATGGTAATGTTTCCCATTAACTCTGAGAGGATCACTGTTATTGGAACAAGAATTTTGTACAGTTTAGATGGAGAATCCTCCTCATTCTGCACCCACTTAACCTGCTAAAGTCTCTTGGCTTTGTTCACAAACTCTGGTAGGCATATGTCCCTCTTGTTGCTAATACCGCTTTTCTATTTTTCGAAAGATCCTGGCACAGTAAATTAATGCTTACAAGAACAGTGCACTAGCAGCACATTTTGTGACTATTTCTCTTTGAGCTTTTCTAAGTATGCTCAATCTTGAAGTCAATGAAAGTGCAACAATAACACAAATTATATACCTATATTTTTTTTCTCACTGTAGTTGCACAACAGAACTAATTTAGCTAGCAACATTTAATTCAGTAGTCATGGGATGAGATTCAAACTAAGTCAGATAAGGAAAAAATAAATAATAAATTTATATGTAACAATTGATTTGAGTTTGCCCTGGTATTCTGGTATTCAAAAATAATTGCACTTGTAACTGTTAGGTTAATAAACATTTATAACTGTTAATTTATGATGCACTGTTCAAGAAAAAGGTTGTATCATTGCATTTGCTTAAATCTGTTTCAAATGATCATTAACTGCAAAAATGTAACTCACACAATCAAAAAACAGCATAGTATTTCAACAGAGAAGTAAACAGATACGATAGGATTAATAGATTATTTCCTAAAATAGTCAATTCACACTAGTTTAATAATTGCTTATTTATGTGGAATAACACCTACAGCAATAACTGACTCTACTGTAAAGAAAGTTCTATATCTTAGGTAGGTATGGTACAACTCTCTTAAGCCTATCTTTCAATTCATGGTTGATTGAAAGTGCTAGTTTTATAATCATTTATTATATTTATATTCTTTCCCTTTGTATGAAGACAGTAGGTTTTTTTTAGGCAGGAAATACCAACCCCCTGAACCTTACTTAGAAAATATTTTTAGACATGGTTAGAAAAGGGAAGCCTTAGAGGTCTTGATATTTCTAATCTATCATCTCACACAAAATTATTCCAATTATTCCAAAGATGAACAAAAGAATACCATAGATGTTAGGATGCCCCATAGCTCAGAGTCTGGAACTGGCAGCTGCTAATCATTCCCTATGCATTTTTAAAGTAAGTGACTTACTCCTCAGTACGTCAGAATCATGTCAAAATTCAGCAGCTGGATTGCTAACAGCAGGAGGATATAGCATGGAAACAACCTATTAACTGCACACAGGTATTTCAACCATTTGAGTCAAGGTCTACCTTCTCTGTAGCATTAACTACAGCAGCAAGGTACTCCCCCTATCGCAGCTCTCATTCAAACATTGAAAGCCTCTGACCTATTTTTGGAGATATTTTCAGCCTAAACCTATTAACTTAACCGGGGGCATGGCCAAATCCCCAAGCAATACTTTTGCTCAAGCTGGTAACCTGTCTGCTTTGCATCACAAAGGTAAATGAAAGCCACTTAGAGAGCTGCTAATCCTGCAGTGCCTTCTCAGAAAAATGAACCAAAAACAGGGGAATATATTTATTATAAAACTGAAATATGAACTTCCAGAGGAAAGTTATAATCCTACAAAAACTTAAAAAGCCTACTTACGTTTAAATCATTTCAGCTGAATTTAATAGACAAGTTTAACAACATTGACATCCCTTGCCAGGTATATTTTGCTACTGATTATTTAAAGAAATCTAGGGAGAATGTGGGACTGCTGCTGAATACTGTGCGTGCCCTGGTAAAGGAGGATACAGAGGAAGCAGAGATACTTGAATGCCTTCTTTCCTTCAGTCTCTACTACTAAGACCAATCCCAGGGAATTCCAGCCTTGGTGAGGCCTTAGCTCATGTTCTGTGTCCAGTTTGGGGCTTCCCAAAACAAGAGAGACATGGAGCTACTGGAGTGAGTCCAGAGTAGGGTTACGAGGATAGTTAAGGGCCTGGAGCATCTGCTCTCTACAGAAAGGATAAAAGAGATGGGCCTGGAGAAGAGAAGATTGAAGAAGATTAATTGATCTTATCAATGTGTAAAATGTGTGTAACTCTTCAGTGGTACCCAGTGATAGAACAAGAAGCAATAGGCACGAAGTGAAACATGGGAAATTATGTCTTAATATGAGGAAAAGCTTCCTGAGTGTGAGGGTGACAAAGCACTGGAGCAGGTTGCCCAGAGAGGCTGTGGAATCTGCTTCTTTGGAGATATTCAAAACCTGCCTGGACACGACCCTGTGCAATGTGCTTTAGGTGACTCTCCAGAGGTCCTTTCTGTGTTTCTATGATTGAAGACTCTTGGGGCTATAGTTTGCCGTTAGGCACCTTACTTGCTACCACATCTAACAGCAGGCCTCAGCAGGATCTAGACCACTCCGCACTAAAAAATGAATTAAGCACATCTCAAGCCCTTTAATGGGGTTTCACATCACTAACTTGATGACTTCATTAACATCCTAAGCACTGTTTCATTGCCACTCTCTAGCACCAACTAAGATTAGCTTGTGGCTGAAATCTTTGCAGAGAAATTATGTGCCCTAGGTTAAGGATCCTCCTGAGTTTGAGGGATTTCCATTCTACATCCCTTTATTTTATCCTTTTTCCCTAGGAGAATGCCTTTACCGCTGCTCCATGAAAGATAGCATCTTCTATTGCTAATACTGTTCATTCATTGCAGCATAAAACGCAGGTGCAGTCTTTGGAACTGAAGGCAGAACAAATAACAATTATCTTCTGGAGGAATCCTTTTTTCATCTAGCCCCACACTCCCAGACCCCTATATTTTAATCTTCTACTCTGTGCTGCACGGTGGTTGAGGTAAAACCAGCTCTGGGTTTTTACTCATGTCTGAGATGAATAAAAAGGGCTGAGCCCAAACAAGGCCATACAGAACCACACTGGGAAATGAATGAGTATCAGGACAGTGTGAGAGTTAAATAATTTTCTTTTGGCATCTGTTTACTAAATTGAAAAATAGTTTGTAAGGTCAGTTTTAGGACATATTCACACAAGCCATATTAATCTCAAATTACGGTAGAATCCATTCTTGAAGAAAAAATATTTTGTCTTCTGATTTTCCTACCCAACACTTAGATAACCAGCTTTTGGTAAATGTTGTAATATGAGCTTTATTAGTTTCTGTCCTTATTTTGTGTTACCCAGATTTTCTTTCATGTTTCTTCAAATAGTTCATTTCTAATGACTGCTCCAAGGCACCTTGAATAAGGCAGTGCTCTCCATATTTACAGGATGTACTTTGCATAGATGAAGAGAGTGACTCTCTCACAATGAGGTCATAATCACTGCTATTTTCCTTAGATGTCCTCTTTTCTCTCCGTGGTGCAGGCTGCATTGATTATACACTGATGGCTCTTAAATCACTGCTAATGGAAAATATATTTTTAGCAATTGGAATAAAATTCACAACAGGAAAGTGCAGGTGGTTGTGAAATACTGTTTAAACAATTTCTCTGCCAAATTTCCTAGGTCCTAGTCTAATTTTAACATACGCATGATAGGTTTGAGTTTTTGGAAAAGAAAACACATAGGAGAAAAAAAAAAAGAGACGAAAATTGCAAAAATTTTTAACAATTTTGAGGATTTTAGGGGATTTTATCAGCAAATTCATTAAGATACGCAACGTAAATACCACTGACTTCCTTTTTATGATAGTACTTTTGCTTAGATATTACAGAAAATGCTGTATGAAATGAGACATCATGTCATCTAATGTCATAATATTTCATGGAACATCACTAAGTAGATTTTTTCTTTTTTCTGAACACAAATGAGTAGGAATTCCACTAGGCTGAATGCCTGATTTACTCAATATCAAATCTGTCTTTTATTCAAGGGCCAAATTCAATGTCTTAAGCGAGTAGTCTCTCACTCGTGAAAATAACAACAGCTAAGTTAAGAAAGGATAGACCTTTCCTTCTTTCATCTAAATATATTTTATTGTGTTTCTGGGTATGCTATACAGGTTATATTTACTTCTGCAGTGCTGGGAAGGAAAAACGATTGTATGATGCCTCTAAATGTGAGGGCAGATATTCCCTTTTACTCTGTATCAAAGAAGTGATACTGAGGAATTTATAAGGGTATGTTAAAAAAAATATATGATGCACATCAAGATCAGCAAAAGTAACAACTGGCAGTTGTTTTACAGTTGTTTTGTTACAGAAAAGATAACATGTCAAAGAACCCACAGTATTTTCTGGATTTGACATACTGTATATGTACTGAATAAATGAAGGAGAATAATAGTGGTATAATATGATTTGTCCTTTTGTTTTTTCAAGTTTTTTTCTAGAAGTCATGAGGTTGTAATTAGTTTCCTACTGTTCCTGTTATGAAAAGATAATGAATATCAGAAATAAAAAAAAAAAAGTTTGTGATTTCCTATTCCCTATTGTTTCCAAGTAGCAATTTCAATTTCTGTCTATACCTGAAGAATTAAAATGCTTGCAACCAGTTCTCCAGTTTATTGCGTCTTTGTGTAGATAAATGCTATCATTTTCATTCTATTTCACCTGAAGAAAATAATGTGACATTTTGAAATTATTTTATTGGATTTACAATATTGCTGTTGTAAATTAACAATAACATTTTATTCTTACTTTGCATTTATTATATTAAAATGATAATAAACTACTCCATTCCTTTTCTTTTTTTCTTTTTTTCTTTTTTTTTCAATTTGCTCTATAGTTACATAGACATGAGAGTTATTGTTCCATGACCGTTTTCTCCTCAATTACTTCTCCCTTATTTTTTTGTATCAGCACAGTAATTTTGCACATTGCTGCTGGTATTCCATTTGGGGTTTAGTTTCTTGGTTTTGGCTTATAGGTCTTTGCTTCTCTTGAAATAAAACCATAAAACCTTTTCTGCCTTTTTTTTTTTTTTTTTTTCTAATAAAATAAAATAAAGATGGTTCTTGTGATGTCATATTATGCCGTGTGAACATGAGACAAAATTTTAAGACATGTCTTAAAGTCATCAAGATGAATCAATTTAGTTTTTCCAGAATTTATTAAGGTCATTAACATACCCCACTGCCAACATTATGGCTAATTCCATTTTAACAGAAGTGTAATTCATACAAAGTCTCAATGACAAATGAGGGAAGGAGGGAAGGTGTCTTGCAAATGAAATTCATCTGGTCCAAAGAGTTAACAAGAACAAAGATACTCTTACTATTACGAACCTTCAGAACAGGTTAAATTTTTAAATTTCCTGATATTTCTTCTAGTCTAGAAGTATTTTATACAATTAGCATGTTTACAGATTGATTTTACATTTTTTTTGACTATTGACTATTGGTTGTTTTCTCCATGTAATTTAGCTAAGTAAATGATAGAATTTTGACTTTCTTTTCATTGCTAGCATATTTTTATGATAAATATTATTATAAAAATCAGTATAAGCAGACAATCTATTTTCTGTCTGACATTTATAATGACCCCTGTATATTCCCATCCTCTGTATATTAAGAGAAAAAATATTTGCCTAAACTCTTCATTCCTACTAATTATAGGAGTACCTCCACAACATACCACTGTTCTTGCAGTCACTCTCTGATTATATTACAATCCAGAAGAATTTTCTCAAAAATATATATCACTAAATTTAATTTCATCTATGAACTAAATCCAGTATTTCTATCATTGAATGTTTTAACTTGGAAATAGATGGTAGAGAATTTTGTCCAGAAAGTACTCCCAATTTATTGAATCATTGTAGTTAAGGGATATTTTGGTTCACTGCATGACAGACTACTTGTGACGTATGCCATATTGACAAAAAAGTTAAAGATTATCGTCTCTCTACATTCACTTCTAAATAAAGCAAAAATAATTTGAATAAAGCCTGTTTTATGACTGCATGTGTTATAAATTAACAAATAGTTTGGATTTGCCAATAATCCTTTACAACAAGAAGTGATCAAGCAAAGTTTCATGTTGCCTGTATTTAGATGAAAAAAAAAAAAAAAAAAAAAAAAACAGAAGAAGAAGAAGAGCTGCAAGTAGTGACACAGCGTCAGTGTTGACCTTCTCCAAGGTAGGAATTTTATCAGCAGTAGCAGCACATCACAGTGTTTCCTTTCAATGTAATGTAAATCCTAAGATCTTGATACTAAATGACAAGTTTATTCCACAGAAAAGATGGTGTACTAAATCCATGGGCCACAGGAATTGCAATTTAGATAATTATGTACCACTCAGATAGGAAATTATTCCCTCTCTTGACTTAAGTCATTGGCAAATAAATCTGAGCCCTTAGTATTAATTTAATTAGGAGGAAAAACTGAATTCTGAATCAGGTATCTAAGATGCAAACCTATTCATCTACAAGAAGTCCTATTATCTGTATCAGATCGGGGAACTGTATGAGCAAGCCACTTTCCACATTTACATATCAAAATACTACCTTTGTTTTTGTGGCTTTCCCCCCCAGCCCCCCAGTAGGCCTATTTGAGGCCTGTAATGTCCCCCAGGGGTCAGTCCTCAGTCCAGCCCTGTTCAATTTATTCATCAATGACCTGGATGAAGGGACAGAGTGCCCTCTCAGCAAGTTTGCTGATGATACCAAACTGGGAGGAGGAGCTGACAGCCCAGAGGGCTGCGCTGCCATCCAGAGGGTCCTGGACAGACTGGAGAAGTAGGCGGTGAGAAATCTCATGAAATTCAACAAGGGCAAGTGCAAGGTCCTGCACCTGGGAAGGAATAACCCCAGTCACCAGTACAGGCTGGGGACTGACCTGCTGGAGAGCAGCTCTGCAGAGAGGGACCTGGGCGTCATGGTGGATGACAAGTTGACCATGAGGCAGCAGTGCCCTCGTGGCCAAGAAGGCCAATGGGATCCTGGGGTGCATTAGGAAGAGCGTCTGCAGCAGGTCGAGGGAGGGGATCCTGCCCCTCTACTCAGCCCTGGGG
>VZSV01000073.1:2675153-2738915 GCA_013398735.1 Nothocercus julius
AAAAATATTTACCAATAGAGTTATAATTGGATATGAAAAAACAGCGTAACATATGCATAACAGCATATTTTCATAAACAGCTTTATTTCAAATTTTTTTTTTTTTTTTTTTTTAGAGAGTACATCCAAGGATACTGGGATACAAGGATACTGAACTTACAGGTACAGAAGGGAGTTACCACCAACCCAAATTATCAAGAGATAGGTATTTCTATTGTATTTTTAAATTTATTTTTCTGACAAATATAGAGCTCCTACATTTTCAAAAACATATACCAATAAAATTGTTAAGAATGGTATATGAAAAGGATATCTGGAGTTTTAAATTCCTTACTCTTAAAATCAAAGATATTAACATGCCCTTATCAAAACATATCAAAAATAACAAATAAAATGTCTAGAAAAAAGAATTAACAGATCAAAGTTTTTTCAAAGACGTGTATTCTGATATCTATCTAAGTATAGCATGCCTATAGAATGAGAGCAACCACTGAAATACTGTCAGCCATCAGCAAAATTGTGACACTACCTTTGGAAATTTTAAATTCCTATGGAGAAAATTAGGAAAAAATGATTGAATCTTTTAAGTTCTTTCCTTTTAAAAGATTGCTTAAGGATATAGTTCAACTTTACTTAGTTATATGTCGGACTGCAAAGATCTTGAATTTTATAGAGTATTGAAACTGTGTTAATTCCTGTTTGCAAACCATAATATTTCTGCTCTTCAAACCTACTGTTATAAGTTTACAAGTTCCTAAAAGCCAATCCCCCTCTCCCTGAACCAAATTACTGATTCCTCATTGTAACCCTATAAAGCCCTGCAGACTTCTAAGCCTGAAAGTGAAAGCACATGTGTGGATATTTGTTTTGATTGGCTTTGGTGGGATCCCTCAGAGATTCAGGGATCAACCTGAGCAGATGCAAGAGAAGGATCATTGCAAAATTTCATCTTACATCCCTTAAAACTAAACAACATTCCCATTTTACTGGACAGGCCATAGGTCATAAATGATTCAGTTGCATATGTGCTTTTTTCTTGTAATTTAACAGAAGACAATCAGAATGGAGTTTAATTATATTAACTAATGAGAAAAATATTTGGCATTATTAGATGCACCATCACTGAGGATTTCTAAATGCAGATTAGATGAAGATCAGTCAGGAGTAAATGAGTCCTGTGGCAGGGCAATGAGTTTGAAGTGTAATAGTAACTAACTTCAGCAATCCATGCTACTGAATGAGCACAATCCTTTGGAATCCTGACCATAGTCATTTGGTGTTTTTTATCATACTTAAATCTGCTAGTAAATAACACATCCTATTAAAAGAATTTGCATATATCAAACAGCACGGAAGAGGAGTTACGAAGCCTTATGAATATTTTCCTTGTACTTCACATGTACAAGGAGTTTACAATCTGATTAGCATCAGCATGGACTGCTAAACTGTATTAAGGAAGGTCTTGGTTTTTTTGCTCTTTCCACAAAGAACTCTCTCACTGTCTTTCTTAAAAATCCGGTGAAGACATGCTGCTGTAGGAAGAAAGATTTTTATCCTTCTGTATGAAAAAGGATTTTATGGTACATTAAGTACAACTTTAACAGAGACCTTTTAAACTTTGGCTTTCACAAATCCCTTCTCTTTCATTATTGTGATATATTCTGTGAATAGATCTCCGCTCCATTTATGAATTACTATTTATTTACTGTATTTGAGACATAACTTAATTGTGTACCACCAAGATCAGTGCTTCAGTCCTATAAGCAAAATAAAATCATACTATTGCAGTGACAGATTGTTCCTTTTTAGATAGGCATGAACCTTTATTTCTTAAGTTCAGTTGGGTAAGTCTGAAGTCTTTGACTTTTCTATGAGCTCAAGGACATATCTTTCTTTTTTTATTCTGATGGATGTACATGCAATGTTCAGGTATTGTTCAACACTGCAGAGTGTTTTTTTTTATTTCAGTACATTCTCTGAACACTGGTATGTATATTATTAGGACTCATTGTCACCTGAAAAATAATCCCAGATTTAAAACATGTCTCTGCCTGTTTAATGAAGAGAAGTTCACTCATTCCTTTATCTCCCACTGACTAGGCTTTCACAATACTCAGTGATCTGACAAACAGAGAGAGTATGGAACTCCACAGCTGTATATCACAAAGAAACACACGCATACTTTCTTGATCATAGTGTCGCTACACAGCCTTCCCATAAAACAAAAGGAGGAATTTAACATTTTTATGTTAGACTATAAAAGTAAAGATTGTAGTAGCTATAGGAACATCAGTGTATCTTGGAGACTTTTTTTTTTTTTTTTTTTTCAGTTCTACAAATGTGATTGAATCTCTTTGCAACTAGTTAAGACCAGATTCAAAGGATGAATTATTGTCTTATGATAAAATGGCATTATTCAAACAAAACATTAGCAATGTTTAATTTTTTCCAAACACTTGTTTCCTACTAATTTTTATACAGATAATCTGTTCTATCAAGACAAACCTAAGATTATATTTAATATCTTAGGGACTTGTCAATGTTCATCATAAGTAAATTTCCATCAAGTTTCCCTAAATAGGGCTTAGACCTCTGAACTTTGTCGCTTGTTAACAAATTTTAAGCTCCTGGCTGTGCCATATTTCTAAAATAAGGTTTGATCACAGTGAATTCTGTATATTGTCATTGTAAAATTGCTTAAGGTAAGTGCCATTTATAGACAGCTGCTTCTCACAGGTTAAGATCTCCTCTCCATTGACTGTGTAGAGATCTTAGATGATTGCTTGAGAAAATTTCCCAAAATAGGGAAAGATAAGTTCCTCAAAATAAAGCTACTGAAATTGTTACAGTATAATAGAATTACCTATAAAAGTTAAACTGAATTACTCAAACTAAAGATTTTGTTGAAGAATATGAAGAATATTTCATATGAAAAAAAACTCACATTTTTCATGTGAGACTCCTTCCTATTAAAATTAATAGTTTCACTATTAATTTTAATTCACTATTAATAGTTTTTTAATTCAAAGATTAAAAATTTAAATGAGAGTGTTTTTCCCTATTTTCAAACTCTGTCGCTGAATTTAAATAATAATATCTATGCCATCTGCTTATAATTGTACAGGCGAAATATATTACGGTATAAACAATGGTGAATCTGTTAGCTGAACCCACTATACTATAGGGTGTATTTGACTCTGATGAAAGACAATCAGCCCCCTCCTCCCATCTTAATCTTTGAGCTGGAAAAAATAGGGATTTTTTTTCTATAGTCTATATATTTATATCTATATCTATATCTATCTATATAATATATAGATATAAAATATATTTCTAATATATGTAGGCATCATTTACATCTTCATCTGTTTTAAATGTATTACACGCTCTTGTTGTTTTATGGATTTTGGTGCATGGGTTTCACTGGTGTTGGGCAGGCCAGAAGAAATACCATAATGGACTTTAGATTGGATTTGGGGAAGCAGGCAGTTTGCCATCTAGATGTTCTTTTTCTTTAGAAATCTTTCTTGTGAGGGTTTGGGGCTGGAAATAGCTGTCCTACAGATTTTATTTTTAGATTAATTATATAAACTATAGATATCTTTTTGAAATCATATTGGTAAATTCAACATTATGAGGTTCTATTTCTAGAAAAATCTCTTTTCTAAGACATTTCTTTGCAGACCTACCTTTCCATCCTCCTCCAGCTGTGATGTCTCAGGTGAAAGGGGAAGATAGTGACTATTGGATTACTTTGAGAAATAATGTTTTCTATTTGCTTTGACTTTTTTTTTACCTATGATTGAAATAGGAAGGACAATGTTAAAAACCTGAAATCAATCACCACAGGTAGATGATGTATCTGAAAATCCAGCAGCAGTCTGTATTGACAGAAGATCTTTACACTGGAAAGAAATTAATAGGTAAGCTCACATTCTGAGATAACTCAAATCCGTTTTATAGCACATTACAATGTATGTCTGTGTCTGTATATGTCGATAAATATTAAGGTTCGATCTTTTAAGGTTGTAGGCGTCTATAAAATACTATAAATCAGGTCCAGTGAAGAATTTAAGCATGAAGAATGGGATATAGGCAATAAAGTCCTAAGACTTCATACTGTAAGACCATACAGACTTGCATGCAACACCATACTGACTCCTTAAACTTCTTTAGTCCATCATCTACCCACACTTAGTCACAACCATTTTGACTTTGACAGGATGCAGAAACTCATGCCCAAATCCAACAAAAATTTATAAACAAAATTTATGATTTCCTAGATCTTTTGAAAAGTATGATCTAATAAATGGTGCCCAACATATAAGATGTGTGGTTGGACTAAATGCAGAGAATGAAAGCTCTTTTTTTAAAAAAAATAGCAGTAAGCTGTAGAAGTGAAAGTGCTTTTCTTTTAAGAAACATTCTAGGACTGATTTGAGTAGTTAGAGCAGAATGTACAGAGCAGGATGCCAGAATTCAGTCCTTATTTTTATTTAATGAATAGGAAGATTAATTGCCTTGCTCAGAGATCTAGATTCCTCTCAGGGTGATAGCCATTTCAGTTAGCCAACATATTAGAATAGGTGAGTTAAAATAAGAAGAGCTTCAGAGAAAGAGTGAGGGAGACAGCACTTCTCTTTCAAACTGCAGTTACAAAATGCCATGTTGCAGCAATGCCACAGTCTGTACAATCCCTAAAGCTCACACTGTGCCAGATAGTCAGTACATACGGTATCTTTAGGAATATGTCATTTAAGTCATTTCACAGTTGTTGCCAAGCTGCTTATAATGATCTGATAACTCTGAGCAATCTCATCACCTTCACATTTGTCCATCCCTGTCCTGACATTCTCATATTATTTCTTTCCCACAATCCCGATAGCAACTTACTCAAGTCATTCCTCTGATAATTCTGACCTCACATTAGTGAAGCAAATTAAGCTTTCTCATATTATCCTTTCTGATTGTTTCAAAGCCTTTGTTTACAGATTTTTGCATTCCCGTGCAGCATAGTGCAGCACCAAGAGATTATCACTTCCTTTTTTCCCCCCAAATCTTTTGAATCTCTCTGCATGACAGTTACTTTCCCCTGCAATGGTCTAATTACTGAAATGGCCCATATTTAGAAAAAAAAAATAATAGCCTCCTGTGATTTGGTAGTGCATAAAGTCAGATACCTCAGAATGGGATGACAATGTTAGTACGCTGAAGTAAAGCTCACATGCTAAGTGTGCAGCTGTTTAGAGCTGGTTAATAGGAAACACTGACGATGAGTATCTTCATTCCTGCCTCAGAGACATCTATGAAGAACTGCAGGGAGGTACTTCTACTCGATAAGGATCAGCAGCCTGAATCCATTTCCAGAAATTAGAAGCCTTTTTTTTTTTTCTTTTTTAATAATGCTCTAAATGCAGCCCATCACGCTAGAATGAAATGGGCTGTTTTTTGGATAAAACTGGCTGTTTCAAAAGAGACGATCCATTATGGATTAGATGAACAGTAACAGAGATGGTTTCTGACTATTCTCAACAATCATAAACAAAAGCAGATCCAAGTACAGCAAAAGAAGTCTTGTAAAATATTTATAAAAGAAACTCTCCATTTTAATGCTATATGGTACTTTTACCACTCTTTTAAGAACATTTCATTAACCCCTTTTTTGTTTTCCCAAATGAAACTCATCATGAATCTTGCGCTTACACCAGTGGCTGTCAACTTCAGTCCTGAGGAGACTTGGAGATCATGGTCGTGTCAGGATTAATTCGATAAAGATTCTTATTGTCATTAAGGGCCAGCATGCCATTTAAGGAATGGATATAGGGTGAGGTAATAGTACAGAAAATAAGTACAAGTAGATAATTCCTGAATACATTTGCTGAATACCTATTTGCTGAAAACTGTGCATGACAATCCAAAGTGTACATTTGAGGCAGGTAGGGAAGTGTACAGTCCACATGCCAAGTAAAGAAATTTTTAAAATCTGGAGTTATCTTCTAAAAGACAAATGAGACAAAACAGAAGGAGGACAAAATAGCTCTCACTTCCTGAAATACATAAAAGGCGCCACCAAGAGACCCATCCAGTCAACTAGACAGGTACCTGTTCCACTGAGCCTCTGATTCTGGTAGCAAGAGAAAGGAGCAAAGGCTAGTACAAAAGGCCAGAAAAGGGAAGATATAAACTATGCATTGAGAAGGGGACTTTGTGTGGTACTTTGAATTCTTGTATATTCATGAGAGGAATAACTGAGAGGAGTCTTTGATACACCAGAGGGCTGTGCTGCCATTCAGAGAGGCATGGACAGGCTGGAGAGATGGACAGAGAAGAATTTCACAAAGTTCAAAAAAGGCTGGTGCTGGGCCCTGCCCCCAGGGGAGAGACTAACCCATGCACCAATACAGGCAGGGGGCCCTGCAAGGGACCTCGGAATCCTGGTGGACAAGTCCATGAGCCAGCAGTGAGCCCCCTTGTGGCCCAGGAGACCAATGGTAGCCTGGGTGCATTAAGAAGATCATTGCTAGTATGTAGAGGGACGGGATTCTTCTCCTCTGCTCTGCACTGGTGAGGCCACATCTGGAGTGCTGTGTCCAGTGCTGGGATCCTAAATACAAGAGAGACATGGAGCTACTGAAGGGATTGGAGCATCTCTCATGTAAGGAAAGGCTTAGAGAGGTGGGATATTCAGCCTGGAAATGAGAAGGCTGGGATGGGTGGGAATCTGTCCCATGTGTGTAAATATCTGAATGGAAGGTGTGAAAAAGATGGGGTCATACTCTTTTCAGTGGTGCCCACTGACAGAACAAGAGTTAATGAGCACAGACTGAAACAGAGGCAATTCCATCTGAACATAAGGACTTTACTGCAAGAGCAGCAGAGCACTGCAACAGGGTGCCCAGAGAGGCTGTAGAATCTCCGTCATTGTAGATGTTCAAAAGCTTTCTGGAAATGGTCCTGGACAACACAGGTGACCTTGCTTGTGTGGAGGGATTGGAGTAGATGATCTCCCAAGGTCCCTCCCAACTTCAGCCATTCTGTGATATATTCAGTCACTCAGATGTATCTTGAAGAAGTCTGTGAAAGCTCCATATTTCTCAAACAATGTAATTTACCTTATTCTGGCTCTCAGACAAGATGCTTTGCTGTTTTGTAACAACATCTCTGCTGATTCTGAGCAGGTGGTTGAACTGTTCTTAGTGCTGCAGCAGCTTTGCTGTTTCTATTTCCATATTTCTAACCAAGACAAAACTGGATTGCCAAGAGAACAGAAACATAGGAGCTGTAGAGAACATACCTCATGCCAGAAGATCAGGTGTTTTTGCAAATTCTATTTTCATAGTTGGCAGAATTACACTAAAAATGGAGAATTGTAATGTTATTATTCATTCTGTTCCTGCAGCACCCAGTGTGCAGGACAGTGTGCACATGCCTACAGTGTACACAATCTAGGAGAACAAGCAACATAGGATGGAGCGGAGGATGGAGCGGGAGAGCTGATATATAATACTTTTTTTTTTTTTTTTTTTTTTTTGTCAGATATCATAAACTAAGTGATTCTCCAGGATAACAGTCTCTGAAAGAAAATATGATGCTTCATTATAATGGATAATAGAGAAAGGGAGAGTCTCTAGGTACAAATGAAAGTTTATAAGAGTGAAGATGGTGATTAATAGGAATAGTGGAATAGTGAGTCAAAAAAGCCAGAATTATCCATAACCACATCCAAAATGGTAGCCATAATGAATGGACATTATAGAGCACATATACAAGAATGAACATCCTTTATAATGTACTATGCTAAATAACCTACCCTGAACAAAGCCATAATAATGCATGTGAATAACTGCTTCATATAGTGCAGAGATCTAGAAAGAAGACTCCTCAAATCATGGAACATGTCGGGAAGTGCTGTTAACTATTGCTGCCACACAAATCTAAATGCATATGCAAAAATGGGTGCATATGCATGCGTGGGTTTGCATGTGCATTTATGTAAATCTATGCATGCATTTCTGTATAAATGCATACACATACACACACACACACACACACACATACACACACACTGTAGTACTGGAGAAAAAGAAAGATAATATAAATAAAGAGAAGTGGTCCATGCTACTAAGAAGTCACATACTTGGCTTATTCTAAACTATCCTGTCCCATAGCAAGTGGTAGAAATATTCTGACATATCTAGGTAGATATGCATAGATAGATATCGTATCATCTTTGAAATGAAATTAAAAGCGTAGACATTACCTAGGGTTATGTAGCATCCTTACACTTGTTATGATAACTTCTCTATTAATTCTAGCATTGCTTAAAATTACACTTAGGAAACTTTCAATGCATATTCTATAATGCTTGTCATCCATCACAGGTTTTAGTGCAGTATATCGGAAGAACTGTAGTGCAGAAGAAAGAGCAATGGCAGGAGTGCCAGTCTGTATATTTTTGATGATAAAAAGGCTGAGTGCTCGCCAGCAGCAGCTTGCTGTCAGTAAAAATGAATCTGAAACAGATGCCAACTGCATCAACAGCTTGAGCCATATACATTTTTTATTAGACAAAGACATAAATCATGACAAAAGTACATAAGTGCAAGACACATCAAAGAACACCATTATTACACTCAAACTCAAAACATAAAGTTATGTTTCTCGACTGGACTGTTATGCTCATATCCTAGTCCATAAAGCATGCATGTTTTGTGTTAAAAATATGAATTAAAACAGAAGCTGGAAAAGACTGTTTGTTATATTGTTATATATTATCTATAGCAATCTTGGATATTGTTTACTGATATTTGAACACAAGTATCTAATATAATGCATTGGAACAATTTTTCCTTATTCTGTAATAGATAATTGTTTTCCTTTCTTTCCTTTCTAGTACATTTTATATGAAAGTAATTTGTATACACTACTAGTCATATGTGTATTAAACTCAGCAACATCCTACTCACATCCTGTGAAGATTATAACCTATTTACCTTTGACTAATGATGGGGAAATGACTAATGAAGGTAAAATAATCGCAGAAGAGCAGAAATGTAGAATTTACTTCTCAAAAATGTGCTTTCTTTTGTTTTAAAACAAGACTACTTTGTAACAAGACTTGTTTCATCATCTTCCAGCACTTACCTATTTCAAAACAGAGTCTTATTTCTAGTGAGAGTTTTATTTTCCATGTTACTATCTATTTACTGAGATGTTCTTTGAGCTGAATACTGACTCTTCTCAAAAATCTCTTTGAAAATACACACTTCTTTTTCATAGGTTATGTTGTAGTTTATGACATCTGATTTAATGGTTTGCATTTCTATCTTATATGTTTATTTCTTGGGTTTGCTACTCCCAAATATACCACAGTACCTAAAATAGAATACACAGAACAAAATGGTAGAGAAAATCCATGTATCTTCTGAGGAGATAGTTCAATGATGTTTAAATCCCTGTACTTCTATCTGAATTATTTGTTACATGTAGTTTTTCTTGTTTCTTGTTTCTTGTAGTTTTTCTTGTCACAGAATTACACAGAATCACAAAATGGTGGAGGCTAGAGATCATCTAGTTCAACCCCTCCTCTCCAGCAGGGACACCTAGAGCATGTGGCACAGGGTGGCAGCCAGGTGGGTTTGGAAGGGGTTCCAGAGAAGGAGACTCCACAGCCTCTCTGGGCAGCCTGTGCCAGGGCTCTGTCCCCCTCACAGGAAAGAAGTTCTCCTCATATATCTCATTAAATAATTTCATTGAGGGAGAGTTAAAAACTGCTACATTTAAATGTCTGGAAATTGTCGAGGTAGTCATATAGAATGTTTTTATTCCAAGTTGTCTACAAAATGTATGTTTTTAATTATTGAAAGCATTCATTCAGAATGGCTGAATGAATACTAATTACAAAGGTACTTGAGATTTTCTGAAATTATTCAAAGGCTATATACAGTCTATTTGCTAACAATATAGTATTTAAATTTAAGTTGTATAATTTTGTTTCTTTTCCTTGAGTGGATGACCTACTAGTGAATAAATATCCTACCTAGTGGATAAATATGGACACAAACTGTTCATTAAATCAAAATTTCCAATTCATCTTGTTGTTTTCAAATTTGTTGTATATGAAAGTCTCACCTGATCATGATTAGTTGCTATCAGCCTGAATATTGTTCTGGATTTCATCTACTCATATAGACTTACAGATCTTATGTACATTCCTATCAAAGAACAAGAATATTATTTTATATAGCACAAGAGCATACTACAATTTATGGAGAACTGACCTATTTCTAGTCTAAGTTACTCTGTCCTAACAACTCAAATGAAGTTAATTGCTTACATGAATCTAAAAACGGCATAAGGAATAAGCTCAGTGGCTCTCAGTTCAATTCTTATTGGTGAAAATATCAGTTGTTACTGTAGGTGGTAATAAGTGTACAGCTAAAATATGGTCCCTTTGCTCTTCTTGAGGGCAGCAGAGTTTGCACTGCACAGAGGTTCCTAATTCTAAGTGGAGCACAGGGAGAGTTCAAAATCCTGCATGCTTCCCTTATCTTGTAGGCAGAAGCCTGGTCATTAGGAAAGAACCTTCAGAAGGTGGAAAGAGCAGCATTATCCTTAAAAAGTAGTGTTTTGACCAAGGTAAGTTCATTTTGAGGAGAGAGAGAAAGATTTAAACTTTTCCTTTAAAATCACAACACAGATAAGTCTTTCAAGTTGCTATGTCTTGTCTGAACTGGCTAAAATAGGTCAAGAGAGAGACAGAAAAAGAAAGCAAAGGAAGATTAATGCTCCTTTTCCTTTTTAACCTACAAAGGACTGGTGTCCTTTTGCGTTTTAGTGTATCGTGGAGTAGTATCTCTAAATTAACGTCATCCATTACACTGAACGCTAGAAGGGCTAATAGTGAAACTATAATTTGAAACTGCTATTATAGAGGTCTCAGTGCTAGCTTCAAGAATTAGTAAAGACTAAAATTCAGTCTCTAGTTCTCAGTCTCTGGTTTCTCTTGGAGTCTGAGACTTTGAAGAGAAAACCATAGCCCAGGCATTTGAAAGAGAAAGTCTGTCTCCAGGACACCCACATGGCACATTTATGCTTGCAAACATCTTTTCATTTCACAATATGCATGAGCAAGAGAGACCACTGGGACACTAGGCCTCAGAATTAGCTAAGACCTCTGATGGGAACCAAGAGGGTGATGAAAACTATTCAAGGGCAAAGATACTGTTTGAGCACAAAATAGGTTATTTAGTTGATGTGGTAGGCAAGCTGTCTGAGACATCTGTCTGGTAGATGAGAAACTGATTGTGCTTAATTAGAAGTAGGTAAAGGAGTCAAGGCTAAGGTAAATTTGTTTTCCCCAAAAGTATATAATGTATTTACTAGCATGAAGCAAAGAGTCAAAACTGAGTCTTGGGATGCAAGGCCACCCTCCTCTAGATCACTGTATCACTAATGCCATAATGAGCCAAAATTTCCTAGGTAACAGTGTTGGAAATAGCAAATTGGCATTTGAATGTAACCAGCCAGGGGCCCGCAAAGTAATTAGGGGTTGGTCATTTATTTGAGAGGTGTACACAGAGAAAAGGAGGAACAAGAGTGGCAAAAAGGTGAATTTAGGAAAAGAAGGAATGGGCAATATGGTAAGAAATGAAAAAAAAAAGGAAGATTCTGAGACACTTTTTTAAATGTAAACCACTGCAGGTTTAAATGCAAAGCTGATGATATGAATCCTTCTCTTCATGTTTGGTCTTAGCTAACAGTTTAAGGGAGAAGTACAATTTATGGCTTTTCTGTTAGCTTACTAAATCTTTTCATTCTTAGTTGCTTTGCCTACCAAAATATAGTATTGCTTATATAAATAAATGCTTGTTATCTTGTTTTACCCCTCTCTGAATATATTCATATTGAATGTTTTGGAAGGGAAAACAAAAATCTACCAGTTTAAAGCTACTTCTTGCCTGTGAGAAAACTCTTATGAAAACATTCACAGGAGAAACAAGACAATAAACAGAGCTGATTAAATAAGTAATGATACAAAGATTATATGAAATGTAAAGATATATTGAGAAAATTATTAAGAAATGCATTACATGTAAATTGCAAGGTCATTTGCTTCCTTAAAACCTGAGTTTTCCAACAAAATGTTCCTCTGTGTTCAGGAGAGATAATAAACTTTTTCTGGTACAAGAATACACAGTACATATTTCTGAAAATATTTGTGGGGGTAAATGAGTTCAAATTGGAGGGAAGAGAAGGTTCAGGACAAATAAGGCAGACAAGTTTTGCACTAAAATAATAATGCAACACAGTGCCAATTTATTTTTAATATCTCTCAAAACACTTAGCAAATACCTAAAATAATAGGGTCAAATTTAGATAATTTTTATTTTAAAGCACTGTTTAACTTAACTGTGAGGAACTGCTATGATTATAGCAGTAAAATCATCAGCTGAATTCATGTGACCAAGAAGGGTGTCATAAAGCTTGATATAACAAGGAAGGTTGGTTAGCAGTTTTCACAGAATCATATTAATAATCTAGAACAAAGATTGAAATCTTCATACCATCATCTGGTATCTGAAAGAAACAAATTTTTTCAGCTTTTAATAAGACACGTTTAAGCACATGAAGGAAAGTAACTAAGTACTTACATGACCCCATTAGAATAAAAAGATACTGCCACTGAAAGTTTCCAATTTGTTGAAGGCAGAACAAAGACCAAACAACATAAATAACATCTACTTTACTATTGCTGTTGCTGTTTTGGATGGTTTGTTTATGGATTGATTTTGAAGACTAGACAGCAAGTGATAAAGAGGCTGTAACACTGCTGAACTAGTTACAGAGATGTGAAATCATAGCAAGTGTTGGCAAAGCCCTCCTGCAAGATGTTCTGCCTAGTTTCTCCCATTCACTACTGGTTTATTGAGCCATAGAAAAGGTTGCCAGAAGCTCAAAAATCTTAAAGAGCAGCAATATTTTGGTTTGTTTTGGTTTTAGCTGTGACTGACGGAATTTCTACTTTGGTCTCCTTCAGATTTAAAACGATTCAAACATCTCCAATTTCTATGTTCAATTAATTTCTGTTAATAAGATATTTAAATTTGTGCCTGATTTTGAAAACATCATTTCTTATGTAGCACTGATCACATTTATAAAAATACTGACTATATTTCAAGTGGCATCTATTTCATAGGAGTATTCCTCTAGCTAAATTTTTATTCGTAAAGAGTATGAGTGATGAAATGAGTATGAAATGATAATGCACTGTTACGGTTTTGCCATGTTGAGATCTCTGTAAAATATTATATAGTTTTTTACATTAGGCAGCCAAAAAGGATAGCAAAGATGATGTATACTATCTCAGTGACGATATAAGACATCATAGTTTAATAAAGTTTCTCTTCTGTGTAAAATTCAATCAGCTGAGCTATATGGTCACTTATATTTTTCTTTCAAAATCTGGCCTCTACTCTAAATGCACTACCAAAAAACCTGTGTCATAACTGGAAGTGACTTGGTTTTTCAATTGACAAACTGTATAGGTGTTCCCAATCCAAGGAACTTTTCAAGGTTTCCGTTTTCCTTTTCAATGCAAAGTTTCATTTTTATTTCTGCCAGTGTAGGACAAAAAGCATATAGATTTGGCTATCTCAGCATGCGTTCAAACCTGTAGTGGCTGCTCTCCCCACAGATGTATTTATTCCATGGTAGGTCTCAGTCTTGACTGTTGAAGCTATTTAAGACAAAGCAAAAATGTGAAGCAATGATTTCCATTTTGTGAGAACTCTTGCAGTTACAGAACAGAGACAGTCAACCATACTCTGTCCTCAGTCAGCTGAATACTGAATTACTTATGCAGAGATATCCAGTGCGAATAATGTGAGCAAGACTCCATAATGACCTGTATTTCAGAGAGAACCTGGTTGAAGTTCTTAGTATCTATCTGAGCAGAGCCTAAACCTAGACCTGAATTTTGAAAATCTCATGCGAGAGATCGAACATTCAGTGTTTTGCCTTTGGTTCTAGAGTCATATTTCTTTCTCTACTCCCCAACCCTCCCTCCTGCCCCCTCCCAGGCTGTAAAATAAAGATTATTCTGATAGAATTTCCAATAAAATTGTCACATTCACATAAGCAATTTCTATTTCCACAAAGGCTGTTTTTTTTTTGACCAATTAATCCTGATCTACTCTAGCAGTGCAACAGCTTCTATGCACCTTTGTAAGGATAGCTGAAAATACATTTGATAGCACATCACAATGACTAGGGCCACGCTAGAGGTACTGCCACTTGCAATAGGCATACATTCTCTCTTGCATTAACAGCTGACCTTAACCAAAAATATGCAAGTTTTTGAATGATGCTTTGTCATTCTTTCATTTCTTGATCTAAAAAAGATCTTTGTACTAGCTATTCTGAAAAGTTGAAGTAACCTTTGCTCAGACTTTTTTCCAGAAATCAAACATACCACTAAACCTATGCAGCCACTGTTTCAGAGAACACAAATGCCTCCAGCACCCGGAGAATGAGCTCAGTTGTCATGTCACAGAGCTGATCCATGTCTTCAGTAGTGCGTTGCCCTCACTTTTTGAATGAATTCTTCAGAAATTTTGGATGATTTTCTTTGGAGTTTCTATCTTCGCTAAAAAAAAACCACAAGTGTTTTTGTAAACAATTTGGTGTTGAAATGTTTTCCCTTAAGGGAAATTCAGTGCTCCAAGAAGATTGTCACATGGTTGCTCTGACAAACACTTTGTATTTGCCTGCAGAATATTTTGCCGATAAAACTAGGTAGAGTTCTAAAAAAAAAATGATGGAGAAAATCTAATCCTCCCACCTTCATTCTAAGGCGACAAGGAATTTGAACAGCTCTGAACCAAAACTTCTTTTATGCAAGACAAACTGTGAGATAAGTAATCTTACTATCTTTTCTGTGCAAAAGGCCCTCATTCTTGATTACATTTTGCATCTTAAAATTAATAGGTTATTAATAATTTTTTTAGAAGTAATTAATATATGATTCCTAAAGATTGTCACATATTTTGGTTTGAAATTATTTTTTGAAAGGAACAGTCTTTCTGAGAGATGGGAAAGAAGCTTAATGGAAAAGTTAGTATAGAGCTAAGATTTTGTCCATGTATAATTTATAAAGATGTTATGGAAATAATCTTTCTTTCCATTATGATTTCACAGTTTTTGTCCTCTTCGCTTACTGCTTTTCCCAGAACAAGACCTACTATTGCTTTTAGATGAGATGGCCCACCGATGCAATTTAAGGAAAACACTTCAAAAATAATGGGTACAAAGATGTTTAGCAAAAGTTTCCTAAAGTGAATTTCTCAGATCGTTAATTTTGACAAGTATTTTGAACTTAGGACCTTTGAGGACAAATTCTTATCAAACTAATAAAAACAAGAGGCTACTTGCATCAAATGTGGATTGTATCAGATGGAAAATAAATTAATTATGTTTTATGTTTATGCTGGTGGCAAAAAGGGGAAGTGCAATGTTTTTAAATTTAAGAAACAAGGTTCCAAACAGAAAATTTTGTAGAGGTATGCTTTATAAATCTATTTTAGAAATGATATATTTAAGAAAAAGCTTAGAAGATTGCACAAAAATTGCTTAGTTTCAGGGAGAATGTATTACAAAAAACTTGCAAAAGAAAAGTTTCTTGTTCAAAGAAAAAGAACTTAAAAATACAGACACCTAAGTGGTCTGATAAAAGGCACAGAAACAAGTTAAAAAATTAGGCAAATAAAATGCTATGAAAATTCATTCAGACTTAAATGGAAGAGAATATATTCACGATCAATAATACATTCCACATTTTCATGAGACCAAGAAGTAGAGCAATACTTGAGGCATTAAAAACCACAGTAGAGTACAGGGAAAACAAAGAGACGGACAGATGTTATTTTCAAGAGCCACAAAACAGACTGAATTCTCAGCTAGGCTAGAAGGAGCTAGCACAGGAATCTAAGTCATCATTAATATTTTGAAGATGTATATTTCTGTAAAACAGAGCTTAAAAGACTATTTTTTTTTCAAGTAAATGATAAAATGTTTTTCTATTGACTTCAAGAAGATGAAGACTTCAGAAAATAAGATATTTTATCTTAAGTCATCACATATAGTCTTAGCTTCAGTACGACTGAAGACCAATGAATACTTTGGTAAAATTTTTACCCTCTCAGAATTTCTTGAACAGTTGAGATTTTTGAATTTATAACAATTTCTTTCATATAACTGAAAAACAATAACATGCACACACAACACTTAGTACAGTTCAACACTACTATGAAACAATAATCAAACCAAAAATATATTATGGCTAGTACTGTTGTGATAAATGATTTAAAAGGCACTATGCTGATAAATAAGCTTCTACTGAAACAATTAAAGAGCAGAGAGTTGTTTTCCAAGGCTTCAGACGCTCCATGACTGTTCATGACCCAAAACTAAGTTGTTTAATTATTTATAAAATACTTTTATCAGCTGTCTGAACCTAAAACTGATATTTACAGAAGTCCTTTACAAGAGTTTCCAGTGTGCGTAGTTAGACTGTGACACAATGCTCAATAATACTCCCCGTGCTTCAGAGCGTGTTGCATAAGGGAAGATGTCAAACAAAATCTAATCCATGGAAAAAAAAAAACATTTAAGATTAAAGAACAGCTTCTTTCTTCACAAAACCAAACACAGTGGCTTAGACCACTGTGTGAAACCACAGTAAATACACTGCTTCATCCAGGACAGGGATGCGTATCACTGCTGGTTTTAAATCCCACGTAGGCTTCCTGTAAACTAGGCAGCTCGGTGCTTGTGTGTACTTCAACACCCACCCTAGTTCCCACAGCAGCTGCCTTCATCTTGTTCTAGAACAGAAACTAAACATTACTAGTTGAAAAAATGATTATTTTCTTTCCTAACTGCACCAGTAAGAATGGCAGTATTTTGTAATTCTAGATGCAATAATTCAGTTACTCATCACAGAAAGGGTTCCTTTATCGGGTTTGAGGGTTAAACAGTCTCTAGTCAGTTGCAGTCCATAGTGGACTAATTTTGACCACCTATCAAGGACTTAGAAATATGCTGTGCTTCAACATTTCAGAAAGTCCTTTGAAGGAAGGAAAAATCTGAAGTTTTGAATACAAAGCTAAAAGACAAAATCTATCAGTAGCACTTGCAAAGCTGCTCTATACAATATCTTCCAGCTTACTACATCTCTATCATGTATTTTCAATCCCTATATTAAAAATTCTGAAAATTTTACAATTTATTCTGTTACAAATTTTAATGTTTTGAATGAAACTGAAAAAAAAAAAATCTCACGTAGAAAAAATGTAATTTTCAGGACTCTATCACTGGGAAGTAATATAACACTGCATTTCCAGAGGAAGTTGTTTTAAGAAATAAAGCAGTTCAAATTTCAGGAGAAAATATTAACTTTACTAAATGAACACAAGTCAACGATGACATCGTTGCAGGAGTCTCAGTGAAGAACATGTACCTATAGGGAAGATGCAACTCTTTGAAAAGAAATACATATCCTTTGCACTAGAATTTTAACTGTCTTCATTTTAATGAAGGAGTTGATGCTATAAAGGGAAAAGAAACTTAGACTGACTAAAAGAAGACTGATGTGATAATTTCAATGTCAATTCATTGCATTTTCATTCTTCTTTTTTTTTATTTTATTTTTTTATTCACCTGTATTTTCATCTGGAAGGCGACCTGTGAACAACAATCCTCTTTACTTTGGAAGCTATATCAGAAAATGAGAGATGATCTTCTTAACAGCAAATGCTGCTTTACTGATTCCTTAAATAATGTAATATTAGCCCTCTGCTGAGCAGTATTTGGACCCTGCTTTCAGTTTGGATATGAAATGGGGAAGTTATGTGACTTGTTTGTCTAGAAAATATATACAAGGACTGTGACAAACTGCATCTCTTCATGTGGAAATTTGTTAAGAGTTGCTGTATCTTTAGAACCTGATTTCTCCCTTTGTAAGATGTAAGTTTTCTCTCTTTGTAAGATTTTACAGAAGCTGATATTATTAGAGGAAGCTCTTTCCTGTATTTTGTTGTGATCCCTTCACTTTTACATCTAGGAAATTTGCAACAATTTAAAACAAAACAAAACTCAAACCTTTTTGCATTGTTTTTGTAATGGAAACGCAAAAATGGAAAGGGAAAAGAAATACAAAGAAAGATGCTTTTGCTAAAGAAGTGTTATGCTTTCTGAAGTCACTTCACAGCGTCTTTTTATAGGCAATTTCATTCTGAGTGCAATGACCACACCTGCAGAAAAATTTCCTTAAATCTGCACTCCTAATATGTATATGAACTTTAAAATCTTCATTTTTTTTTGCCAAGTGAACTGTAGATGTAAATTATATAGAGACCAAAAACAAAACCATGAACAAACATCATTCACTGACATTCCAGATTATTCTAACTTTACAAGCCTTTTTAGCAAGAAAAAAAAAAAATAGATATTTTAAGAGAGACTGTGATAGGATCTCTTCATAAGGGAAAAGCAAGAAAGTATCTTTTGGGACAGCACAGCATCAAGAGTTTTGAACAAATTTAAAATGACAATTCTCCATATGCAAATCAGGCCCTAGTGTTCTCTGGACGGGTTTTCTTTCATATGAATAGGAGAGCTACAAAAAGCTCATCAAAATGTAGATAAAGTCTCAAAAAACAACATTTTGCAATTTTTATAATCTGTAAGAAGCTAAAATCCAAAGTCAACTTTTTCTAGTATTGCTCCTCTTACCTTTGCATGACTAAAGAGCTAACATTTAAAATATATATTTATACACACACACACACACACACACATATATAAAGATAGATATATAAAGTCACACACAAATATATATATCCATAGCTACCTTGCAGGGAAAAAATGATTGATAACAAATTGCACAGATTCAGATGGTTATTTTAAAAAATAGGTTAAATTTGGGGATGTAAGCCTGTTCTTTTTATGTTTGCTTTTCATGTTGTGTTCTCCAGATATGACAACAACAAAGAGTATGCAGAACAATGGCTTAACAGCAATTTGATGATAACATGTTTCTCCTAGGACATGGCCCAGATCTGATGAAGGAAGACCTCAGCTACATGGTCTTTGAAGCCATGGGGGAGATGCCTATGCCTGGTTCGCTCCACATCCTTCTGCAAACATGTGGCAGAAAGCCAAATTCCAGTGCTCATATCAAGTCAAGGAAACTGCAACTCTAGATTCCAACAAGCATGACAAATATATGTTTACTAGACTGCTGTATCGTGCTCTCCTCTAAATCTCCACCTGACTTTGCTTTGCCATTCTTTCCACAAACTGAATGAAAATAAATAAATAAACCAAAAGTGAAGATAGATGCAAAAATTTTATTTTTTTCAATTTTTTTCCACCACAATAATTGATGTTTTTATAGCACCTACTTTTTGTGGAAGCCTAAAGAGCTATATAAAGTCAAACTGATACATAAATTTGAACACAGAAAAATAACTGTACCAACATCAAATATAGAGTTATGTATAAAGAAATATAGAAATCATTTTAAAATATATATTGAGATTATACACATATTAAGACAAAAGGAAGGTAAGAGTGTCACATTATGACTAAAAAATGTATATGTGTGTGTAGTAAAAGTATGTATGTGTAGCTAGGCATGTAGTACATGTCACATAGCATGTCACAGTGTAGATTGCTGTAACTGTAATCTGGACAAAAGCACAGGTTCGTTATTCTGCAGAAAACTGCATGTAGTCTTCTGACAAGCTGTTATTACCTCAACATTTAGGTCTCATCTGGAAGATTTAACAACCTCTCAGATCCACCCTGTAACAATATTTGTTCAGATTAGTATGGGATATATTTCCTCCTGACACCCTCTCTCACACTTTCTATGGTGAGTGATCTCCCATCAAAAGACTTGCCAACTTTCCCTGCAAACTCGGAACAGAGCAAAATGCCAGGCAGTAAAGGACGATAAAATAAAGATTCTGCTTGTGCTGAAGACATCTATTTCAACATAGCATTCTTATTTAAATAATTTCTTAGGGGAAAGTCTGCTGAAAAATGACAAGATTTATCTTCAGATATTTTACTTGAATTAAATTATTCTCTGTGATAAAATACTGAGTTCTCCCCTTTCTCACACCCTCTTAAACTCCCCTCTCTCCTTGCAACCCTGGCTGGAAAAGTATTCTCTCTCAGTATGTTTCTGTGAAATGTGGTCAGCACCTCACTTAGAGTTTGGCAGAGAAGAAAGATAGAAAGAAGGAAGCAGAGCAGATGCTAAGAGATGGAGTAAAGAGATACTGTTTGCAGAGTGCAGGAATCGGAGAGGGAGGGAGCTTATGATTGCCAGGACCTGCCTCAATAGCTCACTGTGGGATCAGAGATGATCCCTCAGAAAGGTCACAGCACTGTCCTAGGTACCACGTCTCCCTCCAGCTTCTGCTCTCCTTTCTCTGCTGCATCCCTCAGCACAACACAATAGCTTGGCTTGAATTCTGTTCTCATCACCTTCTCGCAGCACCAACCCTTACACCGCCCTTGGCAGCAGTCTGACAATAATTTATCTCCAGAGTGCATGTCCTTATAACTCCTTGCCTGCTTCCTGGGAAGAGCACTCTCCTAGCTGAAAAATAATTCTGTACAATGTTCATTTTCCCTCATATTAAATATGAACTGGCCTGCCAGAATGCCTTTTTTTTTTTTTCCCTTGCTGTTCACTATTCATCTTATTCTGATCACTTGGCACGCTGAGAAAATAAATAAATAAATAACCTAAAACCAAGGCAGAGTGCAAAAGTATACTGAATTTTACCATATACTCAAAATACTATGAGAAAGCAAAAAGTGGAAGCAGATGTTAAGGACATCTTACTAACATCAACTCAGCTCTACTTTTCATTATGATTATTTATTTTTCATACAAAGCCATCCTATCACTTTGAAAAGCAACCCAGATGTAAGAGCTGCCTTTACATCCTAGCAGGAGGCCCCAACAGACCAGCTCCCCTGGTCAGCTACAGACCTGGTATGCAACCTAGGGCAAATATTTTCCCTTCTCTATGCCTGACATTCTCTTTCTATTTTTACTTTTGCCATTACTTAAGGTCTTTGAATCAAAGTTTTCTCTGAAATACATATTCATACAGCATCTAAGCAAAGTCCCAAATTCAGTGGGGACTTCTAAGCATTAATGAGTAATTATGCAACTATATTGCATGCAATCCTTTATCTCATAGAGCAAGAAGCTTTATAGCTGGGGAAGAAAGAGTAAATTTAATAGATTTTCACTTTCATATGGCTTTGACAGTGTCTCACATGACATTCCCATAGACAAATTAGAAAAGACTACAGGATAAAGAAAAACTGATCAGATAACCTACTGTGGGAACAGTCTGCTGCCAATATGGAAGGAACTATTTAAATCCTGCAGAGGTCTGTCTTGACTTTTTCATTCTGTTTTTCATTAATCAGATAATGAAATATATAGGACATATATTAAATCCTGTTGCTCAGTCAGACCATAAAGGTTAAGTCAAACCTGCAAAGTGCAAAGGCTTCATACGTATTTTGTTTACAGTGATATAAGTGTACAATTAGCTTAAACCGCCTATGGAAAAGGGAAGGAAATGTCAATGATGCCAAAGGATTGCAACAATTTCTACGGGGAAAGAAAGGCCTGTGGCTGCATGGTCTTGGATAAATTCATTCTCTGATCACAACATTTATTTAGTGTTAGGAGAAAATGTGTGAGGGAGGATTGCTTTGGTTTATTTTGAAAGCTCATTATAAATCTCCTTCTCTTTGTTTATGCTTTTGGATATTACAAACTCATTTGGATTCTTCACTCCTTTGAACACATATTCACAGATTCTAATTTTCTATTATTTGTCTAGAAGATCTAATTGTATTAAGTTTGAAATTTCTTACAAACATTGGAGGGTATATCACACAGGCTAACTTTTTGTACACCTGAGTAAGATTACTCTCCGTAGGATCCTTGGAAGCAAAAAGAGAGCTAGCTTTCTTTAGAGAATGACTGAAACAGGATATTAATGTACAGGCTGAAAATCCTCCTCTGGAGGGACCTCTCTTTCTCCACTGGCTGTAGGGGATGCTCACACAGCCTGGTGCGCATCCTCGCTCTTTTATAACTATCTTTTATATCTCTCCTTGTACATCTACTATCAGTAATCCTCTTCCTGCATTAATCTCCTTGCAAACTGTTTTCATGATATTTCTAGAGGTAAAGCAGAGTGAATCTGGCTCAACCAAAGTTGAACCAACCTCAACACTGAGTGATGCTAAAAGGGGTTTTCTCCGCTTTTGGCCTCCCCCAAATCCTGCTTCGTTGTGCTGGCTATAATACTACTCACTTTTAAAGATTTTGCTAGTCTAGTTCCTGTGGAACTTTTGGTGCTTCAGTTTGTGGCCATTTCTTCTAGTTCTGTCGGTGGCCACCACTGAGAAGAGGCCAGCCCCATCCTCCTCACTGCCTCCCTTGAGGTACTTCTAGACACTAATGAGGTCTCCTCTCAGCCTTCTCTTCTCCAGGCTGAACAGGCCCAGCTCTCTCAGCCTTTCCTCACAGGGCAGATGTTCCAGGCCCCGGATCATCCTCGTAGCCCTGCGCTGGACTCTCTCCAGCAGCTCCACATCCCTCTTGTACTGGGGAGCCCAGAACTGGACACAGTAGTCCAGGTGTGGCCTCAGCAGGGCTGAGTAGAGGGGCAGGATCACCTCCCTCAACCTGCTGGAGACGCTCTTCCTAATGTGCATCTTTGTGCCCTTTTCTTTCTCTCCCCTCCTCCCCCACCCCCCCTTATTCTTAGCCAAACCCTGTCCTATGCGAGTGCCCAGTTCCTGGGAGGAGAGTCAGCCCTCGCAGAGCCCATCTAACCCAACTAGCAGCAAAGACGGCACAGCAAATATGTAGTGCTCCTCTCTCTTTCTACAGTCTTTAAATATCGTAATATAACATATGTATGCTTGACAAATAAACCACATACTACATGACCCATAGAAACAGGAAAGTATTTTCTAGATGATCAGCTAAGGAATTCTAAATACCTCTAAATAGGTGTTTTAGGTTTTAGGAATATTTAAAACTAATGATACCCCTTAATTGGAGTATCTGGGTAATCCTACATACTTTTATTTTTTTAATGAATGAGAGAAAAGCATCTTCAGAAAATGATTCAGGTGTTAGCACTGACAGATTCCCTATATTTTGCCATCAGCTATGAAAAGAAGTTACAGCGACAGAGTTTCTAGCTTAGGTTTTTCAGTTCTGTGCCAGTGAGATGCACGTAGTCACACCTATGCTGAACACATATATAAATGTTAATGTTTTTAACCTTTGCAGGCCTGCCATAGCAGATGCATCTTGCTGATCCTCCACAGAATGAAACAAATTTAAATTAAAATATTCATCAAGGAAAGCACACAGATTGCAGAAGTGTTAATAAAAGCCTAATTTGAGCTACAGATTTCGTATTACACGCCACCATTCACAAAAAGGCCTGAAAACAAAGGAAGCAAGCAAATTCTTTGCATATAAATAGCAAAAGTAGAGAGTCCCATTCATATGCATGCACAGATAAACATATGGTTATTCCAAGGAAAGGAATATAGGGCTGAGTTAACCTAAGCGGTGGTGAGCTCAGCATCCATGGCTGCTCCTGAAGGGCAGCACAGCTCTTGTGCACACAGCTTACCTACCAGCTGCTCGTGTGCTTAGGAGTTGTCTGTTTGGCACATGGAAGTCTGTCTTTGCATGGTCCTTACAACCTTCAGACTCACCATGACTTGTGACAGAAACCTGAATTCCTCTGTTTATCAAGACGAAAATTCAGTAGTTTTTCTTCCCACTACAGTAACAAGCCTCACCTTTATCACTTAAATATTGAAAGAGCAAACCAGCTTCTGAACTCCTTTATTTTTTCATGCTGTAGAACTCAGTTGCATTAATGTTTCTGTAGAAAACAGGAATAAGCTGGTAAGTTTCGGTTATTATTGTCCTCATTCAAACTATGGATTCTGTGAAGTCCTTCATTGTCTTAATAATTAACATTACTGACTAAAAATCCAATGTTATTATCTATAGTTGTATGATGTCGTTATGGTATAAATATCCAAAAGCTCTGCTTCAGAAGATGATAAAAAGCCCATCTCAGAATTACGGGAAACATCATTGCAGTTTACAGATTTAAAAAAATGACGATGAATGAACAAAACGACATAAGAATATGTGAAGTATTAATTTACAAGCTGCTAGGAAATGATAATGAATTTTGGCACAATCCATGAACAGGCCATTCTAGTCTCATTGTCAAGACCTATTTTAGGGGACATTGCCAACAAAGACAGGGACATTGCCAACAGAGACAGTAATGCAGGCCTTTGTAATCTATAGACCTCTTTTAATAAAGCAATGTTACATTTCCAGGCAAGTTGGGTTTTTTATAAAGTCAATTTTTGTTCTTCTATTAAATCAAAATAGAAAAATTAGTATCAGCTTTTTTTTTCTTCATGAAAAAAGAACAATAAGCAAAAAAGTAGCTATTTCTTCAGAAAGAGTGGTATAATAATGGCATATTCATCTCAGACAAAAGCAGTTTTACCAGAAGCGCTTATATGTCTCTTGTGACATATAGTAAGTGCATTATATACTGCACTTACCAAGCCATAATTCAGAAAAGCAAATGCATAAATTAAAGGTTTGCATAAAACAAACACATTTCCTTGTTGAACTACCATGCTACCAAGGTACAGTACTCAGAACTTTTTAATTTTATTTTACCTGAAGTGCATTAGATAGTTTGTGTTCATGCAACATATAATAAAATATACCAAATTCTACTTAGTACTTTTGTACTCTGCTCCCTTTGATACCACTTAAAATAAAAAGGATATCAGAAGAGGAAGAGCCTGAATCTTCTAACTTATACAATCTCTCTCTCTCTTTTTTAAAGAATGTGTAAGAAATATTTATTATTTTATATAGGTTAGCTTAATTTCAGCTTAATTTCCCTAGTGGGGTGACATCATTGGTACTCAGTTAAAGAGGAAATCCCTCAGACAGGATTGACCTCCTTTGGGCATTTGGTTTATATTCTTCAATTACTGTAGCCTTGGTCAGACTTCACACCAACCGCTATGTATCTATGGAATAAACTTGCTAAAAATATACCCTGGAGGAAAAAAAAAAAAAAAAGAAAAA
This sequence comes from Nothocercus julius, assembly GCA_013398735.1. Lineage (NCBI taxonomy): Eukaryota > Metazoa > Chordata > Aves > Tinamiformes > Tinamidae > Nothocercus > Nothocercus julius. The sequence continues at coordinate 2,700,420 of VZSV01000073.1, forward strand.
AAAAAAGAAAAGAAAAAAAAAGCTGAAAAGACTATCTCCACATTCCCTAACTCTATCCAAACCATTCTTGCTAAGCACAGATCGACCAGTTGCTGTTTTTAATCCTTGAAAATTCTGGGCCTGTAATTATTGCTAAAAATACTTCAGAGGAAAGAAACTTTTCTCTGATTATATGCTGAAAGGCCATATTGTTCTACACTATTTCTTACCAGTGAAAAATATGAGACTGTTCTCCCAGTTTTAATTACTATTTATATACCCAAGATAGATGTTACAGCTTATTCCTAGAAATGCTGTGAAAATGAGCAGAAACTGGGTGAATTAAAACTATACTTTAGAAGAACTGTTAGTCGCGTGCACACATGGAAACACAGCAGATGAAATGATCAGAGATCACCCACAGCCACATCTTCCAGGGGATTCCCTTCTTGAAGGCCACCTCATCCAGCAGGAGTGGCCGAGTGAGCCATGGCAAGAGCAGTAACTCAAGGCAACAAGCAGTGCTGCTCAAGTGATTCACACAAGGAACCTTTAAATACTGATTATTGAAAACTGCAAAACTGCAAAGAGAAAAACCTTAAGCTCAGTAAACTCCATATACACAGAAATAATAATGCTAGCTGAATGATTTATGCAGCCCATTACAAATTATACTAATGTCATCCAGAGGAAGCTCAGTTTGAACACTTCAGAAATACTGGGCATTTTGCTAAGCTATGTCATAAAGCTCCAGCTAAGTAACAAATAACAGTACCAGATGTTACTTACTACTTTAAATCTGGATAGAAATGATCCCAATATGTCATGAAAGAAATTATGTGTACTGTTAATGTTCCTAGACTAGCAGGAGAACAAGCTGATATTGTTAAATATCAGCTAAGCTGCCTCTTTGGGTTACATCTATTTATTTGCAGTGCTTTAGTGTAGTGATTTTCAGACTAAACGATATGGAGCCTAGAGCTCTATTGACTAGAACTAAGGTGCCCGCAAGACAACATGGGGAAAACACACACTGAAATAATGAGGTTCATATATGCTGAAAAGCAGCTAAAAATGGTGGGGATACTGTGTATGGAGGGGCAGAAAGTTATGTTCAGAGCATGGCCTTTCCTAAACCTAGATTATTTATAGAGAGACATCTAATTCCTGCAAAATTTGAAATACCAAAATTAAGTGTTTGATACAAGTATTAAATAATTGATGTTCAAATTGCATAACAACCCAAATCACTTTGATTCCCAACATGCATTATACTACAAAATGAGCTTTCCCTTTGTGATACAAAGCATTGAATAGATGCTACATTCAGAAAAAAACTCAGAAAAAAACTACATGCCTTACTTGAGACATATACCACTGGAATCTGTAATGATAGCTAGGACTGGATACTCAAGTTGGAGAGCTGTTAAAGCTCCTGTTACTGTCAATAAGACGTTAATGATTCATGTACTGTTATTACACATTTTCCCTTTCCATGATTCAGCATGGAAAAAAAAATGTGTGATTGACAGTTAACTTGATCACAACATATTTGACTGTCATTATACTATTATTTTGATAGATTATTTCATTAAATGACCAGAAATAGGATTTGCATCAAAAGTCACATCTGCTACTGTATTTTCTTTCCTTACTACATTTCTTTGTCAGAAAAGAAAACCCATAAGAATTAGTATCCAACTATAGACCAGAATTTACTTCTTTCAAACTCTTCTGAGAGAAAAGAATCTGGCACGGAAGATCATCAGGATACTACCCTAAAGTCAATAAAGAAATCAATTGTTCAGTAGAAGAATTCTCATTGAAAAACAATTTAACAATCCTGCTAAACCAGAAGGTAAAAAAAATAGATAAATTGACTCTGAACCTTTTGTGAATTTACAGAGCTATGAAGGTTGTATAGCAGAGAGCCTTGCACCAGCTTTTCATAAGCACCTTGCTCATAACTCTTCAATTTGTCATCAAAAGCTAAATCTGATTAGCATCAAATGCAAACACCTTCAGTTGGGTATACAACATTTCCATGTGTTTAGGAAAGGAATTTTTGAATGGAAAGTATCACAGAGGAGAACTGTAATTTCTGCCAAATATTTGTTTTGCAAAATTGGTGCAAGACAGCAGAGGGCACTGCTTATACGAACCGATGCCTGTATTTGCCTTCTCAGACTTCTGAAAATATAGGTCTGCTCTGTCTCTAGTGTTTCTTCATATATATGCAACGTGCTCGTATCTCCATTCAAATCTGTACTCAGCCCCCTACATCTTATTTGAAAAGAATCTAAGGAACGGAGCTAGGCAGAATGGCTGGCAGCACAACTTCTAGAGCTACTGGAATATTTCAGACAGCTCATCAGTGCATCACAAAGAAAACAAATTCAAAAATTCAGTGTATAATATAATCTCCCACATGGTATTAGGCCTATCAACTTTCTAGCAACATCGCCAGTATCTTTTGGCAGAATTAGCTGAGTTAAGTTTCAGTGCTATGGAGATTAAAGGCAGCTTTAATTTCTGTTCAAAGTGAACTTCAAAAATCCAGTGACGCAGCCCATATTTTTCCATCAAAGGTTTAGAAATAAATAAGATTTAATGTTTCTTTCATATCTGTTCAAGAATATAATAATTCAGAGTTTACTCTGAGGTCAAGTGCTAATCATGACAAGCAGAAATGCAAGATCAGTAGAAATAGATTTGTACTCTCTGAAAGATAAACAAGAATCTCCTTATGAAATGATGGCAACTATTTTCATTCCAGAAAGTCACGAGCAGATCATCGTGATGCTGACACAGACAAGAACAAGCCTTTTCTCATTCGCATTTGAATTGCATTTAAACAAAAAAGAATCTTCAAAATTATGGCTCTATAAGCACATCCTTTATGCTCAGGATTCCTGGAGAGTGCAGAAACTGCCAGCTCTTTTGATGGAAACATTCGGGGGGAAAAAAAAAAAAAAATCTTCAGGTTCCTAGAGTATTAATAAGGAATTATGACAAGCTCTTTAGATTGCCATCATCGGAGAATGATCTGTCTGAATTATGTTCAATGCTATAGGAACCGTAATGACAATATTTGATTACTTTTCTTTAGCATGTAGACACATCTGTGAAGTGAGACCAATCATAAGTGGATTGGATAAAAAAAGATTTGCCCTCAGTGCTGATACAGTCAGCACTGTTATTTTTAGGATATCTTCATATCAGTATTGTTGTGATAAAACTGCAGTGATAGAAGTTAAATTAAAAACAATATAACTACAATTTAGGATAAATAAAAATATCACTAGCACAAGGATTATGGAAAGATTGTCTTTCAACTGCAATACATGCACTAAGGTGGTCACAAACGTATTGTATATGTGGCATCAAAAACAACAAAAATTTGACATTTTATTACTGCAGGTTTTAAACTCACTGATTTGTCTGCGAGAGCATACGGGAAAGGCAAATTCAAATCAGTTTTTTAACTGAAGATTTTAGTTAGTTTATTACATAGTAAACATGTATCACCTCCTTGGTATTAGTATCATAATTGCAGAGTTTGCCCAATGCGTATAATCCTTATATAAAGAAATTCTGTCATCAAACAAGCAGTCAGAAATTGTCCCATGTCCACGTAACAAATACCGAAAACAAAGAAAAAACATACAAACCTGAGAGGAAAAACAAAAACAACAAACAAAACAAATCAAACAATCAAACAAAAAGCAGCAGAAGAAGAATAAACAGAAGAAGCAGCAGCAGAAGAAAGAGAAATGTGCCAGTATAAATTTCTACTAGATTGCCTCAAGCAAAACTGAGTGGCATGAAGCATGTTAAAAAATTGGCCTAATTCATAAAATAAAAAACTGCTAAACTGTGACCAGGACCATAATACATATTGCATTAGTGAGGCTTTGTGGTTTATTGTGTTATCATCAGAATCCCCTCAGTGTATAAAATGGGCACTTTGCCAATCCACATATTTATAACTTACAAAACACTTTTAAAGTCTATGCATTGGTCAACACAAATTTAAGAGCAATGTTGTAGTGAGGACTCATTACATGTAGTGAGCTTAAGACTTCATTACATTTACAAAGTATACCACGCTATAATACTTCATAATATGTTCACAGTTCTAATTTATTGAAAGTTAGTGTTGATAGGGCTCTTAGGAGCCAGTTACAACAACAGGATTTAAAACTTAGTTATAATCAGGGAGATAAATGAACAGTCATCCAGTATTTTTTTCACTTGGACGCTGAACTCTAAAATCTGAACTCAACATATACATCACCACTGCTCAATGAGAATTGGATCAAATTTATTTTAGAGACAGCTTTATGAATGTGACTTGGATTTATTACTGCAAGTAGGTACTCTTCTGCCACCTGGAATCTTCAGCCATGGGTTAAGACATCTAAACATCCTATATGGGACATGAGAAGGGTTGGGGCTCTAGAAGTCCCAAAATCCTGAGAAGAATGTCTAGAACAGAAAAGATTGGAATCTTTTCCCTCCACTAATAATTCACAGCTAGGAATTAGATAGATTGGTCCTTTCTTGAGGAACCATTTCAAAAAAAAAATCAAATGCAGCCTGCACCCAAAAGCAATAGCCTTGTAGCTAGGCCACCCAGATAGTCTATGGAAAATCATCACCAAATATCTCCTTTCCCTTCCTACATTAAGTATTTGTACTTTCCAAGCTACTCTTACCATCTGTAGGTATGCAGTGTAGAAGTCTCTCTGTTCCACACTGCATAAATATCTAGTCACTGTGAGGACTTGTAACCAATTCTTAAGCAATACAGGTGCATCCCAACCCTCTTAACCACAGAGACAGCCACAAAGACCTGGCTCTATGGGTCACCAAGTATCTAAGATATTTGCACTGCAAGGAGAGGTGGAATGGAGAAACACTCATCTTCAATCTTAGAATGTACGTGACAGGAATCTTTGTACCAGCATGACACAGGTGACTGACAGCACTTGCAAAAACATATATACCTACAGAGATTTGCAAACCACAAACACAATGATTTAGATATCTCCATTTTGGGGCAGAAATAAATGTGGAGTTCTGAGAATTTACATTTTAAAGGTATGCTTCTTCAAGGAATCAGTAGCTAAATAAATGTTTACAAAGATGGTCAAGCAGTTTTTGGTTTTTGTCTTTTCTTAATCACCACTTGCCATACTATTACAACTGCATAGCTTCTGAACTAGAGATAGTTCACATGTGGTGAGCTCTGAGCATGGATATAATGAGCTATCTTTTGTTTGCGGTCATCCTCAGAAATGTACTTATAATATTTTGGTAGAACCCTTACCAACTATTTCAGTTCAAAAAGGTTGTTGGAGAAGTGTAGTTTAATGAGCTTTACTGTATTTTGTGTTCTTGTATTTTGTAGCAACTTCATATCTTTGTTCGGTGGAATGAAAACAGCACTTAAAAAGCATCAACTTTCTTGTGGTTCTATGTTGTTTCTCTACACATTGCTTTTTGTATCATCTGAAAGACACAGGAGTTAAGAATAATGGCACAAAGTACCTATGATAGGCTACTGTGATAGACTGATGGCTTGATACAGTTTGCAAGAAGTGTTTTTATGATTTGTTTTTAAATGAGGTTACTACAGAATAAGGGAAAATGCATGGTATATTAGACTGTGTCAGAGAACTGACATTCATGCTGATGAAATACCAAGAGAGAACATTTTTGTTTATAATTTTCTCCAGATCCTGTCAGTGTCTACTTTCCATCACTTGTCTGTGATACGATAGTGCATAGCAGAAATTTCTCCGTAAAACACTGCTTCACACATTTTAGCAGATCAGCATACGGAGTGTTATGCGTCTTCAAAAGAAACTGATATGAGTTATAGATTTCATTACTTTTTGTGGGTAGAACCACAGTCAAGACACGACTTCTCTGTGTTGGATTCCATCAACTAGCATTATTGTTTACAGATTTATAACTTTTCAAATACATTGGATATGCAAATCTGCAAGCAACTATAGCTATTTAATAGCTCAAAAGGACAATATATACAGCATTTCACACACTACTTAACATATGTGTATGCTTGCCTTTCTTTTTTAACATTCAGATTTAGTAAGTAAACTCATTAAATCCTAGAAAACAAAAACATAGTTTGCAATTTATAATAAATTATCTCATCAAGATATTAAATATACTTCTATGAAAACATGGCAGTACAAATATTTTAATCAATTACTTATGTTTTTGCTTAAAGTATTATATTCATCACCTTGAAGTAAATTTTATTAGGTATCTGAGGTAAAGTAAAAAGAATAGTTAAAATAGGCTTTATCTGAAACTACATCTAATCAAATGGTTGTAAATACAGACATTTTCTTTTACAGGCACATTCATCATTTCAGTATTAAAGCCACTTCTTTGAATATGCCATAGCATATTCATAACATAGAGCAACATTGTTCTTCCATTCTGAATATCAGAGCTGGTATATATCAGTTCACATGCTAAACTGTGTTTTTGCCAAGGGAGATATTACTGTAGGGTTCATAGAGTTAATCGGCACAAGTCTAATATTAGCTTTTTATGTCGAAGTGAATTTTATATGCTGAAGATAATGAGGAATACATGTTTGGAACTGAACAGCATGTTTGCAGTTTGAGCTCAGGTCAAGAATGCAATTCAAATATCCTTTTCTAAAGACAAGGATCGAAATTTTATCATATAAATAGGCAAATAATTAAACAAAACATAATTTATAATTTAAAAAAAAAAAAAGTAAACTGAATATTTATCAGGACAAACAACACTGAAAAGGATTGGCTAGCTTCCTATATCCCTAAAAGTCTTCTCATGATAAGCAACTTTGGCTGTACAACAGATTGTTGATCATTCAAAATGTAAGTTAATATCAATACAGGAGTATCCTATATTAACAGGTTTATGGGTTAAAAATAGTAAATGACAGAGCAGTAGCTTTCCAGTTTTAAATTGGCTGTCAGAGAAGTTCTAACTTGAGCAGGTTTTAAACTGTTCCAGTAAACAATATTTTTTTTTTCTTTTTTTTTTTTCCCCCTAGAATGAAGCCATTTTAGACAGCTTCTCAAATTTCATGATTTTGAAGTGCAGTGTTCAAGAAATGCTCTGGTGTGTTAGGCAAGGAGCGGAATACAAGGGTATGAGTAATTTTGGGGATCACAGAGTGAGAACAGAGATACCACGATTGTCTTTCAGGTTACAAATGCCTTCTCATCTCCAGCCCTAGACCTCTACCCTAACAGCAAATGGTTAAATAGAATATAAATCAGTTATGCCCTTCCATCTTAGAGCTTCCTCAGTCCCAACGTTTGGTTCTCCTAAGAATAAGGTATGATTATGCTAAGCAACACAGATGGTATGTGCAGCGGGGAATCTCTGGGGAAAATACTTGCTGGTAAAAAGGTAGCTTAGATCCCCATGATTGTTTAGAAAATACTGAGGAAAAGCCAAAAAATATTGACCTTTGATCAAATGGACAAGATGAATATTTTTTGTTCTGTTTTTCCCACAAGTATAATCAACACATCACTCAGGAGAATTTTACTTAAGAGTTGAATCAAGCTCTTGATTATACAAAGACCCTAATACCAGATGGATCACATATACTCAGACATAGATACATATCTTGACAAGTACCTTAATCTCTATTTTTATGATTATTGTGCAGGATTTGTAGCTGTTTCAGAGCTCTTTGGTCTGAGTACACATCCTTGAGAACTGAATACAAACATTCATTATATTCACAACTATCATCTGGTTTCCATGGACGGGATATTTGTTTGTGGACCGGGAATGCAGGCACACTATGGGGACTTTTGCCCCATAGTCTAACAATACTCTGCAGTACACTCATGATAGTCCCTTTTCCTCTAAGCTTGTCTAAACATAGGATAAAAGCTCTCCGTGATGACAGTAGGAGAAAAGTGAGGGTAGAGTGTACATGTGGCACACCAGTGTGAAGGTGCTGTTAATGGCTGTCCACTGCCCTTACATATCACATTTAGTAAAACTAATGGATAAATGAATTAAAAAGCTTTATAACTTCTCCTGTAGTTTGGAGCTGGCATTATTATGCCTGCGTAAGTAACAAAATAGCAACAGAACACTGCAGAATACAAAGAACCTTTTTATTTTTTTTTCATCCCTGAACATGGCAGAGAATATATGGAGTTTGAATGAGAACAAACCCAGTGAAGTATAGCAGCATAATAAAGGCATACAACTTATTTAAAAAGTTATTAGGGTTATTGTTTGTTTTCAGTGGAATATTTACTTAATTGATAGCATGCATGTAATTCACACAAAACAATGGGAAATATTTGTTAGATTGAGGCTGCATTGTAAAGGTTTTGCTTTTGCCCTTCATACAATAGCATTTGATTTACTAATTTGCAGGAATATAAATGGCATTATGATTAAAACCACTGTTTCTGTCCTTTGTGACCCAGTTTTAATTATGAATCATCTGGTTTTCAGTACCTTTGCCAGGAAAAAAGCCATGTTCAGCAAGCTGTTTCTAGGCGATACTCATACGGGGCATATTAGGAAGTTCATCAGCTTGATAAGATAACATATTTTTTTCCCGCTCTCCCTAAACCTTGGTTTACTGTTCATTGTACTCATTAGTAATTTTGTATCTTCACTATGGTATTTACTAAGTTAATTACAAGACACTGTGTCAACACACCTGAAAAATCTTAAATTCATTAAATACAAAAATTAATAGTTTTACAATGTACAGTCATAAACCACAAAATAAATAACTAAAATGCTTAGGAAGTAATACATCTTTCTTCTTAGACTACCACTTTTTACATCTTAGGATGTCTACTCTTGCCATTAATTTAATCTAATAGATTTCAACATTCAACACCATGCTGGTACAAAACATTAAGTAGGCAGGACACTTCAGTTTCCATTCATTTTGAAAGATCTGCTGTATTTTATTTTTTTATAATTTTATTTTACAATTCCGTACTCTGAAAGACTGCTTTATTAGTTTGCAAATACCAAGAGCTCCATGGAGTAGTATAAGCTACACCTTAGGCCTTATAGATTATGTACAAGTTGCTACATATTATTTAAAGAAAACTAAATAAGGTTTGTCACTTATCCCATTCACTTTTAAAAAAATTCCTAATGCTCAGAATTTTTATTCAAAAGTATTTCAAAACAGCTATTTTTGTTCCTATATAGAATTTGAATCATTTTATTAAGGAATATTAGGAAGTCCAATAGAAATGTTGTTTTGTTTGGGGATTTTTTTAAGGCTTTATAAGCAGTCTGTGTTGATTTACTGGGTTCCATAGCAGTCAATAAACATGGATGTTTATTCCATTCTTTAGAATCCATTTAAACACTAAAAATGGGTATGACACATGAACAATTTTCAAATTCTTGATGTTTGAAAACTTTCTGGGACTATGCTTATGTCATGCTTACAAAGACATCAAAGCTAGCTCTAAATAAATCTGCTGAGGTTTGAAAGTAGTATAACAGGTTAGTTTGATGTTCTCCCTTGATCTTATCCTCTTTCCCGTACTTTGCTAGTACCTTAAAGCAGAGTTTGTCAGTTCAGGCTCAAAGCTGCACAGAAACCTTGGGTTTACTGGCCTAAACATCCACTAGCTTGAAGATTACTGAATAGCATCCTACAGGCACAATGGTGACTTTCCTGTATTATCTTCTAGCCACTGGAGATTAATTGCAGCTCTGGTAGGTGAATGAAAGGAGTTATATGGTACCACTCATTTGATTTCTTTTCTGGTGTGTTACAGCAGTGTTATTCATAGATGATGATAACGTTATGTTCCCTGAAAGTTAATGGAGACCATTTATATGCATAGACATCTGCAACTGTGGTGTTCCTGAAAATAATCATAATATTTATGGAAATACAAGATTTTGGTATATCAAGTTGCTATAAATCTTTATCAGTATGTTAAGCTTTGCCTGTTTCAACTCTGCAGGGTCCTTTGCCTCGGTTCAAGCAAACCAGGAATTAACCACAATATATACATATATTTCTCATTTCCTGTGTACAGTAAAAATACCATATACAGCAAAAATACAAAGGAGCTTTCCAATTAACATTCATAATTCTGGACAAAATGGTAACTATATAAGTAACCTACTACAGACTTTTTTGGTGCCACCTATTTGCATCCCCCCAATAGCACCCTTTTCCCCTCTCCTCTGCTATTTACCTTGCCTGTGAGGAGGGTACAAGAACAGTGAACCCCATGTCTGGGCAATTTGGAAGAGTAACGATGTGGTTGAGCAGCCAACCGTTACCTTGCAGAGTCTGAATGATTCACAGCTTGTTAGCACTGTCATCGCCTTCTCTCACATTCATAATTTTGCTAAAACTGTGCTGTCCTAATGATCCTGTTAGCTCTACAAGTGAAGGCAATAATTCTTGGCCTACAGGTTTGTTGCCAGTGTATACTGTACACTAAAGCCAAACCTACTCAAGTTGTAAAATACACTGGGTTAAATCTCTCTCCAGTATACCTTTGTGCCAGTATTTGAATTACTTTTCCAAAAATGGTAAAGTTATATACAATCAGTCACTGTCAATATTATTTTTGACAGTATCTTCAAAAAACACATTTTTTCTTCAGTGCCTTTCTTTGTGCCTCTACATTTAAAACAAGAAAGTTATCATTTTTTTGTTATTTTTTCAATATTTTACTTTAGTCTTGCCAAGTTATTACTTGCAGAAACAAGTAAAAGGAAATACAAAAAAAAAAAAAAAAAAAAGAGGTTTCATGTGGTTTGTGTATTCCCAGAATAATTTATTTTCAAGTCATGATTTTAAATCAAGATGCTTAATAGCAGATAAAGAGAACAAGTTCAGTATTCTAATCTATTTTTCCTAAGACATCCTTTTTTCCTTTCCTCCTTTATTTTCCTAATATGTATGGGCATCAACTACTTCGATGTCTGTAATTAGAGAGCTAGAAGTTCTATATTAAAACAATTTTAAAAAATCACTTAAAAAGTCAAGGGTTTAACAAAAAAAGTTTTTACAAAATATACAGCAAATAATTTTCTCACAAGTGTCTTGTCAAAGAGAATATCTGCACGTGCTGTTTTGCAAACCCTAAATTAAATCCTACACCTAATATTTTAGACCTCTGTAATTTGTAACAGAGGAAGTGGAGATATGTATAGGTGATATAAGCCGGTATAACCCTGTATAGGTCCTTATATAATCTTGTATAGGACAAGATGAATAAAATTCAGGCCTAGCATACTCAGCTTGTTTAATCTAGTAATGACTATGGATATGCTTTAACTAACCAACTTAACAGTTCTAGGGCCCTTCCACTGAATATGAGGTGCATCTGGCAGGATGACCATGTCCGTGTTTATCCTCCAGGAAGAGTATCTGGGATGTGAGCTGAGTCTGGGCAAAAGTGCTTGGAAAGAGCTAATTTCCAAAATATGCCATTGAAGCATTTAGCACTAACCACAGGAATGCCAAAACAACTCCAGTGATTTAGTTTCCTTATCTAGACCTGAGCTCCAGCACTTTCAATTTACTAGAGCAGAAACAATTCTTTTCTCTAGTTTCCAAAATGCCACTAGGAATAATCAGGCAAAGTATTTTGCTTTTTTACAAATTTAGGAGCCTGACAGCTCACAATCAAAAATCATTCATCCAAAAAAATATAGTTTAATAAATCCATATATTTTTAGAAGCTTTTCATTTTGTCCTAGAAATACTGAGTATTCTTACTATGTACATAGAGAGGTAGCCCCAGGCAATGATATCTTGTCAATGTAAACGACACAGTCAGACATATTTTTTGTCGCAAACTATTTCAAGTTCTTAGCTTTATTATTCTTTTTCTTTACATCATCTGTACTACATTACATGAGAGGAAAGATAAGAATCTTCCCCCCTCCTATTTCAATCTTGTCTGAAATTAAATATTCTAATCATTCAGTCTCTTCACATGGAAGTTCCTTCATGCTTCAAATTTTGTTGGACTTTTTATCTTTTTTTCATGAACTGACTGAATCTGCAAAGATTATTACAAAAAAAAAAAAAATCACATTCTTATTCTAGAGTCTATTTCTTAGTAAAACTTTTCTACATCTTTTTTCCATACATCCTTATATAGCATACATTCCCTTACCTGCTGCTGAATTTTGCACAAATGATTTGAAAGGGCAGTCGGGTGTGATATGCAAATCTTTTCCTTCAACTGTATATACTTATCCCTGAACTGTGATATCACTCTAATCAGTAATTTCAAATTTTACTTCAAAATTGCACTCTCTTACAGTAGTCTGCCACAGCTTTCATTTGCCCCAAAATTACTAGTTTTGCTTAGCTTTTTAGAACCGTTCTGAACTTCAAACTGTAAGCATGCTAATGATGTCCCTGGACAATAACAATTAGACAACTGGTATGCTGCGACCATTTCTCATCAGTCTACTATAAAGGGTCTGGCTGTCATCCTGTACTATCCCATTTCAACAATGTAGTGATACCATAAATCACATTAGTTAGATAAAACAATATTTTCCAGGTGGAGCTAACTTCATGGAAAGAACAGATGGAGCAGTTCCAAACGAACTGAAAAGAACGGTGAACGGAAAGGGCCAGAGTCTTTTGTTGCAGTAATCTAATCTAGATGTTTTAATAACACCATTAAAGTATATAAGTGCTTAAAAAATTTATGAGTCCTTATAAAGCTCATCGCCCATATATTCAGTAGGATCTCCATACACTTCTATAAAATAAATAACAATGCATGCATTATCTTATCTTACAATATATTTTTTCCTTTAGAATTAAATGATTTAGCTTACTAAAAAAGTAAACTCTTTGAAACAAAAGGAATGGTCTTCAGGGTGCAAATCAACAAAATTGGGAAAAAAAAAAAAACACTTTTAAAGTATTGTTTGTGTAAAGCACTTGTGTGGAAGGGTATGAAAATACTGCCATCAACTGAAAAAAGATACTAAGCAGTCTTTAGCCACTCTTTATTTAGAGATAGAACTAAAGTAGTTCATTTCAAAAAAACAAATCACACCAAGCTCCAGAATTCTAAAGAAAATTTCTAGGTTATTTATATCCACACTGAGTATGAGAGTCAGAACTGATATCCAGAACTCCCTTTCTTTTTTCAATTCTTGTGCTTGTGAGAACTGAGACTATGAGTTGTTGCGTGGATTTTCTGCATTGGGCGGTTTAACTAAGAGACATTTCATTAACAATTTCTTTAGGAATTTGAAAAAAAAACACATCGGGCAGGAAGTTTTCAAGGAACAAACAGCCATAACTATGTAATTCTTAGTGGATAACTCATCTGATTTGTTTTTGAAGACCACCAGGATGAAGGCAATCCTTTTCAGAGGTTCTCTGTCCCTATTGCTCGGAGGGTTTCTTTATTGAAGTGTCACCTGACTCTTTCCTGATGCAGTTTGAATTTACCATTGTATCTCTTTTTCACTAGAGGACAGTTAACTTGATAATTTTTAGCAATTGTCTTCCTCTATGTATTTGAAGATTCAAGTTATGACCCTCTTTTCCTTATTATCCCTCTTTCCCTTTCTAGTCTTCTCAGGCTAAAGTCATCTGTAGGTTTATGCGATATATACATACTCACAAACATCTAGCTGAACCTGAAACAGAAACACATCCATGATGATTTATCAATACACTTACATTTTAAAAGACAGAGATTGTAACATAAATCTAAAACACATGCCTTTTGGCAAGTTACCAGCTTCCAGTATTCCTTGACTATGACAAATTCATCAAAGCAAAAAAGTGCCCCAGGGAAACTTGCTAATAACATGGCTCAATGTTATCTCCCCTGGGGTAAAGTAAAAAGGATGGGAGCCTTTCCCTCTAATTTAATTAAAAATGAAAACTTTCATTAAACTAGGATGTATCACACAGTATTTTAAGAAAAGCAATCTCTGCTGTGTTCATGAATCACTATTGTGTATAAGAAAATTAAATAAGATAAAATTAAATGATAACAAATGGATACTTTATGTAAGTACTGTGCAAGAAGTTTAAGGATTCTTCTTAAGGCAGAAAGAAGTTCTTCTGGCTGATTCAAGGCTCTGAGGTTTGCCACCTTCATTTTTCTGAAGGAATAAGAGGCAAAGCAAATGTAGAAATGACCTCAATATGAAAGAGAAGAAAGGATGAAAGGCTTCATACCAAACACAAGTGGTAACTTCTCTGAGAACATAAACTAGCAGAGGAGGGTCAATTACTGTTGTCTTTCCCAGTTTGGTCATATTATATATTTTTGTGACAACGCTTAATTGAAGGAGAAACATTTTAAGCAAAAAAAAAAAAAAAAAGACACGAAGTTTTTTATATGTGTTATGGGCTACTCTAGACCCTGGTCATAACAAAGTTACTTCCTGTGTCAAAATAAAAATAGCCCTTTCATAAAAGTGTGACACAGGGTTGGGGAAATACCTCAAGAAGTCTAAACATTCTTCTCTTTCTTCCACCATATAACCCTATTTGCCCATAAGTGATACGTGGGTGCACGTTTTATCATTATCATCAAGCCGTTTTATCATGCCGTGTCCAAGAAATGCTAAGAGCTGGTCAGTCTGCCTAACAGACTGAAGCTCTTCCAGAATATTTCATCCCTGTTGACCACCTACCTACTTGGTGCTACCTCTGCTAACACAACTTACACAAATATTTAGACATTCTTTAAGAAAATATTATTTTATATTCATTTTTCTTTTATTTCAAACACACTCATGTTTTATTATTACATACATGAATGTGTGGATTTCAGAAACTATTTATTATTTACTGTCCATTAGGTATGTTTGAGTAGAAGTGTTGTAAGGTGATTAAAAATAAAGTATTAATCAATATACTTTGATTACATATGTGTTATTAGTCCTATATTACATAGAGAGAAGATGAGGCACCAAAGAAAAATGTGACTTAAAAGTCACTACTGTAGTGGAATCAACATCCAATTACCAAGATTTCTACACCATTTTGTATATGACTACACTTTATTTCCATTTAAAACCAATCCTTCCTCTTCCCTCATAGAATTTTATGAGACATTGCTTATAAGTCACTGTATGTTTATGAATAATATAAAATATCCAACGTTCAGGAATGCAGCACTAAAAATGAACGCTTGAGTTATAGCAGTAACAGAAGATGTAAATAAATCATTCAGCTACATGCTTAAGTACTGTCTCTATTGCACAGAATTTCATCAAGAAATTCGCTCTATATTTATGCTGCCACTAGTAAGTTTTCTTCTTCCAATTTCTAATAAACTTAAAAAAAATGCAGTAATTGGGAAAACACTCCCTCAGAAACAACCTTTTTCTCATAAGACCACTGCCTACTGTTAACTCTCAGCCACGAGTGAAAATATCAAGGAGCAGAACTCAAGAACAGAAGCTGCTTCAATTCAAAGCTAGTGCAGTGTAGGAGGTGCAGAATTACCCTGTAGCTAAAAAGAGACACTGTAAATTTGCCAGCCATCTTAAAATGTAATATCATACAGTAGCAAAGAATTTGACAAGACAGTGCTGAAGATAGTTTGACACTAAATTAGTATATATAACGTTACATACCTAGAACATGCCCTTTTTTTTTTTTTTTTTTTTTCTCTGTTCCCTCTCTATCTTTATTTTTGTCTGAAGGAGCTTTGCTCATTTCTCAGTCACCCTTGCTTCTCCCCACCATCATTTTATCCATCATAGAAGGTGCTCACTCATCCTACTCTTCAGTCTGGTTCATACTAGCTTTGAATTACACTGCGTGCAAGATAGGCAGAGAAATGTCAGGTTAAATTTCACAAGTTTAATATGAAAATAAATTAATACATTTTGCATTTCTACTTTGGATTTCTAAGTCAAACTGAATTGTATTTCACATTACTAATGAACTTCTGGAATTGAAACTATCCCTTCCAAGACAATAAGGCAGATGATCAGTTACCAATAGATGTGTTTGTTGTTTCTACAAAAATCTGAGAAGAGTTAAAATTCTCCTGCTGCTACTTGGAAAGCAGCTCACTGGGAGACAGTGTGATTCATTCTACCTTTTTCAAAGACAGTAAAATGCAATAAAAAGTGGGCTTGTGACAGAAATAAGCTAGTAATGAATATATAGAGTGAGAAAATAGATCTCTTGATTCAAAAAACATTATTCTCAGAGTTATTTTACTTAGTAGTATCACACTTTAAACAAAATACAAAGTGTAAGCCAAGGTTGAGACATTTGTTTGTGTAAAAAATTCTCTCTCCTGAATTGCAAAGCTCCTTGCCTCCAGACTGATTTTTGTTACATTTTGAAGGAAATGCAATGCCGAGATTTCTGCCCAACAATACCACAGTGGGTTTTTACTACAAAAAGCAGTGTTTCTCCAATTATGTACTTTTAGTGTTATCTCATCTCCTGTAGGAGGGCCAGGAGGCATGAGAGATTCCATGGTTGTTGCTTTATTGAAGAAATAATCTGTTCTCTACTCTTGACAGTACTTTCTCACAGGAGAGGTCTTTGAAAGTAGGAATCTTACAATGTCTATATAGATTATTTTAACAGATGTCCAAAAAGCACATAGACATGTTAACTAGAAGAAACTTATGCTCTATACAATAATACAGAAGAGATTGTGTACCATTGCTTTTAAAAAGTGATACTTTCCACTCATCTCTCTGAGTGACACAGCAGTTCCAAAAAAAAAAAAAGGGGGAAAGGGAAGGGGGGAAGGGGAAGGAAAAATACCTGTTGAAATGACTTCTTGCTAACGCCCAGACATTTGCATAAGGCACATTGCCAGTTGGCCCATAATAATTTATAGAGTATCATGTGAGCAATAACAGCTCAGATGCTGATAGTCGTAGCACAAACTGGCTAATGGTCTGCAATAATATTGACTTAGTAACCTCATGTCCTCCCTAAAAGATGTTCCAATCAAAATATTGTACCCATGTCATAGAATTTGAATTCAAAATTCCTTCCAAAGTCATCTCACCACTCATGTTCAGGCAGGATAACCACCAAAAATCACAGTTCTTTTCCCTTTCTCTGAAACTGGATCTCATTATTGTCTGTTTTGTTATCTTGCATCTTAGATGCATGAATCACATTAATTCATTTACACACAACTGTGCTCAATTCTCCTCCATCAAGGGACAAAATAAAGGACTAAGGCTTCTTTAGCCCAATACTCCATCTTGCACATTGCAGACCAATTGCCATGATCTCTCCATGTAATAATTTCCTACTGCCATGTATGGAACAGGTAGAATTTCAGAAGCTGTCTTTCATCAGCTGTAAGTGCATCCAGACACAGGTTCATTAAAACTAATTTCCGTTGCAGATATTAGGTTGTTAATTGGCTTCCAGATGAGGTATTTTTGTTAGTCATTGATTAGTAGGTTTGGTTTCTCTATATGTCACTATTCATATACCTTGTTTCAAACTGGGGTGTTTTTGCCTGTTTGCCTGACTTTTTTTTTTTTTTTGGGGGGGGGGGCGCTGTTATTAGTAGTGGTTATTTTTAGTATGCTATATGACATTACGCTGCACTTCTGGATTTATATGTAATCTCAAAGGCAGAAGGTACAGTATCCTTTGAGAATGCAATCCAGACTTCATTTGAGACTGAGAATGCAGTCCACTTAATCCAAACCTAATGGCTATAAAATGCTGACTAATTTAGAAACTGGAAAGTTTGGCCTGGATTATTCTCTATACCTATTACCGAGTCTGTCAGTAACCCTAGAAAAACAAACTCTGAACAGAATTTTGATACAGTTCAGAATTTTAAGTTTATAACTTTAAGATGAATTTTCAAAATATCCTACAGAAATTTACTGCCAATGAAGAATATAGTATATGAACCAAAGAGACCAATGTACTTAGGTCCTCTTAAGCTATCTCTGGAATTTTTGGGGATAGACCCCCAAAAGCTTAGAAAGTTGTGTACTTTCCCGTTTCAGCTGTTGTAAAGGATAGGAAGTTTCAGACGGAGCTCTTCTAGACCACAGAGACTTGCTAGATCTTCTCTTGCATATTTCAGTCCTCTTTGTAGGCAAGGGTAGGGGTACAACACACAAGATATTTTTATCTCCTCATTGATTTAATAAATCAAAAGTTTTGCCAGTATGGAGTAGAAAATTTTTGCCAGGACATTTATTTCTAGGAGGCAAGGAATAAAAACGTATGAAATATGCAGCAATCTCTTCTCTTAGCATAAGCAACTCTTACATCCAGACTTTTATGCTGTGTATATAATATACTAGTAAACCAAAATCTGGGCCAGGGACACTGATATCAGTAAATTGTCCATGTTTTTAAGCAGACCTGGTTCTTATCACAATCTTGGCCTATGCTTGAAACCATTCTGTATAGTAGCTTTGTACGTAACCACTCTGGTTTTAGGGAACAAGCAAGTAGGCAAGTCAAGCTGCACCACAGCAGACAAGCTCAGGTTAAAAAAATTGTCTGCGTCAGTCAGATGTAGCCTTAATTATCTCATAGCACTCCAGATGGGGAGATTTGTAGGAAGAGGGTAGAATGTTGTAATAAGTTATTGAATATAATCAATCAGTTATAGGTTTTCAGCTATTAACAAATGTTCAATCTTTCTAAATTCACTGTAAATTCCCACATAAAATAGAACTCAAATATTTCAACCTATTTTCAGTTTAAAAATACACAGTAAAACAACTTCAAACTTATACAATTTTAGTGGAATTAGTAAAAAGCTAGATCATCTTTGTTAGTTTCTATTTCAGACTAATGAAAAGCAAAGATCCTGATAAAGTATGGTTTCTTTAATATTCTACAATTATATTGCTTTTCCCCTGCCAACAGTACTGTCAAGCTGCTTCTGTTGGTACAGGAATAAGTGCCCTTCTCTTGGCAATGCTTGCTTCTTTCTCCAGGCATTGATTTTCACATAACTGGTAGGATCCTCATACATTGAAAACTGTAGTTTCCATTACATATTGATTGAAACTATTTTTCAAGAGCCATTACGGTATGGAGATGGGGACCAACAGATTCAGTGACACCTATTTCTTGCAGAAAACAGCTGAAATTAGAAAAACAGAATTTACCTACTTTTTTTGGTGTGTGCACACACTTTAATGAGACAGAACAGAAAGGGAGATTCAGCAGTTTTTGGAAGATGGCAATCAGCAGCTTTAAACAGTAGTTAATAACCAAATTCATTGGCTTGACTCACGTAATACGTCCTTTTACTGTGCAGGCGAAGAGAGAGTGCTCTGATCTATTTAACACCTTAACCTTAAAAGGTTACTACTATTTCAAGGAGTTTTGAGTTCATTTTTGTTATTTCAAGCAACCCTCAGCCCCCAACACACAGCCTTTAACCTTACATTGTAGATATAAAAGCTTCACCAGATATCATATAAATGCTTTGCAGAGGAAGTATTGAAACCCGGTAAGTACTGCAAAGGAAAGCTAAAATTCCTGTCACACTTGTACATATTCTTCTCGCAGCTAATGCCACAAAACTACTTCAGATTTGTTCCCTTGTTTTCATGCTGTATGCTTTAAAATGTAGTTCTCTCCATTTTTGTCTTATTACCTATGTGACTTTTTGATCTAGAAGTTGACAACCAGGTGCAACTGCTCATTACAAGTGTTACTTTGTCACTTTGTGTATTTCAGTATACTACCTGAAATACCTACTTCATCTACTGTAATTTGACTATCTTCTTTTTAGTGTTGTTAGACAATATTTATCAATAAAATGCTTAAACTTCTTCCCTTGAAATGTAAATTTCATTTTAAATGAAAATACGCATTTCATATGGTATTTCCGCACATCACTATGATGCTTAGCATAGATTTATGATCAAAAGTCCAAAAGCCATATAAGATAATTGGAAATCTATTTACTATTATAAATGGATCATTCTTCAGATCAGTGAGCATTTCTAAATTTCAGTTTGACTACTAAATAAGAAAATCATTAGTAATTGACAGGGCACTAAGTCATCCTTTATTTTACTTTTAAAATATATATCTACTTATTAGAACATAAAGTAGGCAAGCAAATACTAGAATCTATTTATTACAAGAAGCATGAATCAAACGGAACAGATCCTTTCTAGGTGTGTTAATTATCATCATTCACCTACACAACAAATTATTGGCTAGGATAATTGGTATATTTATCAGACTTGAGAATGTACTCCATCAGCTTTATAATAAGAGTATGGGATTCCTGTATCGGGTGATACTGAAGGTCTACCTAGCCTACTAGCCTGTCTTGGACATTGGCCACACTAGGCAGAACAGAACACACATGTAGGAGGATTTTAATTAGACAGGTGGCCAGTACGGAAACTATTTGCATCATTGTGATATGCTGAACCAGAAGCAGTATGCATATTAACAAGCCTCAGTGGCTTTTTTCCTTCCAAGAACTTGCTCAATTGCTTTTGAATCTGAGTGAAATTCCCAGAAACTGATGCATAATGAGATGTTGTGTAAGAACTTGCTTTCTTTTCCTTCTTTTAAGCTAGGCTTCTGCTAGCCAGGCATTGTTTGATGCTTTCCAGATTTTGTTTGAGGAGATAATTAATCTCTGTCTACCTCTCCCTGTCCTTGCCTCTCATGATTTTGTAGACTCTGTCATCTCAATGGTCTTTCTCTGAAAGTCTGAAAAATCCTAGCCTATTTAGACATTTATCACATTTGTCATTGGTGATGCGGTTTCACCAGCATTTACCAAAATTTTAAACAGTACAGTGAACAAAAGCACAACAGCCATAATTCAGTAATACCTCTGAGTGTAAGCTAGAACTGTGCAAAATGCTGTATGTGTTTGGAACTGTTTGAAGGAAAGTGATAGAAATACTTTATTCATTCTTAAACCATAGAAGCTTCTGTATGAGAAAGACATTTTTGAGTGTTTCATCTTCATCCTTTCATTAGCAGGGATGTTAGGATTTACATATGAGAGGTGAGAAAGACTTTAAAAGAACTTACTTTGGGGAAATAAATTGGGAAAGAATACACAAAGAAAAAAAAAATCGTTATGCCACAGAAACAGTGACTCTCCAGAGTCTGATTCAGTATAAAAAAATTCCCAAACTAAACAACCTCAGCTGACAGAAAAGGCCTGTGAGAAGATTCTCACCAGTTGCAATTATTTTTGTCTAGAAACCAATAACACATCATATTATAGATGAAAAGCTGTATTTGGAATTACCAATGCAATTACCATGCATTTTACCAGTAAGATTGTTAAACATTAAATAACAAAAACTTGTAAAAATAAACAAAGCAAGTATCAAAATGATACTGAAAAAGAACTGAGATTATTTTCAATACATTAGATCATACTACAGATGCCTATTACTTCAACAAATATATGTTTCAAAAGGATTTGATACTGCTGCAGGAGTAGTAGGAAGTACAAGAACATAGTTTTAGATAATAGCAGGTTAATTTACATATTAGATAGTAAGGATCTTTTCCACATTTATAAAGTTAAAGAAAAAAAAAAAACACAGAAAACATAATTTATTGATAACCATTTTTTTTTTCTAATAAAACACAGGAAAACAGAACTTCTGATTCTAGAATAACAAAAAAAGAGTTTAATTATTTTACATATTTTAAGAGATACTGACTTTTTTTCAGAGTCAGTAAAGTAGTTCCAAAACTACACTTGCTATCCAAGTACTAACAGCTATAATATCTTAAAAATAACAACCTTGAATATGTGCACCTTAACATAGGTTTGCAGTATGTTAGGAAGCATTAAGAAAAACAAAACAACAAAAACACATGCACACACACACACAAAACCCCAACACTTCCATACTGTGGGCATTTTAAAGCCCCAGATAAGTAACGAAGTTCCGAGAGGCCACAATCTTGACCTTACAAAGTTTTGAACATGATGATCATCTATTAAGGTCATCTAATACTGAGGAAACTTACTGGCTTACAAGATCCAGCCCAAGCAACTCAGTAGGTAAATGCTAGAGCTTGAAACAAGACTTTTGAGACATGGTGAAGCCTACTATTTTACTTAGCAGCACAGATTTGTCTTCAGGACTTTAGTGGTCATGATTCCTATTGCTAATTATTTTGTCTTCTACAAAGAACACAGCAACTAACAGAACTCTTAACATCTTTATTTCCTAGTGTACTATCTAGGACAAATGCTAGCATAATATGAGATCCAGCTTGACTTGGTACTTGGCCCTAACTGTCCAGCTAGCCCTAACTGAGATAATTGCTCAGCAAATCAAAGCTGTGTAGTGAAGCAAATAATTATATGTCACAAATTCTTGTGCTACACCATTTATTTTTTCACCCTTAATAAGTAGTAACTTAGAGTCATAGTCTTCTACATAAAATAGAAAAATGACAAATTATTTTATGTCTCCAGACTAGCAAACAATGCTTATTTTTTTCCAAAACTTTTCAAACATGAAATTGTTTAAGTACAGAGGCTATGATCTTTAACAGTCTTTAGAGGAGAACAATTTTCTCTGAGATAGGTCAAATGCTGAGTGAGGCTGGGAAAGTTAATCAGTAGGCATTGGATTAGCTCAGAGACTAAACAATGTAGGAAGATTTTAACAGATTTTATCACAAATTTCCAAAAATAATTGCTAATTTTATTTGAATTTAACTCAATGGGGACTTGAACTTTAGAGATAAATATTTTGAAGCAGCAAAGGAATGCTTAACACTTCTGAAAATTTGTTTCACATTTTCATACTGTTATGTGAAAAGTTGAAATATCAACATGATTTTCTCTTTTTGAATATATATCTTGGGGATAGGAAATAAAGGGTACAAGCAATGAATTATTTCATCCTAAAACAGTCCTCAAAGATAACATGAAAGCTCTTTCAGAGGTATTCATTTCTGTCTTTTAGAAAAGGGAGTCTAAATTAGATTAATAGTACTTTTAGGGATGAGAATAGTTTTGAGATTAAAAAAAGCATACATGAAGACATTTACAGATTTACTAGCTATCTTAATTCCTTAAAAAAGGAAAAAAAAAATCTATGGAGATTTAGCTCATACTTAATGGATGCAGGTGAACTGGCTTGCCATTAAGTGACTTAATTCAGGTTGCATAAATGCAAGCAACCAGTCAAGTTTTTCAGATTGCAAAAGGATCTAAGGAATCTATCTCCTGCTCCATGCCCTCATGTGTTTGTTTGTTTGTATTTTAAAAAGAAAAAGAAAATAATTTTTTTTTTATCCCAGACCTTTTCTACCACTGTTTCTCTCTACAAAGAGCCTGGCTACATCTTATTGGTAACTGACCCATAGGCACTGGGCAACCGTTGTTAGGTCTCCCCTAAGCTGCCTTGTCTCCAGCTGCACAAGCCTTGTTCACCCAGGCTCTCCTCACAGGGCAAGGGGGCCTGTTTGGTAGTCCTTTGTTCAAGCTTAACTATGTTCTTCTTGATAAGACAGACTAAGAACTGGATGTAGCATTCCTGATGTAGATTAGTAAGCACCATGTAAAGGACAAAAAACACTTAATTACTGCCTATGCTCCTGCTAATACAGTCCCCTATGCTCCTGGCTTTCATCACCACCAGGTCACACTGCTGGCTCACATTCAGCCCAAAGTCCACCAGGACATCAGGTGTTTTCCAGGAAAGTTGCAACCTGGCCAGCCAGTCCTCAAAATGTACTGCTGAGAGGCATCAGTCTATGTCAGGTGTAGAATTTGATATTTGTCCTTGCTGATTTTTGAACTATTCCTCCAATTTATCCTGAGCACTACCTGAATATCATCAATATACTCCAGCATATCAAATGCAGCCCAGTGTCATGAGCAAACTTGATTATAGTGCCCCCTGCCTCCTGACTACGTCATCAACAAAGATAGCAAACCTGACACACCTCAGGATAGACCCACTGACTCTACCTGGATAACAGTTAGAAGTAGAGTGCAAACCCTCAAATGCTACCCTTTGATTGGATGATCCAGTCAGTTTTCATGCTTCTAGTAATGTAAACTACAACCTCCAGATTTTGATACAAGGAAGCTATAAGAGGCTCTGTGTAAAGTCTAGAGTCAAAGCAGACAGCTTTACCCCAACAATATTATAGAAGGCAACCAGGTTTCAGACATCATTACCCTTGGTAAATCCATGCTGGCTGTCACTCTTCATCTTCTCCTTTATTGGTCAGAAACCACTATCAAGATTAAATCTTTTCACAGTTTTCTCAGAGGACACCCTGTAGCTCCCCAGGTCCTTGCCCTCTTTGAAGATGGATACAACATTTCTCTAGTCATCAGAATGTCCCCTGCTCTCCACAGCCTTTTGAATTTGCCTCACATTGACATCAGTCTGCTCTCAGGATCCCCAGATGTAAACCATCTTGTCTCACAGACTTGTATGGGTCAAGATTTCTTAACCTTGGCACTAGGGCCTGGAAGACCTTATTGGTAAATGCTGAAGGAAGATATATCCACTGACACAAATAGATGCTACAGGATATCTAAAAAAGCTGAAGAGGGTTAATAGCTATCACATATAAACTATGTGAGACATACATCTACTTAGACTAGTAGCTGAAGGTCTACAGTACGTCTATACAAGGGCATTAGTTCAGATCAGGGGTGTGCTTTAGAAACAAATTTCCTGATTGTGTCCACTTTTCTGCTTTGGGTCACATCTCAAAGCAGTCTGAAAGAGATAGATTCCTTTTGGGTGTAACTAAACACCTAAACCTATCCAGCCACAAATGCACTTAGACATCTTTAATGACTACCAATTTGAGCCCACTATGTCTGGTCAGCTATATTAGTCTAAGCTCTCATGCTATTATTGAGTAGAGTTGGAATTAAGACACCATAAAAATCATACAGACATCTATAATTTAAGACTCGAGTGTAGGTGTCAGTTTTGCACAGAATTGCTAACCCAGATAGCTAAATTACATGAGATGAATCATGTTCTTTAGTCTTATTAACTACGGCAATAAGTAAGCACACTTCCTCCATCAATAAGTCTTCTTCAGTATGGAAAGCCTCGTGCATGACAAGCAAAAAAGAAACAAAGCAAATTTTTAAGTAGTCCTCATTGGCACTTACAAATTTTGGTAGATAATGTATTAATGTATTCTTATGTTTCTAGTAGTTTGTAGATATATAAATTTGGTGTATTGTGCTATCATTAAGAAGTCTGAATGTGATGAAAGATATATCGAAATTAGTCCCGTAAAAGGCCTCATAAATCAGAGCTTCACAGCTGTAAAAGCAAACTAAGTTTCACTCATGAGAGCTCATTCTTAAACAAGTTGATATTTAGCAAACTAAATGAGGGAAATAATTTAGTTTTTTTTGTTTGTTCGTTTTTATTTGTTTGTTTTGTAGCAGAGGACTAGAGCAGGCATTGTAAAAGATTAATCTGTCTCTGATTAAACTGTCTATTCAATTTACAAGAACAAACACACAGCTGTCAGACATATAGGTGGCTCTCCTAGAAAGCAAACCGCAAGTACTTTTTAAAGAGCTTCACAGGAGTCATGAAATCTGCCAGATATCAAAGGTACAAGTAATATTTAAATGAAATTAAAGAACTGAACTGCCATCTTGAACATAAAAGAAAGGAAGTGATTCATCAATATTTAGAAATCAATAATCTCCTTCCACCTTATGGACTGATGCAATGAATAGAAGTCACAGTACACATTGAAAACATCAAGTTTCAGAGTGATGTTCAAAACAAGTTATCCAGTCAAATTTTTATATTAGCTATATGAACCCATTTTAGGAAAAGCACTTTAAGAATTCTTCACATTTTTAATTTCTATGAAAAGCATAAAACATGAAAGTCACATATTTGAGAATTTAAAATAAGTGTTCATATGAAGATTATTAACACCTCACCTCTGCTATACATGCATATATGATTATGCATCTCATAATCCCAAAATTTGCATCCCAAAATTTTCTATAATTTTACCTGTCAAAAATATATCTTCACATTTTTTGAAGCCCAAGGCTTATATAAAGCCTCCCTATAAAACATTGAAAGGTGCTTAAATAGCTAAATACATATTATAAAGTCACTTTTTGCCAAAAGTCAAAACAAGGTAATCTCCAAAAAATTAGAAGAGGGAAATCTACTTAAATAACAAAATAATGGGCTGTCATTTTTATGAAGCTCCACTGCCACCATCTGATTCAGTCTTCTTGGCCACATAGCAGCAACAACCTTTCCCAGCAGGTCAGGGAATGTTCACTGCTGAAATAAATGTATCTAAGCTGCTTATATGAAAACTGCTACTATGGAATAATAATTAAATAGATTATGAGAAAAATATGCTATATTGATAAAAACCTATATAGTAACTTTTCAGAATAAGAATTGAGAATACCAAAGGATCCACCTCATTTTACAGAAATAGAAGCAACCTGCTCTGTCAAACGGTCCTCAAAATATTTACATTATTAAGAGTATAGACAGAGGTAATTGTATAATTAAGATACAATAGGAAGTCGCTAGAGTAATACCACAGACAGCAGTAGGGATGTTGGCACTTTTTGAAACATCTTTCATACCTCAGTCTATAAGAGCTGGCAGACATTAGTGAAGCAATCCTTTAGTATAGAGATATTTCCTTTAGTGCAGAGATACTTCCACAATAATAACTTATGTATGTTAACCCTTAAGTGTTTATCAAGAAAAAAAGGTCTTATTTATTTTTAAAATGAGATTAGTGAGGTAAATCATAGAAGTTACAACTGCATAAAAGCTATACTGCCTTAGTTTTAGCAGAGGTGCCTTCTTTAGTCATTCTAAAAGTAACATGCATTCATTATTCTAAGATGGCTTTTACAGAGCCAAAAAAGCACGAAACTAGAGAGGATTTTGTTTCCTCTTTTTTTTTTTTTTTTTTTATCATATGGGGAAGAGTTTTGCTATACTATTTCCAAATGTAAGAACTAGCCAAAATACAATGAAAAAAGTACACAATGCTAAGGAGAGAAGATAGAGTTTCCATCAGCAGGAGTTTCATTTCCACTCATATAACCTACATTTACTTAGACATACACATATATAAATAGCTCCTTCAGAAATAAAGCAGCTGATTCAGAGCGTAGACTTCAAAGAAGCTCTGTACAGTCCTAACCATTATTCCCCTTGAGTATTTCTACTGACATCAGTAGGAATAAGATTAAGCTAATAATGTTTTTGAAAATCAAATATTTAATTGATCAATGTAAAAACAAAAAAAAATGTAATTTGTCTCAAGTTTTTCCTGCAACTGAAATATAATGGATAAAACAAGATAAGTCAGACCAAGTGATTTCTGCTAAAGGGTTTTTTCTTCTTTACTCTTTCTGCCAAATATATTTACATAGATTTGCAAATCTTGATTCCAATTTAGATCTTAGAGGTTGGCATAGTAGTGCCTATCTTTTCAGAGAATTTGGTGAAGCCTTCAGTTATTTTGAAGAACTAATTTGGATCACTAGTTAAAATGCAAGAGCAAGAAATCATCGCATATTTAGGTAAAAAGCATTAGAATTACACTTTTACCAGTACACTTCTAAAACAAAGCAATATAGCAGTTAACTAAGTCATCTGTTTTAATATCCAAGTCATCTTTCTTTTATTGCATCATGCACAGATAAGCAAATTAATAAATGTAAAAAGCACTCTCTTTACTGTGACCAACTTAAGCAAAAGTCTATTCTGGACATCAGATTTCATTAGCACCTTTCAAACAGAATGCAAGTCTTTTTTTTTTTTTTTTTTTCCTCAGAAAGGAAACAAGCATAATCTTTCTACATTATTTCAATCAAGTAGGACGTAATTTTAAAGGATCGTGTAATCTTAAAGTAAGGTTAGACTTTAATTATTACCAAAATAATGACTGCATCTTCAAAAATCAGAGTTGCTACATTAAAAGATATCTGCAAGTAGTCTTTAGCGACTCTGTTATTCCATATCATGTGAAAAAACTGAGATTTATAAACATATTTATAATGCAGTTCTTATTTTTTTTTTTTATTTTTAAAAGAAAGGTTGGTTTAGGTATGAATTTCACAATTAATTGTGCAAATACAGTACCTAGTAATTATGTCGTCACCTGTTGTACAACTTATTTCTTAAGTTTAGCTTGTTCATACTACAGCTATCATGTTGAAATAACATAAAAATGTGATGGAAAAAAAATCTCTGAGAAATGATAAAACAAATTGGATTAAATTTTTGGAGTTGCTTTCATTATGCATTGTAAAATTCAGTTAAGTATTATCAAGGATTGAAGCTTCTACAAGAAACTGAAATTCTAAGATTTTTGCACTGAGATAGAGACAAAGAAAATCTGGTAACTTTTATATTTCTGTTCTATTCTGGATGTGAAACCTCATGAAACCAATTATCACTGTAATAATTATAATTTACAGTAAGGGAAAAATTAAGCACTGAACTTTGTAAGAAGATCCTGCTATCTAAATGGACACACCTTATCATGAGTGTAGAGGATTTGATCCCTACATAAGCCTAAATTCACTAATCCAGCTTCATGCAAGTACAACTTCTTTAGAACTTCCATAGCTATTTAATAATGTAGCTTTCAAGATTAATTAAATTTGCATAAATGGAAAAGGAAAGTTTTTAAACAGTTATGCTAATTAAAAATAGAATGGGCGGGAACATAAACAAACCCATCTCAGTCCCGAAAGATGCTTGCTCTGCCAACCACAGATATGCAAAAGAATTAATTATTGTTCTTTTCTAAGCTATTTTTACACACACAAAGACCTATATTCCTTGTCACCACCTTTTCCTATCAATATTTGAGAATCATTTCCTTTAATGCTTTTGTTAAAATGATTTTATTGTCTAGTTATTTCTATTGCTTTTCCCTGGACACTGTTTGTCTACATGTTTCTAGAACTGAGGTGCCTAAAGCTAGATGCAAAATTCAAGTTAAGGTCTAGCAAAAATATATAGAAAGAAAAAAAAAAAAAAAAAGATGATTTAAATTGCTTTTTTAAGAAATGTACAGTCATGATCAACTATATTTCCCAAGAAAGGGCCTTCTAACCACTCTCTCCAGAAACACACAATACATATGTGAAAGTTATTTTTATGCAAATGAGGAATTTTGTCATTATTTTTTTTGATCTCCATCCTGTTTGTCTGGAGGCAGAGCTTTTTCCTATGAGGGGAAGGGTTTTTTCCTTTACATCATTTCTCCTAGTTTTGCTTACATCTTTGTCCTGTTCTTGCAGCTACTCTAACACTACCTGCAGATAAATCCTATCTATTCCTTCTCCAAGATTCTTACATAGCTGCTGTATGGAGCTCAATCAAGAGCACGTATTGCAGAACCTCACTCTGCCCTGCAGTTTATTTCACAACAGATCACTTAGCTTATTTGCAAAGTAGTATGATGCACATTCACCTAACACTAGTTCCATCTGTTGTGTAGTATCTCCAGCAACCCACCAAACAGGTTACAAACTCTTTTTTTCTTTTTTGGAAAAGCATTATAGAAAGGCAAAGTAGAGCTATATCACTCCTGAAAAAAAAAAAAAAAAAAAAAAAAAAAAAAAAAAGAAAAGAAAAAGAAAAAAAAAGATGCTGGAGCATAGTTCAAAAGATATCTGACATCATTTCTTTGTTAATGTTATGTTATTGGTGCACTTCTATGGCTGTGTCCTGGCTTTCTGCTTTGCGCATGCAAGGAAAACAAAATGCAAGCATACATTTCTACCTAGATCAGTATCATTTCCTATGTTTCCCAAATATAATGACTAAGATTAGTCATATTTTGAATTATGACTGTCTCAACATAAATGTTAAAACAGAAAGGTATAAGGTAACAGATGTTATATGAACAGCATTTAATGATATGTTGCAGTACTGTAACAGCACTCAGTCTTCTATAGATTTTCAGTTTTCTTGTTTTAGCTAGTGACTGCACACTCAAATAGTGATCATAAAATAACTGTTCCAAGTTATGCATTTTTATTAATTTAGCTGCATATTTATATTCTGAAGAGGTAACATGTATCCATTTAAATATTCATTTTAACTAATAGTCTGGTGCAATTGTTTACAGCAAGAGTTTCTACCTCCCTGCTTGTGCTTCCAATATCTTTGACAATAAAGAGAGCTAGGAGAAGAAATATGAATTAGGATTAAATCAACTGTCATTTTTAATCACATCTAGCCCACACTTTAAGTATGCCTCAGCCTTAAACGCATTGAAAATGAGATATGGTAAAAGATTTATAGAATTATATAGACTAGAGTTTCTGTGGTTATACAAAGTCTATATATAAAAAGCATTACAATGATTTTATAAAGACTTTAGAAGGTATATAGAAACCTATATTTACAGATAATTATTACTTACTCATCAGGCCTCTCTTTTAGATATGTAGATGTCAAGATAAAGTCAGCTGAGATCATCATAAAAAAAAATAAGCTAAAAATAAAACTGCTCTAGGGAATTCAGGCTTCAGGTCTTACATATGATAATTAATAAAATATGAAAAAAATGATGAAAAAAGACTGCTTGGTGAGAAGTTTATACATGTTTAGCAGAAATGTCCACGTTTTTATGCACAATCAAAATCACAAAGTTTCAGGGGTACCATGTAGAATTTGACAGAAAACAAACAAAATTAATAAACAACAGCAAAAGAAACTCACAAATCTCTGCCTACATGTCCAAATATTTTTCCAGGTCCTTTAGACTCTAAGGTTAGATTAAGTATCCCAATATATTAAATAACAGTAGGTCCTTGCTCTATTATTGTACTTCATTAGAATATTTCAAAATTTCTGTAGAAGATCAGACTAATTCTGCATTTTATATATTAGTGACTTAGAAGCCTGTTTTCTTGACCCATACATATTTCAACATGCATTACTATTTTCTGCAGTTGAGTCCATGATGCCTCATCTCCAGTATCAACATCATCACTAATCACTTTCATCAGAGCTCAACCTGAGACCATAACCATTGTTTAGAGTAACCTGGAGCCATCAAGGACTTAAATTTAATACAACCAACTATAAATTTCTACAATTTAACTTCCACAGATCCATCACTTTATCTAAAGGTACTGTGGCTGATGAAAATTAGTAACTTTTTTTTTTTTTTTAATCTAAAGGAAAGTGGTATTGAGAGACATCACCACCTTGCAAGAACCTTCCAAGCGACTTGGTACTCCAAAAGAACTACAGTTCAGTATTTTGACCTCTCTAGTAAAGAGCGTTAGCCTATGGACTGACATCCCATGCTTTAAAAGAAGCCTTTTCCTCTAAGGAAATTGTAGTGCAAGCTGAAATTTCAGAATACAAACTAATATTTTTTTCATAATACTTCAGATGTTCAGACAACCACAGTATCAAAGAGAGGAGAATACTAAAATGTCTAGCTGGACAAAGGCTCACACTACAAACAGCACTTTCAATGTGTGTGTTAAAGCTAGATTTAAAGAAGTGTGTAAATGTTAGGGCAGGTGTCAGCAGATGGTGCTGTTATACATAGTCCTATCTTTTACCTAAGCACGAGCATAGTACATAATTGCCTGAAAGTATCTTCTTTCTTTAGTATTTTTTTGGGGCAGTTTTTTTCCTCTCTGCCTTAATCAGTGTCCATTCTTGTAAACATTTACTTTAAAAATGAAGAAACAAAGTAACCTTGAAAGGGAAGCCTTCCTACTTCATTAAAAAGAAAATAGGTTTTCTTTATACAGTCACCTAAGCAGTTCTGGCAAGGTGCAATGCTGGAAAAAAAAAAAAGGACATAGGAGCATGGCCTTAAGGGAGTGCAGCTGCCTTACCCTCATGTGCACACTGCCTGCTACCTGCTTCCCAAGGACTACGGATAGGGAGCACTAGGTCCGCTCAGGAATGTGCATGAGGTCAGCGGCCGAGGCTGGAGACCTTCTCCATACTTTTCCTTGGCACTCATTCAGTTCTTTTACTTCATCTAAGCAGCTGGAAATTTGAGGTAGACATTTTTTTCCTGTTTAACCTAGTATTTTAAGTAAGTTGCTAAGGGTTCATGGAAAATAGCACTTTACAGAGCTTGTCATCTGTCACATAAAAATGAAACTCTGCAAGTCCTCCCCAGTTTGAATATAGCTAGAGTGTCAGTGAGAAGATGACTTGAACAGTGGAGCCACACATATAAACCCAAACACACACAACATTAAACAATCTGAACACAGGAAGAATGGGGTTCAACAACAAAAAAAAAAAAGCTCCAAACAAAAACCAATCCCAAAGGAAATAAAACAAAATAAAATTAGCAAACTGCTTAGATACTTGAGCCCCCTAACAGATTTTTTTGGGGAAAAAAAAAAAAAAAAAAAAAAAACACACAATCTGAGGATTAATAGCTAGTTTCAGAATTTACCGTTAGATTACATTAACAAAAACTTGAAATTGCTAAGCCTACAAGGAATGTATTTTCTGCCTTCTTCCCACTTATCTCCTTCATCTCCCACACAGACAAGAGTAACCAGAAACCAAAATGAAAATCAAATCGCCTTTAATACAGAACTTGCCTTAAAGGAAAAGATTTTGTCTTTGTTTTAGTTTATAACTAAATTTTAAAAATAACCAAAAGGAGAAATTAGGGACAACTAAAGTGACAAGATAATTTTAAAGTGTTATAGCATGATCAAAGTGCTGCAAAAAAATACTGCTGCTGTATCCTTTAAAAGGTGACTGTGGCAATTTTGCAGCACACAGCAGTAAAGAAATACATCAGTTCTTGTTTCATTCCTAATTTTAGTAGGCATTTCAAATATGAAAATTCTACAAATTCAGAAATTGGGAAACACGCAATAATAGAGAAAGTGAATTTTCTTAAACTTACAGTTACTATAGAGGATTTTAATAATAACATTGTTCAGTATGTGAGATCATATCCATATGTATGTATGAGCTCTCACATTCAGCTTTCTTCTTTCACTTAAAAGCCTTATTTTGGTAAGTAAACCATTTTACATTCACTCGTCATCACATAAGTCAGGAAGGATGGAATGTGGGTAGGATCTGGGCAACCGTGAAAGCTTTGAGGACTAAAAAATAAAAACATGATACTGGAAAGACTCTTTCTTTGCCAGGGTGAAGCCTGATCACATGTTCAGTGCTGAAATCTGTTCCATTTTGTTTTAGTGCATTAACATTGGCATTTGCTAAACTCCTACAGCAGAGCTGAAGTGACAGCATTGAAGAGAACTTCAGTATCCTACACACAACAGCTGTCCAATCACCCACCACTATTTCCAACATGCAGATCCTTGGAACTTTATTAAAATTGACATTTTTAAATAAAAACCTGAAGATGAAAGTTTTAAGACTCATACAACAAATGAAGCAATTGCTAAATAAAAACAAATAAACAAAAATAAACAAACAGATTACAGAATCACAGAATGGTTGAGGTTGGAAGGGACCTCTAGAGATCATCTAGTCCAACCCCTCTGCTCCAGCGGGGACACCTAGAGCACAGGGCACAGGGTCACATCCAGGCGGGTTTGGAAGATCTCCAGAGAAGGAGACTCCACAACCTCTCTGGGCAACCTGTGCCAGGGCTCTGGCACCCTCACAGGAAAGAAGTTCTGCCTCACATGGAGATGGAACTTCCTGTGTTTCAACTTGTACCCATTACCCCTTGTCCTGTTACTGGCCACCACCAAGAAGAGTTTGGCCCCACCCTCCTTACATTCTCCCCTCCGGTATTTGTACCCCTCTCCATGTCCCTCTTGTGCTGGAGAAAGATTCACTTCTATAACTGTGCTGTAATCAGAAGAAAGGGTGGGACACAAAAATCTTCATTCTTAGATTAGGAGTTTACTTCACATTTAGAAAGCATGGGACCGAATCTACTGCCTGCTTTTTGATGTCCAGAGTCATCTAACAAACTTATGGAGGACACTTGGCCAAATTTTCCTCTTCTGTTCCAGGGTGCTCCACATACAGGGTACACCAAATCGGCTGAACCTTTTAAAGGATAAGCAAAACTTCACACATTTCACAGCAGAAAACTCTGTTTCCTCACAAGCTTCTGCTTCTAAAAACAATTTTTCATCTCAAAACAGAAGTGGGAGGGGAGGCTGCCCCACTTGCTCTGGAAAGTCTCACGACTTCTCTTCAGCCTCCAAAATGAAAGAATCTCAAAGATCTAAAGAACACAGAAACACTCCTTCTATAGGAGAGCTAAAAATGAAGAAAATTGAATTCTTAAATAAACAATATTTGAAATAAGAGTGATTTCCATAGATACAAAGCCTTTATTTCTACTAAAGTTAATTTCAGTTGAAATAATGACTCTTCGTAAAAATGAGACATGATCTAACCCTTAAAAAGCTCAATTTTTAGACAGCCTAGTCATTCGGTCATTAAAGTCAACGGAGGATACAGACACATCTAAACTGAGGCGATTCATCTCATGTTAACATAGGTGTCTAATGTTAATTGCCTTCTGAAAACACTTAATAATTATAGTATTTTATGGGTAGCTTAGCACCTGGACATCAATAATTTAGAGAGCCAGTTAAATGAGCTCCACATCAGGGGCCTGTAGTATGCTGAACAGCAAAAACTTGGTCCTGTCAGCGAGAAGCTCTCTGGGTGGTTCTATCGCAAGTTTTGGCTAAACTAGGCAGCTGTGGGAAGTGAGGCTACCTCTGGGAAGAGACCCATTTATCCACACTATGTTTTGTAACCACATATGCCCATAATACGGCATTGTCATTCACAGTAACAGGTCGTAGGCTTTGTACTGAATTTGCAAGGCCTTAGGACTGATATTTGCCAGGCTTGCTCTGTCTGAGCTTATCTTAGCCTGTGAAACTTTGGTTAAGTTTGTTTAGCTATGACAGCAATTTCTGCAGTTGGCCAGGTGTCTGTTGTTGGTTAGTTTTATTTCTGTTTATTTTTGCATGGTACAACCATAGTCCCGTATAAACAGCAGTAACAAGCAGCAACTACATTGAATGAGATATGACTGGCCCAGTGATGTAGTGCCAAGGAATACAGGCCTGGACTATATTCTCACCACAGAGACTGTGGGAAGTGGAAACACAGGATGCAGCACAGAGGAATATAGGTAAGGGCTAATAAAAGATGCAGCGCTGGACACCCCACACCTATAACAAAACTCATCAATGATCAGTTAAAGAAATGCAAACCTGAAGCTGGAAAACAAATGGTTTTAGGGGTAACAGAGAGAATAAAGTAGCATGCATAAAAGGTACAACAAACAGTAGATTGGGAGCTGCACACCAGTTAAGAAAAAAAAAATCAAAGATTTAAAGGCATGTTAGCAAACAAAAAGTGACCTCAACTGAATCCTAAAGGATGAGTAAGAAACAAGAAACACGATCATTTTATTCTTTCCAGTGAAGGACCCCAGATGCTGCTAACTCACCATAAAAAACTTCCCTCCGACACTCACACACCAACCACAGGACTCGGAAAAGGAGTGGAAGGGAACACCACGTAATACCAGGAAAACTGATAGAAACTTTAAGCGCTGTGTACTTTAACTACATTGTTTTTCCCTTCCTCACCCCTGTCACAGGCCTGAATTAGTAATGATTAAATTCTTAAGATTTCAAATCTTATTAATAATAAATTCTTGGCTTAAAATATAAGGTGTGCTTCCTCATAAACAATATTGAGTGTAACAGCTTCTGATCTAAGACTACTGTTTTAATATTCATATGAGTTTAGGCTTACACTGTACTGACATCACACCATGTCTTGTTAAATTAATGTACAGAAGACAGCCTAATAAGGTCAAGGGCAATGTCTCTTACGGCGCATCTCAGGTCAATCTAACAAGCCAGCTTCAGCAGACTTTAAGGCAAGATTTCTTGGAAGTATATCATGTATGAATAGTGAAACAATTTACTAGCAAAAGTCCTTCATTATAAGAAAGATTGAAGATTTCAAAGCATTGTAAGTGGGAATTAAAAAGGTGCCCCCCTTCCAGAAACAAACAAACAAAACCAGAAAAAAGTACTCCAGGACTCAAAGTGGTTCTGTCAAAAGGACACAAACAAATGTGGAGATTCTCAAAGTACAGAGGGAAACATTATCTAAAAAGTCTTTAACAATATAATATCCAACAGAAACAAAGAAAAGACTTACTACAAGGATTAATGTACTTTTTATTTAATCTGCTTGTCTGTAGGATGTATCCATGCACTTCACAAATTTTGTAAAGAAGTTCAAATGCAAACTATAACAACCGTTAAGATGGGAAATGTAGTCCCCAAGGTTTAGTGTTCCATCCTATTGGACCATAGAGATCTTTTCTACATTTTAAGCCACAGACTCTTTTCTATTCCAGTATTAACCAAGCATCTTTTAAAAAG
This sequence comes from Nothocercus julius, assembly GCA_013398735.1. Lineage (NCBI taxonomy): Eukaryota > Metazoa > Chordata > Aves > Tinamiformes > Tinamidae > Nothocercus > Nothocercus julius. The sequence goes on from VZSV01000073.1 coordinate 2,736,815, forward strand.
TGAAACAACCTATGGATTTAACAATTTTTAAACAGATTTAAGTATATACTAACATCTTGTCAATGTCTGACTAGAAACTTGTACACCAGACCAGGCCTTCAATGTTTTCTAATAACAATGCTATGAAGCCTTTCTATATTACCTTTATCTTAACGTAGATCACAGTAGGGAAAAATATCTCATAAGAATTTGCATAAGCTTTAAGATAACAGGAAAAATATAAGACTAATGATCAGGCTGAAATGAAGTATGCAAATTGCTAATAACTTATAGAGATATGTATACATAATGAAGTTAATGGGATTATTTCGCTGAATAAAAACTGTTTAAACAGGTGATATACAAAATGATCCAGTATTCCTGTATTGAATACTGGATCATTTTGTATGAATACTTCAATACAGGAATTGCTGCAATTTCTGTATTGAAAAATAAAAATTCTAACACACAAGACAGAAATTGTGATGAATACTAACAAATTAGTTTTAGTTAAAGTGCAGCACATAATGTGTACTACAGCCAATCTTGTCTTACTTCTTCATTGCTGAACGAGAACAATGTCTTAGTAAAAATTTAGACGTGCTTGTTCTGATGAGTATATTCGGTTGCATAATTGTAGAGATATGCCTTATTATTCCAATCACAGAAAAAAAAAAAAAAAAAAAAGAGAGAGGTTACGCAGATGTTGCCCTGCATATGGGAAGGATGTCCATAACAAAATAATTCAAAAAAGTGCAGTTTTTAATTGTCTGAAGTTATACAAGATAAGGTGAAAACCAAGTTATGTGATTGTATTTATATTTATGTGACTCTATTTATATAGTCACAAGTTATGTGACTGTATTTATCTTAACTCTCCATCTACTCAGAGCAAATTATGCTACCTTTAATTAGTCAGGATAACTGCTACTGGCTACAATAATGTAGCAAAGCCAAAATTGCATTTAGTGACCTGCTAACCCACATGTTTTACCCTGGTAATAATGGTTGTCCGCCCTGCAATGTTCCCAGTGTTCAATGTTTATAGGAATAAGGAATAAGGATCCACAGGCAATGGTTCCAGACCAGACAGCATGTTTTGGGCGGGGGCGAGAGGGAGGCAGGGAAACACGAAAACTATTGATTTATCAGCATAGAAATGAATTCCTGATTAAAATTCAAGTGGGGACAAAGGAGGACACATAGGCTGCTCAAACAAAATCTTAGCTCTAGCAATATCATCATCTTATGAAAATGAAAAAAATATTCTCCCAAATGCCAGTTTGTCTGGGAAATGGAACAAATGCCAGTTCTATTGAGTCACGTTGCAAGACTTATTGCAGAAAAACACTCCAAGAAAAGATGCGAAAGATGCATTCCACACATTCATTCCTCATGTGGTCAAACTGAAAAAATCCAACACAGCTACAGAACTGCAGGAGTTTGACCTTGTTCGTTTCTTCACAAACAGTTGCTGCATTAAGAAAAGTGTATTTTCAACTTGGAAGATTACACAAAATTGAAGGGAATAAGAACCCAAGTAGAGGAATTAAAGTATTTTGGAAAGCAATGAAGTTGTCCTTTCTCCATTCATTGTTTTAATTTCTTTCATCCTTTTTTTTTTTTTTTTTTTCTTTTAAGCAGACTACAATACACATTGATTTTCAAGATTTGCTGATCATACAGTAAATCACTAGGTAATGACTGCAATAAAAGGACTTTGACATTTTTAGAGTATTTTTCACATTTTAAGTTAATATTCATCATACAAACACGACACATTGATTGTAGATGGAAGATAATGTGAAACTGAATATTAGCATCGGTACTGCAGGGATGGCAATCACTTTGAGATTGGATTCTACAGAACTACTGGACAATAAGGAAATGAAACAAATGTTTCAAATTATTTAGGACACAAGGAAGAGAAACCACCCCATTACAACTTTACTTTCCACTTCTGATTTCCCTACCAGAGGCACACACAGCAGTGCATAGGAGCACTTCTCCCATAGGAAGACCATTGAGTTTCAAGCTGTTTTCCTGTTGGTTTTGCGATCCCAAAGAGGAGCATAAATCAAGGGCTTTATGGAGGGAGAATTATCTTTCCACTGATACCATA